>OX465521.1:13617500-13989347 GCA_950022985.1 Udea ferrugalis
GGCTTTAAGTCTACTAAGCATTTAATTTATGTTGCAATGCGGTATAAATTAATTAATCTGGCCAATGAATGTAGCTCAACGCGTCATGAAATAATTGCACTTAAATTATACATGTCAATTAAATGGAGACAATACAATTCATAATACTACACAATAACTTTTCACTAACCTTTTTCTTGTAGAATGTTCATTGTCAAGACTGAAAAAAATTGTAGCGTGATAGAAGTAAGTTTTCTAATTAAATTTTTATTACGTATTTACTGCTGAAGACATGCTATGCTATACGTAAATGTTAAATTGCTGAAGTCACGAGATGTCAAAAAAATTGTGCCAAAAATAACCACAAAAATATCTCAATTTTTATTGAATCAAACTAACTGTTGTCAGGGGTTCTGCTTGCGTAGAATCGTGTTTATAATATCATAATATACGATGAGCTCATTGCCTACCCTAAAGTGTTCCTGTAACAGCTACTGAGCTGTTTAATCGAAATTTTCATATTTCCCATTTCCCCTTGAAAGTTGAAATTTCAAAATACTTAACCCTACGCGCAAATGTCACTTTTTTAAATTTAATGGTTTTAGCTTCACGTTGATCCTACCAAAGGAAAGCTTGTATAGATAACTATTCTTAGGTCTTGAATTCAGGAAACAGACTTGAAACCAAATTCTCGCACATCTTAATTCATAAAAAACTCGTTTCACGGTGTTTGTTGCCAAACCGCTAGTACCTTTTAACATTACACTGATTATTTTCGCGAGACCTGACGAATTGCTTTTTCTTGTATGTAATAAGTAGAAAGGCATTTTGGCGGTACTCGTGATATTTATCTAACGTCTACCCGATATCGGGTCTCCTACGTAGTTTCGAATGCCATCATCTCGACGCACGGTATCTCGAATTTATTTTTCACTGCCTCATTATCTCGAACGCTTGTCAACTCGAATGACGTGATCGCGAACAACGCTGTTTCGAAAAACGTTTTCATTGAATCGTACCTTCGAATTCTTATGACATTGAATAAGTAAACACAAAATGTTTTATAAAATATGTACCAATTTTAAATTCAATTCATCAACGCGCTCTAAAAAATGCCACAAAAAATATTAGTTAGATATCTTCTTCTTCTACTATTATAAAAATAAGTCGTGTTTTCCTTCCTGACGCTATAACTCCAGAACGCACCAACCGATTTCCACGGTTTTGCTTTCGTTGGAAAGGTCTCCGGCTCCGTGAGGTTTATAGCAAAGAAAATTCAAGAAAATTGCTACAGAAAAGCGGGAAAAACGCGGACGAAGTCGCGGGCAGCTGCTATATTTTACTAAAAATAAATAAATAAATCTAATTATGTAAATTGTTTTATCGAGTACCAATAGCAAGGTTAATAAATGAATAAACTGCCTATATACGTCCCACTGCTGGGCACAGGCCTCACCTGGTTACCTGGTTCAGGAGCGTGATTATGAATGGACATTGCCTTCATTAAAAAATGTTCTTCACCAACTATTTGACTGCTAACAGTGCTGCTACAGTTTACGATATGTTTATTCACACATGACCAATAATGCACATTTTTAACAGTTTTATTGTGCGACATAATATATCCATCTATAATAATATTGTTTCTCCCTTTACGAGAAGTCACAGGAAGAAAAAAACTGTAACCACTCATTACGTGCAGTATTTTATCAGCTTTGATCAATGTAGTAAGCATGTAGCATGTGCATGGGCGAGTCCGACTCGCACTTGGCCGGGTTTTTTTACATTTAAATAGGTACATATTTTGTAAAACATTTTGTGTTTACTTATTCAATGTCATAAGAATTCGAAGGTACGATTCAATGAAAACGTTTTCCGAAACAGCGTTGTTCGCGATCACGTCATTCGAGTTGACAAGCGTTCGAGATAATGAGGCAGTGAAAAATAAATTCGAGATAGCGTGCGTCGAGATGATGGCATTCGAAACTACGTAGGAGACCCCATGATATCATATCAAATGCACGAGAATTGAGGTCGAGGGGTGCTCGGATCGGCGACAAGTCAAATGAAATTTAATGTCATTTCAATACATTTTTGTAGCAGGGCGTTGCGTGTTGCTCATGGGCTACCCCCAGGTATAAGATTAAATCAGTTATCCTTACAATTAGCAATTAGGTTTATTGAGAAAATGTCTTATCTATGCTTCTGTTATCTCATTCACCCTATAATTGTTAACTCTATAGGTAAACCTTACTTTTACGACCAAACGTAGCGTGTTTGTAGAGAATTACAGGTGTCCTAATCAATCAAAGCTTGACATATTTATGGTTTGTTTACAGCAGCTATGACAAGGCTATTTTAAAAAAAGGGAGAGCTGTAAAGGATCATGATCAAAGCTAGCATTATAGTGACATCAGACATTTGATTGTCTGCACTAAAATAACAGAAAATTTTAAGAATAAGACTAATCATTGCCAAAGAAAATGAATCAGCTGGGGGAAGGAGTGTAAATGTTTTAATTTTTAGGTGTTCAAATGTATTTACCAAGCTATGTTTTCTCCTAAGATATACGAAATAATGACAATCGTAAATCTATCCTTTACTAGGTGATATATCTACACGAACTACGGTGTCACTAGACTCTATTTACTAACATTTTTCTAATTACCTTCACCAACAAACTCGGTCCAGAGCCATTATCGTTCAGTCTAAATATGAAAGGCTCATCGCTATCCACCGACCCGTCCATCTTTCGGCGCTGTTTCTACAAAACATCTCAAATTCAGTGCCAATGTCGACGACGAAAACAAACAAAAATTATCTAACCTCACTTTTTATCATAAGATCATCTCTCTAGCGAGAAGCGTCACGCTAAGATTCTTTGGACTGGTGACGTGGTTTAACATATTAACATTCGATTGAGCTTATCACATGTTTTAAATTCAGTTCGCGGCAAAAAAATTGGAGTCGAAGTCCAAAGCCGTGACTGCCTGCCTCGCCTGCCCGGCTGACACTGCCTGCAAGCTTTCGCTGAAAGCTAGGGGTAACTCAGACAACGGCTGATTTATAGTGAGCTTTCGTGACGCGGCCGAGCTTTGTAAAAAGCTACGTAACAACGATAATGCATTCTGTGAGAATAATGACGTGGAGGTATTTTACCAAAATTCGTTATGTCTGGCCTATTTTTAATTCCATTCTATGAATACGTGTATCATACACCTATCTCTTATAGGCTTTATTATGTCTGCATTCAGTCTAGTTCATTTTTTGGGCAGTAAAAGGACTTCTACTTGCTCGCTCATATTTGTACTTCACAAGATACTTACTACCTAGTAGTAAGTAGTCAAGTGTAACAACTACTTTTGGGGACAGTTAAACCGAAGACATCATTATTTTTTCCATTAAATAGTATCATACTGGCTTCACAAGGGTCTTGCTAACTGGAGATTACGGGGTTGATATTGATAATTTGTAAATACAAAAGCAAATCGACGGTTAGCTGTTTTAATAAAAATAAAGTGTAAGTTATCGTTAATCTTAAACGTCATCACACACACTTTTAAGAACATACACAAATAAAAATCACACACTATACACTGTAGACACAAAAATCTCAAGGTAGGTTTTATAATTTAACATAATATACACTCACGGTCTATCCCCAACTGGGAAGTCATGGTAAACAGAACATTCAGAAGACCACACTTCGCCGAGTGAATTAGCTTAAGCTTTGGAATTTCATCAATGTTTTAATTACAGCACTAGAAACTTTAAATTGGTGTTGTTCCTCCCTGTAACCCAGTTCCGTGCTTGCGTGCTACGCGTGATAAACTTATCCTATTATCATAAAAACCTCCCTCGGAGCGCTCAGCAATGATCCTAAGGGAATACGTCAAAAAGGAAATACTTGCATCGATTCTGAATAAAGGGAGTAAACGGAAAAGGAATATTTTCTATCGATTACAGTCTTGAGACACGAATACTGAGGCATGGGATATCTTACCTCCATGTGTCTGCAAAACACTATAACAATAAATAAGTAAATATAACGATCATATATTAAGACTAACACTGAACATTTTATCTTGACTGATACAGATAAAAATGATTTAGAGAATCCCAAAACTTTATTTTTATTATTCTCAGCTGCACAACCAAGCATTCTGTTCTTTTATTGTTTTTTTTTTACTAACTAATTAGGGAAATATTCAAAGTCAGTTTATTTAATACAATTAAATATTAAAATCAAAATAACTTACAGACTTTTGCCAAATACAAAATAGACTCACATTGGTTGCCATTTCGTTGTTAGCACAATATAAAACTAAACATTTTTGCTAGCTTAACTCGGAGTTGCACAACAGAAAGAGTTCGAATCGTTAGCTCCATTCCCGTTGCACCATTCGTAATAGCAATTTTCATTTGTACATTATTGCTTATTGGCTGAGGTTTCTGAACTCAGAGCCTTTGAACCTTGGAAATACTGGATAACGTTTTTTGCAATGCCAAACCCAATAATGCACTACATTTAATTGTGTATTCGGCATTGCAGGTTGTTTTTTGTTACGGAATTGATGCCTACGTATAGAATAGATTTTAGAATGAACAGTTCGTAATTAAGTATTAAGTTGTGGCAACCTCGCCCTGGCATTTTCCTCTTCTTGTCATGCGTCTTGCGATGTCATTTGTAACGTAGTTGCTGTGGTAGTTGCGTAGATAATACGAATTTTGTCGTACAAATTCAGAGGTTGTGTGAAAAAGACTCAATAGAAATGGAAGTTCTCCAAATCTAATTTCAGATTGGGATTCATCATTAATATTTCTTCTGGCGACGTCGTCAAAAAAATGGTCTTCTTACATTAAAACCTTGAACAATGATTCTAAATTCATAGCGACGAATTACATTTCAGTTAGTGGCAGAATCCAGTGCGACAAATAAATGCAACAAGAAAAAATCCCCAAACAAGTTGAAAATTGATGTCCATGTCCATCTATAATGTTGGAACTCTCAAATTAATGATTCGGGTTCTGTTTAGGGAACAATGCCAAGACGGACTGCAAACTACAACCGCAAAATGCAAGCGACTAACTTTTGTTCCCAAGCGCCGTGCTGCAGTGCGGCCACGCTTGGAATCACTTTCATAGAGATTCATAGAAACCAGTGGTGTCCCTTGCAGTTTGTGGTCTTTGAATGGTACCCTTTGTTATTTTTGATTGATCCCTTTGATTGATCTTTTGAAATTTTGATCTCGTGTAAGTCAGCTGCGTGAACTGCCGCACGCGATAGAACTTTGTTGGGTTCAAATAAACAGTTGTCAAAAGGGCTCCCTTTTTTCAAGATCCTGCAATAGGCAATAACCGAATGAAAATTAGAGCAGGCCCACGCACGTATGGGGTAATCACCCCTGCGATCTGAATGCCATTTGCCCACTGCTCATTTTTATTACTTTCGCCTTAATTTCTTTTCGAGTTACTATGGAGCTTTGCTGAAATGTCTGAATTATGAGCATTTGCGTCCGGAGGTCATGTCTTTGATGGTAATGAAAGTAATTTAGCATGAAGGAAATTGAAACTAATCGTTTTGAATTCATATTACCCTTAATAGCATAGTTATTTGACTATTCTAAAAATTAAAAAATATTTTAAGAAAATTTTTATACTACGACAGTGGCAAACAACGATGCGGTCTGCCTCATGGTTAGCAGTTACCGCAGCCTATGGACGGACACATGCAGCACCAGGGGCATTACTCGACCCTGCAAGAACCTTTTCAAACCCCTCTTGAGGAACTCCATGCCACCAACAATTTACAACAACAATTATCAACTTCCTTTGGGCTATTTCGAACACGTTTAATTTGCAAATGTTCATGATGTTCCAGCTAATTAAAAGTAAGAAGACATTCATAATGAATTGAGCATGTATTCACAACAATCCCCACTGAGCCCGCGTGATGGATTATGGCTCGCACCATCTCATAGGTAAAGTGAGGCCAGTGCCTAACAGTAAGACGTGAGTTTGGCAACTTGGATCAGCTTCTGACAGTAGCTCTGCATGGTAAGTGTCGGATTAACTAGGTCTAACATGATCTTGAAGGTTATTTGCCAGGACTGAATTACTTTTTTTGTCAAACTCATTTAGGAACTTCGGCCGCTTCATCTCTCTCTACTCTTTCAAGTGGAGTGAAGTCAATTTGAAGGGAAAACAAAAAAAGATCGTGCCCTGAGTTCAGCTAGCAAAATGCCTACGATTTGGATGTACATGTTATGTATGAAACATAACGTGAGGACGACCATAGTAACCTAGAAAGAAAAGCCACAGGCAAGTGCAGTTTCTACCTAGAATTCTAATAAAATATTTGCTAATGGAAATGCTTAGTGAGGAAAACACTTCAAAAATAAGGGTTGAGAGCTCTCTGCGCCAATGATATTACAATGAAAAAGACGTAGATAGGTTATATCAATACGCATAGTCAAAAATTGTCCACGGAGTACGACGTAGTTAATTAGACCGTGCTCTAACGTGTGAACAAGACAGTACGATTATTTACTAGAGCGTCGACGAGACAGATACATGTTGCGACGTGTTGGCTCAGACTGTCAACACAGTCAATGCTTTGCTCAGGTGTACGAATCATTCTGATTTCGGGTGCGGGTTTTAGAACAAGTAACCTGTCTACCTATTTTTATTGTAAAAACATTGCTCTGCGCTTATCCTGCTGTACAGTAGAGCTGTCAAAGCCATTAGCGGCAAAACAGCGGTAGCCATTTGTGAAAAAGATTTAACATGAAACACAAGGTTTCAATAAACTATCAAGATCTACATACAAAACTGGGAATATTAAAAGGTAATTCAATACTCTTGCTCGCCACTATACTAGGATTTTTAATTGTAGTCAGTGAAATGACATTTTCAGTGTGGCAGGTTTTCAGTCCCAAATAAATAGTGATGTGGTAAATCGAGTTTTTACAATTAAAAGTTAGTCGACATTACAGCCTGGCAAAAAGTCGTAGTGAATGACCACGTCTTACTTCCATATGTCATTACTGGCAACACACACTGGTCAGACTTTCGTCTAGAGACATAGAGGTATTTCGGTAAACTGTATTTAGTAAATAGGTTTTCAGTTTCAAAATGTTTTGTTTCTGTATTATATTATTAACGGGTAAGAATTTCATTTATTAACAGGTCATACAACTGGAAAAGTTTGGGAGGATACATCAGTAGAATCTTCCAAACAAGCGTTTTCTAAAGGTTTGACTACAGGCCTGAAGGGCCCAACCGGCAAAGGACGACGCCTTATAATTTCACATATAGGCAGTGATGAAGGTTTTGTAGACTCCGGTTTACTTATTTTTGGATCGAAGAAAAATAGTATGGACTATCACGAAGAGATGAATTCAGAGTGTTTTGAGAAATGGCTTAAAAGCATTTTGCCAAAATTAAAGCCAAATGCGGTGCTGGTATTAGATAACGCACCGTACCATTCAAGAAAATTCGAGCGTATCCCCACTTCAAACTGGCTTAAGGCTGATATTGTTCAGATGAAAAACAAATTAAATATCAACCTACAATGATAAAGGCGCAATTAATCGAAATAGTCAAATTACAAAAATCAAATTACGAACGCTAAGCTGTGGAAGAGTTGGCCGCTGAATTCGGTGTCACAATCCTGCGTCTGCCACCTTTTCACTGTGAGCTCAACCCAATAGAGTTAGTTTGAGCTCAAGCAAAGGGGTACGTTAGGTTATTTTATTTTTAGCATTAGGGATAATGCATTATCATCTTACTAAAGATAGGAAAACCAGAAAAAGGCATTCGGTCTTGGCATCAGGCGGGACCTGGCTGTCAGGTATAATATACCAGAGAAATTCGTCCGGCCTGTTAATGGTCTCGGTAGCATAATTGGTAGTGCAGTCGCCCGGCTTGCGAAAGACGCGGGTTCGAGTCCCGCCTGATGCCAAGACCGAATGCCTTTTTCTGGTTTTCCTATCTTTAGTAAAGGGGTACGTTTCCAGGAACAATAAAACTTTTAAAATAAAAGAGGTAAAAAATATATTTGAAGAAGGCCTGAAAGAGGTGACGCCTGATAATTGGAGTGCATACACCATGCCATAAAAGCCGAAGACAAAATGTGTCAACTCGACCACATTATAGACCAATATGTGGATTTCTTCGTTATAAATGTAACTGATTACGATTCTGAATATACCGATTCAGAATAGGAGTCGGAATCAATAGCAACCGTAACGAATAAAAACGTATATAATTACCTACTTGTATTTTCCTGACTTTCAAGTGTTAATTCCCCTGAACTTCTTTAAACATTTTTTTCCCAGCTATAGTTATAATTTTTTAGTGAGAAATTTTAATATGGAGGTAGGGTCGATATTTCTTAAATCGTATTATTTAATTCGTTGTGTACCTATTAAATATTTACAATTTAAAAAAGGTTGTGATACCTAATAAAATAAAGCATGACTAAATGTCTAAGTCTAGTGATTGCCGAACGTCACTATTGTAGCGGGTCACCCTTTTTTGTATCAGTCACTGTTGAAGTTGTCATTTCGCTGACTACAATTATTAATCGTACTATAGCTAGTATTGCACAATGTGATTGCTCAGTTAAATGACGCTTTCATTAAAACAAAAGCTTCAGAACTGCTTTTTAATAAGTTTACATGAATAAAGACTATTTTTACTTTAAGAACAATGAAGGTCGACTTACAATTAACTTTGATTTGCTTAATATTTCCGACTTTGCATCTAGGCTTTTTTATTCAAGACTAGCTGTCCCAACAGACTTCGTTCTGTTGTCACGTGACACGTAGTAACATTTACTTAGAGGAAACTAAAGTTCAGATTTTTACTATATTCCCAGCATTTTCTTATGATAACTCACCTTCTACCTTCCCTGGACCATTACAAATATTTCAAAACCAAGATTAGCCAAATCGGTCCAGCCGTTTCTGAGTTTTAGCGGACTAACGAACAGCAATCCATTTTTATATATAGAGATTAGTCAAGAATCAGCATAGGTATGAGTGTTAAGAATGGGTGTGCCAGACTACGGGATGTGTGACCACCTTTACTCAAACAAACAAGCACAACCGTAGCGATTTGTTTGTGGGCAGCCGCATCGGCCGTGGGAATACGAGTAGAATTACTTATTTGATACTCTTGTAGCGTCTCCACCCACGGGCCCCAAATGCCGTCACCTGTCATATTCCTTGTAGCATGCGGCGGTTTCTAGCTTAAATATATGAAAACTACAGGTAATATGCCGGTGGCTGCGTTTTGGGTTGTGGCGCGTTGAGTGTGGCCCGTGTGAGGGGACGCTTACAGGTGATGGTCTTACTGATGAGTAACTACTCCTTGGCTTATTTGTATACACTTATTGCCTGGTTTCAACATAGTCTTTGGTGCAGCTTTGGTGTACTTACACAGTTTTTTGAATTCAAAAGACGATAGCTTTATTGTCTAACTTATTCACTTTCAAATACATGTTTCACACAATTTGATCAACGCTGTCACAATGACATAAATCATCATATGAATCTTTAAGAACACATCTATTGAGCTCTTCTTCGAAAAGAGTCTTGTTGACAAACAAAGTGAGAGTCGGACTCGCCTATGAAGGGTTCCGTGGCAAGTTCTAAGTATGGGGAAAACCCCAAAATTTATTGTTTTTTCTCTATTTTGATGTCAAAATCTTAATGCGATTTACAGAATACTTTTGTTTACCACGTTTAAAGAGTATAAATCTCATAGTTTTGTAAAAAGATGCTGTGAAATCCGGATAGACGTACAGACACAGACAGACATGACGAATCTGTTCCGATCTTTATACGGAAGTGATCGGTTTTTATGCGTTCTGTTAATACTTTTCACGTGTGTATTCCTAAATAGGTACGGAACCCTTAAATGAAGGAATAGTTTGAAGAGGTAGGGAAGCGAAGTAGAGCGCATTTGCCACACTCCGCGTAGTGGTCACAGCACAGCTGAATGGAGTCAAGGAGTGGCGAAAAAATAGCATAACACACTTCAAAAAGAAATGTTTAATCATTTCAAGTAACATTAGGGTCCTAATATGATTTCAACAAATATAACGGTTACTGAACACTGTTCTACTAACAACTATTTTATTGGTAAGATGTGTTGCACTTTTTTTTTGCAATCTAGATGTTTATAAAATCATTTGAAGCCACAACTCTTAATACACAAATAAACTTATTGAATAATAAATTTTCATTAGTGTGCCGTGCGTATAGGCAGCAGCGAGCCCAGAGAGTTAACGCCCGACGTGGATCATCGACAGATGTTTTAGCAAATGAGTAGTTCAAGTAACTATGAAATAAAAATACTATTCAGGTTCAACGGGTAATTCCCAACAAATAAAAAAAACCATGAAGAAATCTCTGATCCACGCAAATTACCTATGCTTTTATGTATTGTATGGGATGCAAGAGATTGAGTATTCATTCTTTCCTCCTTTTTTCTAAAGCCACCGCATATCCATCGACGGCTTTCATCATGATATCCAGCTTCACTCTTATCCTGGGTATAGGAGACGTTTCAGGTTCACCCACTATTTTGTACTTCCTTAGAATTGCTGACAAGGCAGTCTTGATGGACATCATCGCGTACTGATAACCTGTAATCAAAGAATGACATCATCATCATTAACAACCGAATTAAGTCCACAGCTGAAAATATAAGCCCCATAAATTAACAGACAGGTCGGTTGCAGGCGGCATGCACCCACCGAAATCATGCGAGCTTTATTATGTCGTTCGTCCACCTTGCGGGGCAACACTGCGTTGAAAAATGTAAGTCTTAATTTTTCCAAAAATGAAAAACGATAACTTGTACCTAAAAATATGCTATGATATATTTAGATTTTATCAAACAGTCAGATCTGTTTGTCAGGTATACAAACGGGGAACTTAATAGTAATTGCCACAGTACCAGTATTTTGCAAAGAAAGGGCTGTATGGCATACTAAAAGTTCAGTGACTGTGGGTAAATTGCAACCCCAAAGTAGGACGAAACTAAATAAAATTAAAATTATTATCTAATCAAATTGGCGGACGAAAAATATATTAAGAGAGTCGTGTCAATAACTCTTACAAACGCTGATACATTTTCTGGAGCCTTACCCACACAGTTCCTTGGACCTTGGCTGAAAGGCATGTAGCTGCAAGAGTGTTCTATGTTGAACCGCTCGGCCAGGAACCTGTCGGGGTCGAAATGTTCCGCTTCAGGTCCCCAGTACTTAGGATCTCTGTGCGCTCCCCATATCGAGACAAATACTATTCCGCCCTCGGGTATAACACGATTTGATGCTGAATTGATGAGAGAAAAAAGTCTGTTAAAGATTTACAACTGAGCAGCAGTCCTACAGATCATTTTTAAATAGTTCATTCAGTACTAAACTGTAACAGTACCTACAGAACATAACTCGTAATAATAAATAAATGGCATCAGCATTAGTTGTACCTCTGAATTTAAATTAGTGAAGCAACTGCTATTTTTGATTAGATAATAATGTGCCAGATTGTGCCAGTAGATACATAATCTGGCACATTGGTCATGTGTCAACTTTCCGTTCTCCGTAGATAAAATACTTCTGGGGGATGTTCAATAGTTACGAGTAAGCTTATGTCAATCAATTATTGCAAATTAGAATTTTATATTACAATTATAGTTGGAATAAGCCTCACACGAACCAATCACACACTCACGCAATGTGGTGTCTTCCTGAATTTTTCTAAGGACGGTTGGTACAGGTGGAAACAACCGAAGCGATTCCTTCACAACTCTTTCTAAGTATTTAAGGTTGATTAGGTCTTCTTTAACTAACGGACGGTCAGAGTCGCCGAACGCATCGTATAATCTGGAACGCAAAGTGTTTGTTATTTAAATATAACTGAAAATTAATTCATACAGCCCCATGTACCTGAACATCAAACTAAGCAAAGCTACAATAGGAACTAGACAGCGGATGAACATGCATTTTTTTTAGAACAAAAAAATACATCCTTTTGAAACGAAAGTCCCATGACTAGCCTACAACCAGTCCTTACGCGTACGTACGCCAGGGGACAATTTTTCTCTCTTTAGGTACGTACCTAAAGCCGTACCGTACCGTGACCGTGTGTACAAGATAGCATGATTATTTACCAGAGCGTAAAAGAGACAGATACATGTTGCGCAGTGTTATCTCAAATGCTTTGCTCAGGTGGTCGAAAGTCATGATTTCGGGTGACACTTTTTAGCACAAGTAACCCATCTAAGTACGTCTTTTTATTATAATATCATTGCCTACAACCACCTGTTTTTACAACCTACAACCACCATTTTTTATCCCACTCGCGACACGCTCGCAACGTTTTTCTATTGGATAGGTTTCTAACGCCGCCTTTGCAGACTTGGCACTTTTCAAATGTAGGAAGCACGCATGCTCACGATAGTCTCTAAGGTCAGCTTCTAATAGCCTTCAACTTTGAACTTACTCTTGATAAACTTTCTCCTGTACTTGAGGGTACTTGGCCAACAGCATCAGTGTGAAGCCCATAGCAACAGCAGACGTATCAGTGCCTGCGATCGCCAGGGTCAAAATCTCCTCTCGAAGCTCAACGTCGGTGTACCCCTGCTCACCTTTGCCGCCAGAAATGTTAATAAGGTAATCCAGGAATGTCTTCGCTTTATAGTTACCTAGATCTGACGATATAATTGGTAAATTAAGTTCTAATATAATTACAATGATACTTTAAGAATGAAATACACACATAAAAAGTGTCTAGGGATATCTCAAGCATTTTCATACAAAGTATAGCTATTTGGGAGGCTCTAAAAATTAAAATATTGATACCAACGTAGAAATTTTTAGAACACAGAAACTGCTATATATGCCCTTTCAGATTGTATAAAGAAATTTATTGTAGTAGCATTATTGTACAATCGTAAGGACGTTAAAAAAAGACAGATTTTTCTTTTAAAAGGAGTCAAAATTTTAGCAAAATCAAACGTTTTTTTTTGTAATATTCCTAACCTTTATCTTATGCCACTGTCCTCGCATTATTCCGAGATAATGCTCAACTTGTAAACAAACTTAACTTTATGAAATATTTGAAAAATGATATCCCTATGATATCCCTAGACAGTTTTGATGTGTGTATTATTGATAAACTGTTGGAAAATTATAATACTCGAATGCAATTAAAATATAAACAGGAACTTTAATTTACAAGAAAAGTAAGCCAATAAAGATTTTTTTATTTGAAGTTTGTTTTACAAACCATACTGAGTGTGTGAATCAGCTGTTATATTCGTCATTTCGGTTTTCATCACTTCCCGTTTCTTCTTGATTACCTGTCAATAACGTAGGTATTCGTTAAATTCAGGTAACCAATAACATATATTATTTCTCTTTAGATGAATTCAAGAAAACCTTCTCAGCGGTACTTGATGGATTCAACAATTATTCCTCTAGCTAAGGTACAAAAGAATGTATCCTCACCTCATCAGTAAAGTTGTGCATGATTTGCAAATAATATTCATGCTGTTTGTGCTGAGGGAAGAGCCTGTACAGCCAATCTGGCTGAAGCCATATCTGGAAGAATCTCTCCGCTACCAAATTCAGAAGCTTGTTCATTGCCACCAAAAATGGCGTGTCATGGTTATCTTGTGCATTTAATTTGACACCCATTGTTGTCTCTACAAAATATGGAAAGATTGTATTTCTTCGTTGTAGTGTTAGCGAGTAGAGTCAATACATCTAGCTAGAGTATGACACTAAAATTGAATAAAATTATATTCATTTTACACAAAATAGTGTACAACATGAAGTCTACTATGAGGTCATGAGGTATAGCCCATATTACTTTTTGAATTATAAAAAGTGATGTTTTTTGGTAATTTGTTTCCCAATCGATACTATGAATTGCGGTATAGACAATGACCAATGTATGGAAGGTCATTGGGTTTTTTTTTTTTAAACAACAAAAGATTTTTTAAGGCAAAAAAGGTAAAACTGATCTAAGGAATTTCGGTAAGTATCACCCTCAATATCTGTATTAAGGGTGCCATTATCAAAGCGCTATTTCGAGTAATTGCCAATAAGTTTTCTTTATGCCAGAAATTGTAATGAAACTTACTAACAAGGTATGCCTCTACAATGTGTTCATACTTGTCTGGTTTGAACCTCGTAAGACGCAAAGTTAAATTGCTTTCACAAGAAAACTAGTTCATTGCGTGCGTGTAAAAAAATCATGTGTACAACAGTCATAAATCAAAAACGAACTATTTCTGCGGTAATTTAGCTTAAAATAAATGTCCTAAATCGTCGCACGCACATTCAAAGTCAAACTTCGGCTTATTGAACTTGCAAATAGATATTACTTACTTATCTAAACAAAAATCAAACTTCTGAAATGAGAATTGTTATCGTTCATTTATTAAACAATTCGTATCAATCCATGGGTATCGTGAATTGAAACCGTTTGTTGAGACTAGACTGTCATTATTATCTACGTACGTTAGACAGTATAGGTAAACGTAAGATAAACCTTATATACGTAATTATTACATAAAGATGTAAAATGTGTTGAAGAATACATGGGATGATTTTGGTAGACCTAAGCATGTCCTATCGATGGATTTCACCTTGTCATTTCTTATTGAGATATCAATGTCTTGCACCAACACCTGTCTATTTGAACATGATACTTTACTTTGATACAACACCAAAGGCTTTTTGTCTTTTACCTATTTTTAATTTTATACTCTTTTATGAATTATCAACTAATTCTTGTAGCACCTCGAGAGTAACACCTGGATTGAGCTCGAATGACATTAGCCACTCTTACAGATATTTTGATAAGAATAATATAGTATGCATAGGTTGTCTGGAAGAGATCGCTTATAGCGATAAGGCCGCCTACATTGTACTGCTGAATCTCTGTAAGTATTTTAATGCAATTGTTTTCGCTGTGCAATAAAGTTTATCCTATCTTATATTGATTGCAGAATCAAATGAATGCATGAATTTGAAACCTTGAAGATTTCAACACACTTACCGCAAACAGCGTCAAGGGTGTAAGTGCTAAGAAAAGGCCACATGCTTAGACACCCAGAGTCGGTGAATTTGGACAGTATGCTGGCCAGCTTCTCACTTTGTTGGGAAAACACCTCCACAAACGTCTCCACTATCTTTGGGCTGAACGTTGGCACCAGAATCTTCCGCCGACGACGCCATATTGGTACTATTATCAAAATTAATTAATCGAATTTGCCAATAATATAAATTAAGTAATATAATATAAACTAAACCTCGAATGAAGTTAGCATATTACACAGAATATAAAAAATAATATTATATTAAATAGCTTTTTAATTGCAAAATTACAATTATTTACTATTAATAGTTTTTTCGACTCACCAGGTGCAAAAATGCCCCCATTGCCGACAATGTTTCTTGTAAACTTGTGCAAATCACTCTTGTCCAAGCAAGTTTTTAGGACAAACTCTACGTCCACTGGATTTAGAAGACCTTCGGTAGAAACATCAAATAAGGCATTAGTTTAGTCGCAACTTTTTAAAACTTGCCTAAAGTTTTTATAATTAGCGTAACTAAGATGAACATCTTGAATCAAGATTTCAGTGTGTACGAAGGTCCTTCTTTCTTACATATTCAGTTCTAAAAATGGTTTTCATTCAGCAATTATCCAACAATTCTTACCAATAAAAAGTATGTGGCCTAACCATAATCTCACTAGGCCATCGTTTTTCATGGCTTGGCAACTGAAGTATTGCACCTGTTTCAGAATATCTGCAAAAAGAGACGGGCAAGTAATGTGGCTTACCAGAATGGGTTGTAGTGTTATAAATTCCAGTTGATCTACTGGTAATGTACCTAGGTAATATGAAGAATATAGTATCGTTGTCGTCGAGAGAGCGGCGTGGCCCAGTGGTTGAACACTTTCTCAACCCTTATGAATAAGGGTGCAATGTGGGTATCCTTAACCTGTACTTTTTGTGATTCGCCAACGAACAACAACGCAGTTCTAAATCAGGGCTCTATCAATTTCAAATTGTTTGCATAGTAATCGTGAACATCTGGACACGTATGAAGGCTGGATAAAGCAAATAGCTTAGGACTTACCTTCCGTAGACCCTACCATAGACAAAGCGTATCCCACCACAGGAAGGTCGCCCTTCTCAAGTCCTGGCAGACGCGAAGCCAGTTCATGCATCTTTCTCCTTCTAAATTTGAACACTACCACCCACAAAAACACTGCTATAAGTAACAGCGACGCCAACATTATTGCAATGAGTTCTTTTGACGAAATCTCGAACTCATAAGAATCAGCGCAAAGTAACGATTTTTATTCAATTATCTATCAAACAGCTGAATCATTAAGATCGCTGGAGTTTTATGGCGAATTAAGGTAAATTTGCAACATCATATTCAAACGTTAAAACTATACCAATTATTGTCTTTCATTACATTGCCTAATTTTTAATTTCAAGTCTAGACAAGAAAAGAACAAACAATTTTAAAAAAAGAAAATAAAGGTACTACAAAACTAAGTCCCATTAAAATATTTGTCCTAACAAAATATAGGTATAACGCGATACTCTCCAACTTGTGAGTAGTATGGGTACTACTCACAATTTGGAGAGTATTGCGTTCACATATTTTACGACTTAGTAAGAGCATTGTTGAGAAATTGTATGCGCTGCGTGAAACCATAAAATTGAAAATAAAATCCTTTCACATTCATTGGCGGAAAACTAGCATGTGGCTGGACCGACTGAGGGTAAGCCGTTACCACAGGCCATGGAAGGACACGACCTCACCCCAATTTAGGTTGTAATGTTGGCTGTTAGTAGTACAATTTACAATACCTGTGGTATAAAAACTGTCTAGTCGGTAACTTGTACCGATTGGGAAGCTTTGTTTTCGGTTAGTGTTTTATTTGAGCTATAAAATTATACTTAAGTAGAGACAAACAAGAGGTGGAGGGGCGTGTACTATCTATTTTGCCTTATACGAAAAAGGTAAGAAATTAGGAACATAAGTATTTAACAAAAGAAAAACACCAAAATTAACACCATAAATCAGATTTATTTCTCAATATTCTATCATTCAATAAATAAGAAGAGTTCAAACATTTAATAAGGTACGGTTATTTACCCAACCCCGTAAAAACAGCAAGTCAGTCACTGAAATAACAGACGACCAACATACGGATGAGAACAGCCCTGAGGAGTATGTAAAATAGATTCATATTTCTCCACGGTCAGCAATTTAAAGTATTCCTTTTCTTTAAGACCATAGCATACTCATCGACTGCTTTCATCATCGTATCCAGCTTCGTTGCTATCTGGGGTATAGGAGACGTTTCAGGTTCACCAACTACTTTGTACTTCCTTAAAATGGCCGACAATGCAGTCTTGATGGACATCATCGCGTACCGATAACCTGTTTTTAGAAAGGTGAATTCAACAATAATGGCCTTGTCGTCCCACTGCTGGGCAAAAACCTTACTACCGAGTACTTAGAGGTGGTGCGAGACTTACTCCAAGACGCTAAGAACGAAAATACGTCGCTCTCGAGTCGTCAGAAATACTCAAACATCTTCTAAATCTATCGGTCTCAGCGACCCTGGAGTAATTCCTCCTACCATCTCCGAATTCACAAACTACAATCAAAGTTAAGCAGTCAGGAACGTGTGCAAGTAAGTGTAACTTTTTCAGTTCTGTAGACAATTTATCACGGTATTTAACGGTATAAGTAAGAGCCGGTGCACAACTGTGATTGACGTTTGTCAATTCAGGGCTACGAAGGGCACGTTTTCCACATTCATGTTCTAAGTGAGCGCTCTTAATGCTCTAATACTTACCAAGACAGTTCCTAGGACCCTGGCTGAAAGGGATGTAGCTACAAGTGTGTGCTAAGTTAAGCCTCTCCGGCAGGAACCTGTCTGGATCGAAGTGCTCTGCCTCAGGACCCCAGTACTTAGGGTCTCTTTGGATTCCCCATATTGACACTAATACGCCTGCACCCGCGGGGAGCACACGATTTGATGCTAAATAAGAAAATAGTTATGTTAAAAATGTACTTACAAATATACTTTAGAGATAAATTTTGACCGTTCTCAATAAATGTATACAAAAATACCAGTGTCCGCCCGCAACGTTCTCTGCGTAAACTTTACTTTTTTTAATGTAAGGTATAAAAATAGATTACGACCTATTCTCAGTCTTACCAAACATTAGAATCGATCAAGTTTTCGAAGGATTTTTTTTTTTTTTTTTTTTTATTTAAACAACATTTGAATTTTTAATTACACCTTAATATGTTTAAAATCATACACAATACGTACAATACGTGGTTCGAAACATTTTTACGTACAACTCAATACAACTCACACAAAACACACTGAAACAGTCGTCAAAAATACGCCAGATTTTGACTGAAATTCAACTGCCAAAGTAACGAATTTCGAACAAAAACGCGCGAAACAAATGAATGAAATAGCTAGCCTGTTTTTTCCTCTACAATCTGTGATAAGAACATTGATAGACGTTGAAAAATTACGGAGGGTGAAGCGAAATAGCCAATCTGTGAAACACCGGGATCCGGCGGCGCGCGCGACCGGATCCCGGTTTCGCCACAGTTAACGAAAAATAAAATAAAGCCGTGAGCCGGTACTCCACAGTCAAGAGGTTATGAAGAAAGGAGATTCATTTGTAAAAAATATCCATTAATAAACAATGCACAAAAAAAATTGCCAGCACATAAAATAATATGTTAGCGTAAAGTACTAACTGTTGACATCATCGTTGATATCATGACTGATAAACATTCTGAAGTCCACATTTCGCAAAGTGAATTTAATCCCAAAGTTATCCGGGTTTCTTTAGTTTTATCATCGGTGTCTTACATCTCCGGAGATTTCTGGCTAGATCTTAACTCACATAACTAAATATTATTTGCTATATATCCATCTTACTTACGTAATGTAGTATCTTCTGTAATTTGTCTAACCACCATTGGTACCGGAGGAAACAACCTCAGTGATTCCTTAACCACTCTTTCCAGATATTTGAGATTGACTAAGTCTTCTTTAACTAGTGGACGATCTGAGTCACCAAACACGTTGCATAATCTGGAACATGTTATTTTGTTTTACTTTTTTGTAGTCATGCCTGTAGGCATTTAAATTCAAAATGAAGCTCCCAGATTCAAGAAGAAAACCTCCGCATCATATTTCTGCAATTTGTTCTCTACGTGGAATTCCTGTATACTTCTGTATTTTAGTATAAAATAATCATGTGACAAACATACGTACAAAGCGTACAAGTAGTATGAGTTACTGTAGACTGATAATTTGAACAATCAATGGTAAATTAATTTAACTTAAAATTTTCATTTCACAGTTCATCCACTTCGCCAAGGTGGATGTACTATAAGCTATAAAATTTGCTTTAAGTATAATCATTTAGGAAATAAAACTTATTGCGATAAGATTATTGGGAAGGTAAATTTGTCGGAAAAAAATGTTCAAGGAGAATGATGGGTAACTCATGGATTTCGGATTCAAAGAGGATTTCGTGAAGCATTGACATATATTGACTTACTCTTGATAAACTTTATCTTGTACTTGAGGGTATTTGGCAAGCAGCTTCAGTGTGAAGCCCATCGCAACAGCAGAGGTGTCGGTGCCTGCGATAGCTAAGGTCACAATTTCCTCACGAAGCTCAACGTCAGTGTAGCCTTTATCACCTTTGTCACCAGAAATGTCGATGAGGTAGTCAAGGAACGACTTATTTTTTTTACTGCCGAGGTCTGTAGAATGTATGTTAAATTGTGAAATTCTACCAACTAAATACATGTTAGAAATCTAGATTAGAAGGTACTATGGTTTCTGAAAATTGGTTCTTTATTATAGGCCTCACAAGAAAAACAATAAGAAGTCAATGCCAATCCCGAGCCCCTCGATCAGTGGGTCAAGACAAATCTTAGAAACATGCGAGGTTTATGCTGTACTTTAAGGATTTACTAAGCAGCTAATTAGTTTCATGCAGAAATCGTGTAATGATCGAGGTTTCAAGATGTTCTTCTTCAGGAGACTTTCAAGGATAGCATCAAAAATGATAAGATCCGTAGAATTCTAGAATCCGCGACGGGGTTTGCAGGTAAATATTTTGAGTCACGAATTGTGTATTTACGTGGTAAAGATTCTCCATTGCGCTACAGTGCATTAGTTGATGACTTTATCCCTTGATGTATTTCATCATCGTAATTAGAATAGCAGTGAAAGATAATGAAGTCTGTCTACAAACCATGCTGAGGGTGGATTGCTGCTCCATTCGTCAATTCTGATTTCGTCCCGTTTATTTTCTTTTTAATTATCTGTCAAAATGATTGAAGTAAGACAAATATAATGAAATAAATTAATGAACTCGTGTCATGATGATGTATTAATATGGGCGTCCCATTCCGAGGTTTTCTCGTTAATCTGCCCTTAATTAAAAACTCTACTACAAATACGATATCTTAACATAATTTCCTACGTATCTTCTGGAAACAAAGTCCATAGTATCACAAATATTTTTATAGTAATTGTTGTTAACTTATCAATGTGTTTAACACTTCAACCTTAATGAACTCTCCTAAGAATGAGCTATTCATGCCTATTTTAGGATCGAGACTCACAAAAATTAAAGTTTGTGTTTATTAAACAGATGAAGGCTAAGGGTAATAAATACATAGTTGGACAGCAACAAACAAAGATTCAACCATTCCATCATTCCAGTCATTTTGACTCTCAGATAAAATTAGAAGATTCAATTGTCAATGATCAGAAAGGCAAGATACTACTAGTTGTTTAGAAGAAATATCTATTTTTTTGAACTACGAGCTGAAGAAATATTGAAAATTTACTTTATTTATTTCATCACTCACTCACTCTGTGGGAGAGTGACACATCGATCAGTAAAATACTTAGACAATTCTAGCCTAGCCTATGGGACCTAAAACATTTCGCTATTTCTGCCACCTGATCCCTTGAATGAATGAAATCATTGTAAACATTTCATAAATAAATAAATTTCGCAATTTCTGCCCCCTGAAAGACGTCTTTGTAGACATTTCACAATTTCCGCCCCCTGAAAGACTTCATTGCTTGCCACGTATGTACCAAGTAGAGGCAGACTTTTTGTCAGTCACTTTTAAATAAGGATTATATTGTTAGGTAGTTAAGATAAAACATGGCGATGTATTCTTACCTCATCAATGGAGCTATGCAATATATGAAGACAATTTTCATGTTCTTTGAACTTGGGAAGTAATCTGTACAGCCAATCTGGACGAAGCCACACTTTGTAAAATCTTTCTGATACCAAATTCAGTATTTTGTTCATTACTACCAACATAGGTTGATCTCGAGTTTCTTGTGCGTTTAATTTCACACCCATTGTTGTCTCTAGAATATTCAAAAAATAGTCTGGCAAGCAGTCATTCCATAACTAAGTAGGTACATAGAATAAAACAAAGTCGCTTTCTCTGTCCCTATGTATGCTTAAATCTTTAAAACTACGCAACGGATTTTGATGCGGTTTTTCTTATTAGATAGACTGATTGAAGAGGAAGGTTTATATGTTATCAGTTGCTAGTTCTTAATACGCAAATGGCATGTGCTACCATTTTGTTTTGTATTCAACAGTTTAGATGTATTAACGTTGTAGGTGCATTTATTTTTTTCTTGAATTGTGAGTGCTCAAAAAAATCCTTTCTTTTGAAACAAAAAACATTTTCTCGCTCGATTGTACATTTTCATTGAAAACTTGAAATTGAATATATGTGTGAATAGCAAGCGCCGAGCTTAAGTCCAGACTTACCGCAAACGGAGTCCAAAGTATAGGTGCTGAGGAAAGGCCACATGCTAATACAACCAGAGTCAGTAAACTTCGACAGAATGCTGGCCATCTTTTCGCTCTGCTTGGAGAACACCTTCACAAACGACTCTAGAATCTTTGGACTAAACGTTGGCACCATAATCTTTCGACGACGACGCCATATTGATACTGATGGCAACAAACCAAATTTTAAAATTTTCTCTAAAACAAAATTATAACTAAGTAAGCATTATTCTGAACCTTGTTTTCACTTACCAGGTGCGAAAATCCCTCCATTGCCGGTTATATTTTTTATAGGTTTCATCAATTCACCCTTGTCCAGACATGTTTTCATAATAAATTCCAAATCAACTGAATTTATAACCACTTTGAAAAAAACAAATAAAATGAATTAGATTCTAACGCAAATACTTATTATACATTTTTCAATTTCCTTATCTAACGTCGTCCGGTACGCGGTCGCCATTCGAGAACCTTTCCGCCCCAACGGCCATCGGTTCTCCGCGCTATGTGTCCCGCCCACTGCCACTTCAACGATGCAATCCTTCGAGCGATGTCGGTTGCCTTAGTTCTCCTGCGGATCTCATCATTTCTGATTCGGTCAAGCAGGGAAACACCAAGCATCGCTCTCTCCATTGCTCGCTGGGTGACTTTGAGCCTTCTTATGAGACCCATAGTGAACGACCACGTCTCACTCCCATACGTCATTACTGGCAACACACACTGGTCAAAGACTTTCGTCTTGAGACACTGAGGAATTTCGGACGCGAATATATGCCGGAGCTTCCCGAACGCTGCCCATCCGAGCTGGATTCGACGAGAGATCTCTTTCTCGAAGTTGGACTTACCTAACTGGACTGCCTGTCCCAGGTAAACATAGTGGTCAACAACTTCGAGTGTAATGTTCCCAACGTTAACTGGAGCGGGTGCAACATGGGCATTGAACATGATTATGATGACTGAACATGGTTTAAACTATATACATCTCAAATTTTTTGTTTATATTTGAATTACGGTTATGTAGGCCTGGCTATTAATTCAAGATTCCTTTTATTCTTCCTTCATTATGAGTTTGTTATCATTACAGATTTTGACAATTTTTTAAGACTTTTGACTTAGTTTTAGGTAGCTACTAATATTCAGTTTACTAAAGTGATTTGCCAATTTTAGCAATCGACCCACTAAGAGGCAGATCAGTTTAACAATATTTTGATGGTTCAGTGTAAAAACCCTTGCAAAAAAAAATACTTACTTATAAAAGGCAAGTGGCCACACCATAACCTCAAAACGCCATCATTTTTCATGGCTTGGTAACTGTAGTATTGCAACTGCTTCATGATATCTAGAAAAAAATCGCATTGGTACCATTGTATTAAGTTTTTGCTCGGTACTAAAAACAGGTGTGCTTGGAAGCCCAGCTTTATGTCCCAAGAATAAAGTCAGACAAGAAAACCTTGGTTGCGATATTTATTTATCTTTGTTCAATTAATATGTAATTAGTTCATAATCAAATCTAACCGCACTATCACTACTCCGTTTCATAAAATTGTGTAGGTGCTTATGCTTATGACTGAACCCGTTTTGAGTTTTCCCAAGTACAGTGGACGGCCCATCACTCTAACCATTTCCGGTCAGCAGTCCCCCTCGCTCTATTGCAAGAAATGATATTTGGTAAGAGCGAGAGAAAAAACGGAAATTCGGTAACCTGATGTGCTGTTGTCCGTACCAATAAACCGCAATGTATTTAGTTAGAACACTAAAGATAAATAGGCTTATATTTGAATCGTGCCACTTTTAAGCTACTTGATTGCGTTTGTGTGTCCTTAAGAATAAAAGATCATTGAGAGGAAAGCACAAATGCAAAAAGTTTATTGACCGTGCCACAATGTGTAGTGGTCCCCCATGACTACCCAAACCAATATTTTTATTTTGGGCATCTTTGTACTTTGAGGGGCACATCAAGCAGTTCTCAGAGTCTTGGCAGACATCCCTTGATGTCGTTATAAAATGTCAATAATTGATAATTCATCACTAGAACTGATTAATGGCATTTATGGGTGCTAGCTATTAAGCAATGCCATTAAGGGTGATGATTACAGCACCCTTGCCAAATGTGGTTTGGTTAAGTTAGGTATGAGACCAATCTGCTACACACTCCCCAAACTGGGATTTGAACCTAGTAAGAAACTTGTTACTCGCCTTTCTCTGGTTATAAGTAATAACACCCAGTATATAACTTGTAACTCACCCTCCGTACTCCCCACCATGGATAGGGCAATTCCTACAATAGGAAGGTCACCTTTCTCAGGTCCTGGGAAACGTGAAGCCAGCAGATGCATCTTACGTCTTCTGAATTTGAAAAGTAGCACCCACAGAAAAACTGTTACTAATAATAGTAACAGCAGCATTGTAACTACAGTTTCTTGAAATAATAATGAGGTTCACACCATAACTAATATACAGCCTGACAAAGCGACTGCTAAAACTGTTCTAAAAATATAATAATGAGAAACTTTTGTTCATTGATCTGTACCAAAAATACTTTGAATGTGACAAGTTAGTTTAACCCTATCTAAAACTCAATTGTTGTAGGTTCATAAGAAAGTTATAGGTCGGTTACAAGTCAACCATGCCAATAATGGCATGATGTTCGTTCGGTATTTGTCAAGTGGAAGCAACTGAAAACAAAAAAGGGGAAACAGGAGTGTTGAATTTAATAGCAGTTACTAACTAGAATACTAAATAATAATAGTAAATTATGCAAGAAGGGCTAAAAGTAGTGTATTATGTCCTGGGCGCTATATTGAACCCCGAGGAAGAGGGATTCTACAGTTTACTCACGAGCGGAGCGAGGGAGTTAAGGCTAGAATCCTAAGTACGAGGTGTTCAAGATCGCCCAAGACAAATACAGATTTAAGCCCTCGGTATATACTCTACTTTTTATACTTTCTGCGAGGCAATTGAAACTAACGACCGGAAAAAAGAAAGTACTGAAATATTTTATTAAGTAAGAAAGATTAAGAATATTCATCGATACTTAAAAGTAATGTTAAAAACAATAGAGTGCAAAGATGAATCATTCTTTGGTACATTTAATTAAGCAGCAAATTATTTAAATGGTGTTTGCGCCTTTCCTTCTTTTATGTCGTCCATTTTGTTAGTGGCCAGTTTGACATTCGAATGAATCTTCCTTGGTGAGCAGGTGAAAATGAATTCCGTGCAAAGTTTTCATGTTATAATTTTTTGAAATTTGCAGACAAAGCAAAGAACATAAAAATAGACAGCCTAACTCAGAATAAAATCTCATTGCACCTAAACATTTTTATAATTATTTATAATTAATACAGAATAGTGTTGAAAAGGTATGAAAACAAATTGTTTGTTTTTTGAAATTATTTTAATACCATCACATAACTCAGAAGGCATACATATTATAATAAATTACAGATCATGTTCACACTGCTTAACTCAGGTTTAGAAAGCCACAGGTTAAGAGGTACTCTTATTTCGACAGACAAAGCAAACAAAAATGTATTATTACTTATGCCGAATAACAAATGAGAAACGAACAAAAATTCCACCAGACAGCAGTTCTATTAGTCCAAAATAGAATGGACGGCACTCTAATCCCTGCATCTGGTAAGGTCAGACGCATTTTCAGTGAGCCCAACTGACAAGATTAAGGTTTACAATAAATAACTAAACCTAATTTATAATATTTATTTTAACCCTTAATCAGGTTCTGGCACATAAGAGACCATAATGTTTTGAACCTTAACGCTCAAACCCAATGAAAAATTAATATAACCCCATCCTGGTCAAGGGCTACATGCTTGGCATCGGTTTCCTTCTCTCCAGAGCTACGCTGTAGCCGTCGACTGCCTTCATCATCAGGTCGAGCTTCACCCTGATCTTGGGTATTGGGGATGTCTCAGGCTCCCCCACTATTTTGTATCTCCTTAGGACAGCTGACAAGGCAGTCTTGATGGACATCAGCGCGTACTGGTAACCTGCACAGCAATCAGTGTATTATGGTAAAAGATAGATTAGGATATATTCGTAAGAATATATCAATTTTACTGGAAAAGGTCCAGCCATTAGCTTTCTAAGAGATGAAAAATGACCTGATTATTGTTGATTTCAATACCTTATGAACACCGTTATTATGTATGACAATAACACTAGTAATTATTCTATAGAATATTAATAACAAAAACTCACACAAGAAATAAACAATGTCACATAATGTCACATTGTTTTGTAATTATATTGTCCATTATGTTATGCGTTGTTCGATAGCACACGAACATGAAGTTTTGTATTGTTTAAGTTCAAATCTGATAAAAATAATGTTTTATTTTAGAGACGGGTATTCTTATAGATGTGCTACACTTATAGACATTGGCCAAAGATTAAATGATCGATAGTTAATCGTAGTAATTTATTATTAGAACTATTATTGTAGATAAGTGCTTTTTTTTGTTTTTTTGCATCTATTCCAAAACATAAATAATTGATATTGATACGGATCATTATCCCATCAAGACGCAAACACATTAAGTATATTTATTTATAAAAAATGAGATATATTTAAATCAAATTCAGGTATTGATGATTAGGTACGTTTTAATAATGCAATCGGAATGGTACATTCAATTGTAGATTATTAACCAAGGGGATAGAGCAGTGTCTTCTGTCGCGGGTGACGATTTCAATCGCGAGCGTAACGGAGGACTCTAGGTTTACTCCCGAGCGCAGCGAGGGTGTTAAAAACTTAAATCACGAGCGAAGCAAGGGATAAGCGAGGGAATACTCTACTTTTCGTACCATTTGCGAAAAAATATTTATACAAACTTTTCTATTTTATCACATATAATACTGGCAGGTCACAAATAAGGAATTAAAACTTCTAATTCAAATTAGCGATCGAAGGCCTCGGAGGATGAATGAAATTCAGTACAAAGTACAATTTTCTTTCCCTGTTTTTAACAGATTAAAAATGACTATTGTTATGTTCGCTTTTTGTCGCGAATGTCACTTTTTTGAGCAATTGGTACGAAAAAATGCTTACATGATGAACAGAGTGTGTACCTATATGAGATATTATGTTTACTATGTGGCCTAATTAAATGTTTAGTAGGAAACAAATAGAGTTGCTCTTTGAGAAGCTATGATTGTATTAATTAATATGTTGTACTAGCTGAGCGTTGTCCTGTCAGATAGTTCATGTGATCGAAAAATATGAAATTCCTTTTGCATCTTATTATTGGCTAGTGTGTTTATGTTTTTTTTTTCTTACCAACGCAGTTTCTCGGACCCTGGCTAAAGGGCATAAACTGGCAGGGGTGAGCCGTGGCGAATCGCTCTGGCAGGAATCTGTCTGGATCAAAGTGCTCAACGTCCGCACCCCAGTACTTGGGGTCTCTGTGCACCCCCCAGATCGAAACTGCTACGATCCCGCCCGCTGGCAACACTCGACCTGACGCTGGGCAAGAAAATGGATCTTGTCATGACACAGACTGGTAAAATAAGAAAGACTCCGCCTTGACTACATGAAAGGTGACAAATGCAGGTCGGTCCAAAAGACTCCTACGTAGTCAATGTCAATTTAGTGCCTATGCAGTTTTGAACCATGTCACATTAACTTTGCTTTAGTTGTCATAGATCTCATGAAGGTGCTGTCAGATTAGCTAGTATGACAAAGTAATAAAGTGATCAGGCACTTTTGGCGCTGGTTCTACGTCACACATTGAATGTAACCATTAAATATACTGTACTTAAATAAATATGACGCTACCACCGGATCGGAAAGTTGTTTCTGTACTGAGAAGAACCGGCAAGAAGGGAAGTTTGATTTTAGACTGGCCAGAATACCTACTTTGTGTTCATTGTACAATTTGAGGCTACCTCTCCGGTGATGGAAACCACCGATAAAAAACCCAAGCAAACCCGGATATCCTTGGTAGACCGACAATGACATTGCTGACTTACGCAATGTAGTGTCCTCCTCCATTAGCCTGAGAATCGATGGTACAGGTGGGAACAACCTTAGCGACTCCTTCACCACTCGCTCTAAGTACTTCAGGTTCAATAAGTCCTCTTTAACGAGAGGCCGAGGTGAGTCGCCGAATACTTCGTATATTCTGAAAAGAAAACACTTTATTATCATTTCCGTTACCTACCTGTTAGAAGAGTAAAAATATCTATAATATTAGAAAAAAACCCTATTTGTATTGGCATTAAAATAGTATTGCACTTAACTCATTTCGGATTTGGGTGGTGTTACGAAGAAGAGACGACTCTATCATCCTAGCATTACAATTGTTTTTCTCAAGTCGCATAGAAATTTTTTGCTACTTTTGACGGTTTAGATGCATAGTATATCTACACCACAGTTATAATAATTCATTATTGTTAGAAGTAAACCTTTCTAAGTAATTATGATGAACGTACTATACCCGATAGACTGAAGTCACTAATAAAAAATAGACCAATCAAAAAACTGCAACTTGGCTGTGTTTTCTAGTACCTACCTCATTTCTGCAACAAGTCTCTACTTTACGACCGATATAATAATCTGAACAATATCGGTCGGTCTGCTTACTAAAATGCGAGGTGCACTATTTTCTGATTTGCATAAAAAACCTTGTAGTAGTTCGAAGTTCGTTAACTTTTTAACCAAAAAAATGGGTAACCATGGGTACTAGGTAACCTACCAATTCTGAAACTGAACTATAAGTATCCAATTCGCATTTTGCTCGACCCTATTTTCTAATTTAACCTTTTTTCAGCCTTTAGAGTTATTTCACGTAATTCTAACTCTCTCTTAAATTCTCTTACTAAAGGTTGTCTGGGAGAGATGATTCGATGATGATTCGTTAGCAACAGGACTTCCTAAATTGTACATGCAATAATGTTCAAATGCCTACTTGCTATGACCTAGGTCTTTTCCAATTAAGATTGTGTATCCCATTTTATCCTTGAATACTTAAAAAGTTCAATAAAAGAGGGAGAAAGACATACTCCTTGTAAGCCATCTCCTGTATGTGAGGATACTTGGCGAGCAGCATCATGGTGAAGCCTACTGCGACCGCAGAAGTGTCGGTGCCGGCGATGGCCAGGGTCAACACCTCCTCCCGCAGTTCCTCGTCGTTGTACCTTTGCTTGATCTTGCCCTCAGATAAGCTGATCAGGTGGTCTAAGAAGGTCTTAGTTCTATAACTTCCTAGATCTGAAAATATGTGTTGTATTGAAAGTATTGCAAGTATCTAGGACTAGAGATTGATGAAGTAGATCATGACAATCAGGAATCAAGATCTCTTCTCGCCTTATTTGGGCATGAAGAGGCATGCATACTCCTACACACAAACAGACATGATACCTCTTCTATACGTCCCACTGTTGGGCACAGGTCACCTACTCCAACACGCGGGCTCAGTGTGGAATTCCCAAATATGGTGGTCTACTCAACTCTTCAGGGGCATTACTACAATCTCTTATAACCTGAAAGTTTCAGTCACAAGCCCATCTTTCGAACTGCATATTTAGGTACCGTAGCAAGTAGTGTTTTGTGTGGTAAATAGTTTAGTGGTAACTTTTTTGCATATTTTAGTCAAATTACAATAAATGAAAACACATAAACTGAGCAAAAATTGAGCTGTGAAATGATCCCAATAAGGCCCCAGGTCGTTTCTCAAGTGTAGAGTTGCAGACTTTGAAAAAATATAGGGACCAGTGTGAAAGGTAAGGGCGGATCTTGAAAGAAAGGAAAGGAAAGCAAATGAAAGTTACAGGATAATTTATATTTTTTTACCATATTCAGCATCTGATTCGCTTTTGTTTGATTTGTCGGTTTTCAGTTTTTCTCGTTTGTTTTTAATTACCTGGGAAAAAACATATTTGTTACTTACATTGAGTCACAGAACCTCTTACAATATATTAAAGAACAATATAAATACCCAAATATAAACTCATAAAAAAACTAGTTGTAAACGAGTAAAAACGAGTCTTCAACAGACCTCACCTCATCGGTAAACTTATTCATTTTATCTAAGGAATCCTCATGTTCTTTTGACTGTGGAAATAATCTATACAGCCAATTTGGCTGAAGCCATACTTTGAAGACCCTTTCAGACACCAAATGCAATATCTTGTTCATGGATACTAGAAATAGCGTATCAGGATTTTCTTGCGCATTTAGCTTTACTCCCATTGTCGTTTCTGTAAGAAAATGAAAAAATGCCACCAAAATCGTGATGCCCTTTTGATAAGAACGCAAGCAATGGTAAATGGTCTTTGTCATTAGGGAAAACCTTACTTTTCGACCAAAGCAATATATGGGATGCTGTCTCATATTTATTTATTTAATCTTCTTAAAAAGTTAGTTCAGAATGGAGGTTAGGTATGGTGAAAATCAATTATATTATAATAAAAAAAAGGTATCTAGACAGGTTGTTGTTGTGGCGTACCTACGTTTGACCGTGTGAACAAGATAGTATGATTATTTACTAGAGTGTAAACGAGACAGATAAATGTCGCGCAGTGTCGTCTCAAATTGTCAACACTGTCAGGCCTGCTTTGCTTAGGTGCACTAATAGTTCTGATTTCGGGTGCCACTTTTTTAGCACAAGTAACCCATTTACCTCTTTTTCTTATTATAAAAGCATTGGTGAAGAGCTTTAAAAAAATCACTTACCGCAAACAGCATCTAAAGTATACGTGCTTAGGAAAGGCCACATGCTCTGAGGTCCAGTATTTGTAAACTGAGACAGAATACCGGCAAGCTTCTCACTCTGTTTTGAGAACACCTGCACAAACGAGTCCACGATCTTCGGGCTGAACGTCGGCACCAGAATCTTTCGACGACGTCTCCACAGCGGAACTATGAAATATTTACGTAATCAGTGATTCTGCTTTTTCTAGCTCAGAACAGATGTAAGCTTTTAAGATATTTTTTCCGATGGCTTTGACAGCTTTACCAGATTGTGTGGGGACAAACAAAGTACATTGAGAAGAGGGTAAATGTGCATTTGCTAAACCGATTTTCACCACGTAGAATTAATGTTCTAAGGTTATTACTCTAATTAGACATGAATGTGTTACCGTACAAACATTTCGAACTGTATTCCAATCCACTTGTCAGAGAACTCACACTTCAGCTTCTCTCTCTCTCTCTCTCTCAGTATCAAATTTGGAGTCACTCCGGAGAGATTGTAGTCAAAAGACTATTTAACTTAGGCGTAAGCGTCAGAAGGTAGTTACATACTAAATTAATAAACGCCTGTCATGGTGTAAAAGGCAAACTGTTATGCTGGTTTTTGCTTGCAAAACCTACGAGTATTTACGCTGCGTGATCGTGATCAGGAAAAAACGAAACGAAAAAACTTTATTTGGCTACTATTGGATCACTATTCTCCCTCTTTGTATAGAAAAAAATAGTCCAGTCATTTAAGCTTAAATTAGGTAAGAATCTCGGAATTCGAGATACCCAGCTGTAAGTCTGTAAATACTTGTATATTGACACCCTAAAAGTTGTCTCAAAACCTACATATGGTAGGGTGTACGCAACTATTAAATTTCAATTTCAACCGTTTTCGAGATAGAGGGCGGAGAGCGCGTGGTCACAGCATCACTTCAGGTCAACCGGTGCCTCCGGTCAAAAACTTAAAAAGTGAAAAAATGTGAAAAGTCTCGATCATCTTCGTTATCTGCATTACGTCAAGACTACAGAACTTAATAAAGCTGTGCAGCTTTCAAATATTCCACCAACAAGTGCAGCTGCTCATCAACATTGTAAAAACAACAACGTGTATATTATCAAGTTCAAACTTGGTTAAGGCATGATTTGGAACCCCAGGTATGGGGTTGGGCAATGCGAAACGATTTTCGACAACGTTGTTGTAGAGAATTTTGTATTCTACAATATTGATAATACATACAAATAGCAAAAATCCCAAAGGAAATGAGATATTTACAAAAAAACGATTTTTGTGACATTTGACCTTGAAATTTAATAGTTGCGTACACCCTACCATATGTAGGTTTTGAGACAACTTTTAGGGTGTCAATATACAAGTATTTACAGACTTACAGCTGGGTATCTCGAATTCCGAGGTGAACTTACTATAATGACTGGACTAAAAAGGATGTTATTTGGCTTGGTTCTTTTCATTCAAACGATCCCATTCGCATAGTTAATGAGTTTTTCAAAACTCACTTTGAAGGGAAGTGAGATGCCAATGCAGAATGCCACCCTTGCCGGTTGACGCCAAAAGTCACTTCCCTCGTTTTCCATCTTTAAAATTCAATTTCTTTGCGACTGTAGTCGTTTGAGAGAAAATAACTAAGCCAATTATCATTCTTTAATTATTTACGCACATACATGAGAGAAAACAATTCGGAGTGAAGCGTATTGATGATTGCAGTAAGCGTGAAGCACCGAGATGAGAAGCGATGTCATGCCACTCCTCGGCATAAAAAACAACATCCTACTTACTTTAAAAATTGAAAGAATATTACCAGGTGCAAAAATAGTTCCGTTGCCAATAATATTCCTAGTAAATCTGTGCATTTCGCTCTTGTCCAAGCAAGTTTTTAGAATATACTCTAGATCCACGGGGTTTGTCATAACTGTAAATGAAAAGAAACTGTTTAATACTTGGTTAAAAGTGGTATTGGCTATGAGCACATTTGCGTCAGCAAATAACTTTTTTGGTCAGGTCGCCATTTTGACCAGAAATTAACAGATAGGAGTGATCACTGTACTATAAATACATAATTACATAAATATAGTACCTATACTTACAAAGTGGCACCATCCAAATTTTTAGGAGGACTTAGAATCAGAAACTGAATAGATATCCGACGGTTTTTTTTTTCATTTTTTGGGTAAAAACCCAATGAAGTATTTTTTCAAAAAATTTCGACATGTTATATCATTCATGGAAAAATAAGCCAAAGCATGTCACGTTATTTAAAACAATGATGGTGAATAAGATGCATAGGAGAATGGAAACCCTGGAAAATGCATAGGAGGCTTAAATAAATCTCGTTTGCATCTGATTTCAAACGTACTCGTATTTCCCGTAAGCTAGGTTAAGATCATGACCCCCCTCATGAGTTCTCGCCTTGGCGTGGCGAGGGGGCTTAGTACCGGTGGTAGCGTCCAACCGCCGGGAAGCGAAGAGGACTCACTCAGGCGTGGCAGTGTGGTGGACTAGCCACCCACCCGCTGCAGCCCGCAAGGGCAACACGTGGGATTGCGGGGCCAGTGGGGCCTGCAAGCGCCCTGAGGCGCGTGGTGGAGGCCGCGGCGCACAATCGGTTGGTGGGGGCCAGTGATCCGAGGCTGATCCCCCCTGTGCGTCGCGGCCCGGCGGGGCTGTACCGCCGGTTACGGCAGCGGAGCCGCCCTTTGGGTGGCTCGTGGTTGCGGGCCCAGTAGGGCCTGCGTACAGTGGGTGCCAGTGGGCCGGAGTGCGGGGGTGCTCTGGCTTGCATTGCAAGGCGTCCACCGAGACGGCGAAAGTGTCTGCGTACTCCAGGCGCTTTCGTGGCCACCCCCCTTCGTTGGGGGGTCGGTTGGAGGGGGCTCCATTAGGGGCTAGCACTGGCGGCGGAGCAGTGCGGTATTACTTACGGTAGGATCCAGCTTCGCCGCCAAAGTGCCACGGTCGAGTGCCGTGGGGTTTTAGTCGGTAGGAGTCCGACATAACCTCGTCGTCCCCCCGGGCAGCGAGGTATCCATGAGGATTTCCCCACGAAAAAAAAAAAAAAAAAAAAGGTTAAGATCATGACTTGATACTTTGTCCGATAGAATATAAATTATGTAAAACTTACGAAAGATCAGCCAGTGACCAACCCATGTCCTTATCAGTCCATTATTCTCATGAGCTCGAAGACTATACTCTTGGAACTTCTGTATGGCAACTGGAAAAATATATTAAACATCATAGACTGAAAAATTACCCCACACAATATTATATGTACGTATTGAGACATGCAATGCGTACCTATAAAAAAAGCAACTTGAAGTTTAACCAATTAGGTATGATCAAACATGAAAATAAGTTAAAACATATGGTTTTATATTTTTCAGAAAGTAGGTAGATACAGTCGCGGAATGAAAGGGTTGACCACCCAAAGATTTGTTTTTGCTTGCTCAATGATGACATTGACAAGATCAAACCAATAAAAAGTTTTGGTTCTACTGTCAATCGTGAAGGAACGTACGTATAATCGAATTTTAATTTTATTGGCAAACAATCTGTGCGGTCCGTAATGCGATTACAGTAATGTGAGCGCTCACGGTGATATCAGGCGTCCCGAATTGAAATATCGCGTCAACAGCGCTCACAGCGCTGTCAGCGTGAAAACCAATTCGGACCGCTAGATAGTGACACATAACCTAACAATTTTTAACTTTTAATTTCTATCATTCCCAGGTTAAACTTGCGGTTATTGTAGTAAAACTTTCTGTTACGTTAACACAGAAAAATATTTGTCCCAGCAAAAATTTATTCTGAGGGCTATTGACAAAAATATTTTTACGTGAAAATGTCTGTTTGACGTTTCATCTATGAATCTGACATAAGGCCCACGGTGATATCGCTCTGGAGCATTATCGTTGTGAGCGCAATATGGCGCCGTTAGTGACGTCACCCATGACGTCAAGCTGTCTGACGTTAGATGAATGTCAGCGCGATATCTCAATTCGGGACGCTCTGTGAGCGCGATGTAATCGATTTTGACCCAATTCGGAACGCACCCAATAAAGCATACTTTTCGACATATTGCACAGTTTAAAAAGGTAACATGTGCTTGCAACGCGTAAATGAATTTATTTGATAACTGGTCACCCTTTTCATTCCGCGACTCTACATAGACACAGGATAATAACACATCAGTATATGTAGAGAATTTGTCATCTTGCAAATTGCCTGGTAAATTATTGAAAGCTTTGGTGATAATTCCATAACAAATCTTACGAAGAAAATAGTATTTGCATGTAGGTAGGTATATAACGCTTTAAACAAATCTACAGTTAACTGTTTCTGATTATGCCAACTTTCGTTAAGAAGAAAGTGCAAAGAAGTTTTTTAATTCAATACAATTTCTTCATTTGCTTACGGAATGTAAATAAGGTTGTATCTCAGGTTGTATACTTAACAAATTACGGAAAAGTCCGCTTATGTCATTATAGTTTATTCATGTTATTATTTGTATTTTAAACTAGGTCACCAGTAGCAAAAAGTTAAATTATTAACTACCCTATATATGATTTTTTTGAGTTTATTATACGGCCCTTTATTATCCTGGTATTCAAGCCTGGCAGCTATTACTGTATGCAGTATCCCAGTTTGAAAATAAGCGTAGATGTTTATGAACAAACATGCAGAACTCGTGGCAGAACTCAAACAAATACCGGTACCTACGGTAAGGATAGTGTTTTCTCTCCTGTAAAAACTTTTTTTGCCAAATTTCACTCCGTTAAAAACAGTGGGACGTTCCATATCGGCTACAAATAATACTTTATAGGTTTTCACTTGAGTGGACTAAAGCACTATCGGCCACTTGTGTGTCTGTTTTTCTTAACTTATCAAAAAAATCACTACTTATTTATCAATCTTAAGTAGATAACCACTTGTTTGTTTATTTGTATAACTATACATCAGGTGAAATTGTGCTACAGTCATTAGTCAGTGTTTTTGATCGATTTTCTTTATGGTCCATATAAAAATACTCCATTTTACTTAATACAATACCTTCATTATCCCCCATAAGGGATAAAGCGGTCCCCACGAATGGGAGCTCATCTTCTACCACCCCTGGAATAAGAGCGGCCAGCTTATACATCCTCCGCCTTCTAAATTTGAACACAGCTAACCATAACGACAGGGCTATTAGCAGCAGCCATGCCCACATTATGGTGATAACTTCAAAGTTCACTTGATATAAATTTGGTCATATAGCAACTTAGACTATTTTGAACTAAAGTTTTCACTTGTAGAAATAAACCGATCTTATTCCTCAACAATATCACATTAAAAAATATTGAAACGACTACCAAGCTCGTAGTTACAGGATATAATGTCGAACAATGAAACAATAAATACCTCATGTAAGTCTAACAGATGCTTTTTTTCCCTAACTACTGCATACTTCGTTAGCAAAACCAAAGCTATTACCTATTATTACACTTTTATTCCCATCACTTCTTACAATTTCCTTTGAAAAAAGTTTATTGCCTACAATGGTATGTAAGAAGAAAAAATAAATTGCGTAACAACTCGTAAATTACAACGTGCAACAATTATTCCTGCACAGGTTGACTTTTCTATTTAAATCAACGTAGATAAATAGATTTACCACCAAAAACATTTTCAAGTAAAATACAGCTGATTTCAGTACTTATATCAAATATATAAGATATCAGATTTCATGGAGAGCAACAGTGTGGGCCCCTCCCATGCAGTTCCGACGACCTGTCAGATCAAGGCGCAGATGGCGTAACGAGCTGGACGCCTTTGCAGGGGACTGGCTGAAAAAGGGCCAAAATAGACTCGCGTGGAGGAGGGGAAGAGAGGCCTTGCCCAGCAGTGGCATCCTCATGGCTGATTTAGATCGAGAGAGAGCTAAGCTCTTGACTTTAAACGCTCTTGCTCTACCAGCCCTAATTTCCACCATTTCCACATCTCGGCCATAAGCTGCTTCTATCATTTTCTCTTTTTTCAGAGACCGGTTACAGGAGATAACGCCTTATCAAAAGTTCATCTTTCTTGGAATTTTCGCGCAGTTTTTATACAAATAGTCGCGCAGTTTTTCAAGTTAGTTAAAATCGCTCTTTCAGCGTAAATCGTTGACAAGACAATATTTTTTAAATCAAATGTGGCATCCGAAAAGAAAAAGTTGACCAGTTTTAAAATAAATTCATTCACGCGTTGCAAGCACATGTTACCTTTTGAAACTGTGTAACAGTGTGTGTGACAGTATGTCGAAAAGTATGCTTTATTGTTTGACAATAAAACTAAAATTTAATTAGACGTATGTTCCTTCACGATTGACAATTGAACCAATACGTTTTATTGGATTGATCTTGTCAATGTCATCATTGAGCAAGCAAAAACAGATCTTAGGGTGGTCAACTCTTTCATTCCCTGTACTTTGACATACGGCTAATTTGCCAGCATCTTCATCATTATAATATTTCAAGGTGTAAATTGATGAAGTTGACATGACTAAGCTAATTTATTTACCGGCAAGAAACTTAGTTGGTTCTTAAACCAACGAACTAAACAATACATAAATGCTGTCAACTATAATAATATACGCGCAAACAATTTATACAAGTCATCATATACCACTACTGAGTTTTTCTGCTCACTGTATCTCACTTTTTCACGTGAAGAAGAGGAACAAACTGTCGAATTCGAGTTCGGATATTTCGGTGTTTTTGTAGGAATAACTCACAAGAGGCCAGTTTCACTTACATTCTATTACAGGCGCATCCCTTGATTTCAATAATGATCTCGATTCCTTGAAGTTAGCAGACTGTTATACTTGTTCTATAGAAGACAGTGCCACGTTGTTGAGCAGTGGTGAAATGTCATTGAAAATAATTGTACAAAATATAAGAAGTATTAGGCGTAATATGCCACAATTTGAAACATTAATACAGCGTTGTAATATTCACTGGGATTTTATCATCTTGACGGAATGCTGGCTTCATGGAAATCAGTTTGTCCCTACGTTGAATAACTACAACTATTCACTAACCTTGAACAACTCCACGCAGAATGAAGGCGTGGTGGTATACAGTAGATCTGGATATACATGTAACATGTCTGAGATTACACTGACTGACGCAAATTGCCTGATGATTGAATTGAGCAACACATCTGTAATACTGGCCATTTATCGTCCACCTGCTGTGAGAGATATATCTGGATTTTTAGAGTCTCTTAACAGTGTCTTAACCAAATTATCCCCTTTTAAAAACATCATTCTGACAGGCGACTGCAATATAGATATATCTGATGCTTCTTCCGATTGCAGGGCGCAAAACTACCTGAACCTGCTAGCATCACACAGCATGCTACCCGCACATAACTTTCCTACTCACGATTTGACCTGCCTTGACCATATTATACTCAAAACGAAAAACCCTGCCCGATGTCTAGTTGCACATACCACCTTGACTGATCACTACACTGTTATGCTTAGTCTGGATCTACTATCCAATTTTCCTACCCCTCCTAAAAGAATGAAGAGAATAGACTATGATGCCCTAGACCTAGCTGTCGCTCAAACTGACTTTAGCCCAATCACCTCAATAAATGATGTCAACGAAGCTACAGACAAATTGATTTCAATGACCAACCATTTGCTGAATAGCAGTACGAAATCCATTACTGTTCCTAGGCGTAAACGAATTATAAAGCCTTGGATTACCCCAGGTTTAATAAAATGTATGAAAAACCGGGATAAACTGCACATGAAACTGAAAAAACAGCCCGACGATATTATTCTCAAAGTTACCTATACTCGTTACCGAAATTTCTGTTCCACAATAATAAAAAAAGCTAAACAGGAATATGAAAAGGCAGAAATCACAAAAGCCCAAAATAACTCCAAAAAACTCTGGAAGGTAATTAGGTCGATTACATGCACAGACAAACCTAAAACCCCCCCAACTCAGTTAATTGCAAATACAGATCCACAACAAGCTGTAAATGATGTTAATGAATACTTTGTTAACATAGGTAAATCATTAGCCGAAATGATTGAATCCTGCAATAATATAACATCGATAACTACGGCACCACAAAGACCCACTCCAGCATCCTCCTTTGTGTTGTTATTGACAGATGCAGATGAAGTCAACGGTGTAATCTCAGGTCTTAAGCAGGACTGTGCTACTGGGATTGACAACATTTCCAATAGCTTCATCAAACGATACAGAAATGTTCTTTCACCAGCCATAGCATACATCTGTAATTTATCTCTTGTTCAGGGAGAATTTCCGTTAGCTTTCAAAAGAGCTGTAATTCACCCAATACATAAAAGCGGCGACAGAAACCGTGTCAATAACTATCGCCCAATTTCATTAAAATTGTTAAAAAGAGATTTGTACACTACTTAGAATCTAAACATCTCCTTTCTTGCTCTCAATTCGGTTTTCGTTATAAAAAATCAACAAACGACGCAGTTCATGAACTAACAAACTTTGTAGTTACTCATTTAGATGCAAAAAAAAAGGTTATAGGAATCTTTTTAGACTTGGCGAAAGCTTTTGACACAGTCTCTGTCCCCCGACTGCTCGACAAGCTTGAGCATCTTGGTGTACGTGGAACTCAATTAAAATTTTTCAGCAGTTACCTAAAACATCGCACACAATGTGTGAAGATTGATGACGTATGCAGTAGTGAGCTACCCATCTCTCATGGGGTTCCACAGGGTAGTATTTTGGGCCCCTCCCTGTTTTTGACGTATGTTAATGACCTTTGTGACCTTCAGATGATTAATGGAAAGATAATTAGTTTTGCAGATGACACAGTTCTTCTTTTTCACGGTGACACATGGGAGGAGGTGTACAAACATGCACAGGAAGGTTTTTTTCAAGTTACCAAATGGCTCTCCAATAATCTTTTGTCCTTAAATATTGATAAAACTAAATACATTTCGTTCTCACCAGTAAATAGAAATCATCCCTATGCTTTACCCCACCATGTCATTATAGCTCATTCGCAAACTACCTGTGATGCCCCAAATTGTTCCTGTCCACCTCTCCAACATGTCGATAACATTAGGTACCTCGGTGTTATTATAGATAAACATCTTAACTTTGACGCACATATTGATCTTCTCTCTTCCAGAACGCGGAAGTTAATCTATGTTTTTAAAAATCTGAGACATGTAGCCGATGATAAAATACTCAGACTAACTTATTTGGCACTATGTCAATCTATACTGTCATACTGCATTTTATCGTGGGGTGGCGCTGCTAAATCGCGTATGCTTAGAGTGGAGCGAGCGCAAAGAGCTGTGCTCAAGGTTAGCCATTTCCTTTCATACTTCCATCCAACAAATGACCTCTACAAAAAAGCAAGGGTACTCACCGTGCGTCAACTTTTCGTAATACAAACCATAATGAAACAACATTCTTCAATAGCATACGATCCGATGAAACTCAAAAATAAGCGTCTCAAGCATAAAGTCTGCCTACCGGATGCTCACAAAACTGGCTTAGCAGAAAACTTCTTCTTGTTCCTCGGCCCATTTCTTTATAATAAAATAAACTCAGTCCTCTCCATCTTTTCGCTTCCCAGAGAACAGTGTAAGAAAAAAGTGTCAGACTGGTTGCAGATCCTGAGTTATGACGAAACAGAGAATTTATTAGTTGTAACATCTTAATTATTATTATTTAAGTTCACTAAGTGTATACATCCTCGTCCATTTAAAAATCCCGATCATAAATTACAAATACTCGTAAAAATCCAAACACACGCACTCTCAAATATACACATAATCACTCACAAACATACACGCACATACACTCCCCACATAGGCACTCAGGTACCAATACTTTCACTTTCACACACACACACACACATGCGAAACCCATATATGTATAATTAATCAATCAATCATGACAGGCGTGTTTCCCGACGATTGGAAGGGAGCATTAATAAAACCAATCCCTAAAAATAACAACCCGACTGAACTTAAAGATCTTAGACCCATAAACATCCTACCTTTTCTGTCTAAAGTTGTTGAGAAGGTTGTATGTCAGCAATTTACAGAGTTTTTCAGAATAAGGGTAAACAACATTTTGCCACAGAAGCAGTCTGGGTTCCGTAAAGGACATAGTACGTCAACTGGCCTGTTGGATGTTGTTGATGACATTTTAAATGGAATTAATGTAGGAGAAGGAGCCATGCTAGTTTTGTTGGATTTCTCCCGTGCTTTCGAAACAATAAATCATAATTTACTGTTGTCCAAACTCGCGTACTATGGCCTTGACACCATGGCTTTAAAGTGGTTTTCCAGTTACCTCTGTGGACGCCACCAGCGAGTCGAGACGTGTGATGATTATGGTTTAAAATACCGTTCAAATGCCGCCTCCGTGAGTCGTGGAGTTCCGCAGGGGTCCATACTGGGACCAATTCTCTTTATTCTTTATTGTGCTGATATCATTTGTAGTATTCATAGCTGTAATTATCATATTTATGCTGATGATCTCCAGGTTTATATGTCTTTTCCTCCTAATTTAACTTCACTAGCCGTAAGTAGACTCAACGAAGATCTAGAGCGCATAGTTGAGTGGTCAAATAAAAATAGTTTGGTGCTTAATCCGTCAAAAACAAAGTTGTTAGTTTTGGGCTCAAAAGCACAGATAGATAAAATAAATAGCCAAAGTTCAGTAGTGAAAATAAGGGATAATATAGTTGAACAGGTAAGCGAAGCTCGTAATTTAGGTGTTGTTATGGACGGTCGGCTTAAATTTCACAATCATATAGTTGAAGTAGTAAAGAGTTGTTTCTGTAGGTTAAAAGTTTTGTATAGTATTCGGAATTTTTTGTGTGTTGATGTAAGAATAAATCTCTGTGAGGCATTAATACTTTCTAAACTTAATTATGCCGATACTGTAATGGGTGAGTGTTTGTACGGGTATACTAAGCGACTCATTCAACGTGTTCAAAACGCTTGTGCACGATTCTGTTTTCCTATACCTCGTAGAACTCACATCACTCCTTACCTTAATCGGCATAACTTAATGTCAATGGAATCGAGACGATCCCTGCATTTCGCCTGTCTCTTGTTCGGTATAATAAAAACCAAAACACCGACTTATCTCTATGATAAACTTAACTTTTCGCAACGCCCTATGAGGATAGCAACTAGATTAGTATGCCCGAAAACCAGCACAGCCGCATTTCGTGGCAGCTTTCGCTACGCAGCCACGAAATGCTGGAACAATATACCTCCACCAATTAGAAATTTAAGTAACATTCGGACTTTTAAAAAGACATTTAAAGCACATATTTTGAAAATTCAAAACACAAAATAAAGGCTGTGTGATATGGTTTAATTGTATGTATTCTAAAGTATGTTATTATATTTAAATTATTAATAGTATGTATTATATTGTATTGGTTCCATTATGTTGGTTCTTTTGGCTGTTTTTTGTTTATTTATATTATATTGGTAATTGTAGCAAAGTCGTGCACGGTGGCGACCTCTACCTCAACAGGTGTCCACGGAAGACCAGCGACGAGGTGCCAACCTGGTACCCCGTCAATATGCTGAGTGGGGATAATAATCTTAGAGATAATAAGTTAGTTTTTAAGAAATGTATTTTTACTTATTGTTGTGGTTCCTGAATAAATATTTTTTCTTTCTTTCTTTATATACACCCTCCAACTCAACGGCACGCAAACACAACAATACAAAGTCACGCACACACATAAACACACACACAAACACACACACAAATACACACTCTAACACACACAAACACACATTCCCACACACAAACTTCCATACTTGATTTAAAAAGTACGAATTTTTATAGAAATATTTAATTTTATTTTTTACTTTCTTTTTTTGTTAAATTAAAAACAACTATTGTTTTGGTGATTTATAATAAAGCTGTATTATATCCCCATGTGAGGCGGGAGCCTGGTCATCTGTAAGACAGGTTTTTAACCCAGTGCAGATACCAGTCTCTCACACTATAGCTTAACCATAAGTAATACAAATGTAGAACTAGAAGTGTACGCTATTTGTGAAAGATAAATAAATGCTTTTTATTATTATTATTAGTATTTTACTCTTTTCAAAATGATTGCAATATAATTCCATTAAAATCATTGACGCATAACGCTAGCGACTGCGTTAACGAAAACTCATGGTACGAGTAGACCCTGTTTACCTCAGTTTAAGCAATTAATTATTCTCGTTCGAAGTAACCTCCAACCTTCTGAATTTAACCTCTGTTCGTTTTAAGTTTAAAATAGAATAATAATCAGTGCAAATAGTTCTAAGGAGTGGAACGCACGGCATCGCGAAAGTGCAAGGTCAGCAATTTGCATTTTTAATGCACTCCGAATAAATAGTATCTAGTTAGTAAAGTTTACAAACAAAACTTGCTTTAAATGATGGTACATTCAAATGAATGCAGACAAGTGCTTAAACGGAGTCCGCGGTTTTGAACATTGGCATGGAATTCGGCATAATCTAAATAAAGTTAGTCAAAAACATATTTATAGATTTAATACCTACTACCTCACTAACTGGAACTGATATTTAGCAATGGGTTTTCGGGCATTGAGGAGCCCTCGGCGCAGTTGTGACCGCTGTATTAAAGCAACACACGCCGGGCCGGAAATGGGATGGGTAACCATTCCCACTGAAATTTAGTGATGTATTTTTCGGGCATCTCCGTGCTTCGGAAGGCAAGTTAAGCAGTTGGTCCCGGTTGATGTCGCAAGATATCAGTCGTTAAGCCTAGTCAGAAGCCTAATGGCGGCTTGAAAACATCTGACATTAAGGTTGCTCACTAACCTTACACCCGCCCGCGTGTTGGAGTATGGCTCATTCCACCTCATAGTTGAGGTGAGGCCTGTGCCCAGTAGTGGGACGTCAATAGGCCGTTTATGTTTCGGGCATCTCCTTGCTTCGGAAGCAAGTTAAGCAGTTGGTCTCGGCAGACGTCGCTAGCTGTCAGTCGTTAGAAAAGTTATTTATTAGTGCTACTGCGTTTCCACTAGGCAACAATTGACGCGCAACGCGTGACGATCAACATGTACGTCGACGTTGGACAACAGCGCGCGTTGTTTCCAACATGACGCGCGGCTTGTAGTTTGATACTAAGCGCACCGATAGCAGTTGCGCGTTGTTGATCCACATGATGAGCTACATGTTGTGCATCATGTCGTGCGACAAATGCCTAGTGGAAACGCGGCTTTGTGATTAAAAATAGGATAGGCTTCAATTATCCAGCAACACTGGACAGTGTGAATAAACAGTTTTGTTTTTGTTTTACCTGTTTAAATATTAACATTGACCCCGTTATTATGCAAATGTAACCATTAGTTAAGTAACGACATGTTAACCGCTGTGTGAACTTGACTCGTGATGAAATTTCAGACAAATAGTCCGAACGTAAACAGTTACAAGAACGAACGGAACCAGCCATACAACCTTCGCAGCGGCCAGTGACTAATGACAAAAATAGAAATAAATAAAATTAAGTTATACAAATAAATTCGACAGAACGGAGGTTGTAGGCTTATGTAATATCCTCCTAAACGCTTACATAAATCTCGTCTCAAGGTAGTATCCATAACTATTCAAATGAAAGAAATAACACAGTTGACCTCCGAAATTCAGATCAGTCTAGAATTCATTCACAATTCGAGTCGTTCAAAACATAAGAAACGAGAGCACTATCAATTCTTCCAATCACGAAAGTGGTATACTTACGAGTACATACATACTAAAAAGTTTTTTTACAGGTGGACAAAAAAATAAAATCAAAATTATTGTACAGTCTCTTGTATTTGTCGTAAACCAATTAAATACCAAAGCCAATTAAATTATTAAACTAACTTAAATATAGGTACTTCTCAAACAATACTGGCCACATTGTCAGAAAAGGAGGTAACTTTCTTATAAATAACTAAATTCACGAAGTTGACTTTTCCGCTCTAGATAACAAGATAACGGCATTACAAAAAAACATAAAGCACTACCGGGCGGCGATGCACAATTTTTAGGGCCTGTACCCAACAACAAGACAGGGCCCTAGGTCTCCTATTTTAAAAACCTCTTTAATTGAATCGTAATTGAGTTGCAATCGGCTAATTTGACAAATTTTCTATGAGAAATATGTCAAATTTGACTATTGAGATTCAATTCCGATTTAATTGAAGCGTTCTATAATTAGCAGACTTGGGGCCCATGGCAGACGTTGCATCGTGCTACGACGCGGCATCGTTTCACGATACAACGTCATGGTCGTGGGAATCTACTACGAACAGGTGACATTCTCCCGATGCCGCCTCGTATACATAAGAAAATGCGACGCGACTTCGTATCGTGTAATTGTATACGAGGCCTTATTATTGATACTTGAGGTACTAGTCAGGAGCAAACCCACAATTATGTGTACATGTAAAAAACTTTATACAAAAAAACATTCACTTTTAATGTCATCCCACTTACTGGCGACTGCTCTGGATTACAATCCATGGGCTTCAGCAACTGCTTGCAAGCCGCATGCTTGTGTGCTACCGACATAGGATAAAAACACTAAACTTACTTTAAAGCTTAACTTGATCTCTAATATGTATAGCATTACCCAAATCACTTAACACCAAAACATATTTTCTTGTCCAAATAAGCATCATCTTCCGTTTCAACAGCTTTTGCGACTTTTGCAGCTTTTTATAGAACATAACTTATTTGAAGTTTGCGTGATTTTTTTACACTTTTGATGTTTCATGAAGGTGTAATGAGCATAAATTAAAAAAAAAATTTAAATAAAAGCTCATTGCTTTAGATGAGAATAGTTGTGGATGGTGGTATATTTATAGCCTTTTGTCCTGCATTTAAAAAGGTTTTCACTTTGTCAGCTCAGAAGATTAGATAGAAAGTTAATCTTAACAGTTTTGGGACCATAGTAACCTCAAAATATATTTACTAACGATTCATTAACCGAAAGTAACTTATTCAAAACTCTTGTTTAGTTTTTTGATAAACTATGATAACCAAAGATATTATAATAAAAAAGCGGTAGATAGGTAACTTGTGCTAAAAAAGTGGCACCTGAAATCATCACTTTTGAATACCTGAGCAGTGTTGACAGTTTGAGTCGACACTGCGCAACATGTATCTGTCTTGTTAACGCTCTAGTAAATAATCATACTATATAGTTCACACGGTCAAATTCGTACGTACACAGGGGACAATTTTCGACTTCGCTACTGACATAACCTATCTACCTCTTTTAAATGTAATATCTTTGCTGATAACAATTGCCTAAGATCATGAAGACGCTGGCGTCGCCGGTTTCCTCCGCTCCAAGGCCACTTGGTAGCCGTCCACTGCCTTCATCATGATGTCTATCTTGACCCTGATGTGTGGGACGGCACTCTTCTCCGCCTCGCCAATCACCCTGTATTTCCGGACGATGGCTGATAAGGCTGTCTTTATGGACATCAGAGCGTATTGGTAACCTGTGGAAGATCAAAATTAAGAATTATTAGTGTATTTCGGGCATCTCCGTGCTTCGAAAGGCACGGTAAGCAGTTGGTCCCGGTTGACGTCGCTAGATGTTAGTCGTTAAGCTGGTTGCTCACTAACCTTACACCTCTCTAACAATCCGCATTAAACCCGCGGTTTGGAGTATGGCTCGTTCCACCTCAAAGTTGAGGTAAGGCCTGTGCCCAGCAGTGGGACGTAAATAGGCCGTTTATGTTTCATGTAGTGGATTGTCCTCTTATTCTTATAAACTTAAACAATATTTTGTTTCTTCATTTACCTACGTCGACATGTGCCAGTGACATGTTTTTATGAATAAGGGGGTTTGCAGAATTTAAAAAGTTAAGCGGGGAAGACATGTATTCGAAGCTTAACTCCAGTGAGACACACACAAGGTATATGATTAAACATTGGTGGAACAAACCTGGCTGCCAGGTAAAATATACCAGAAAAATTCAGCCGGTCTGTAATGGTCTCGGTAGCACACTGGTTAGTGCAGTCGCCCGGTTTGCGAAAGACGCGGGTTCGATTCCCGCCGGAAACCAAGACTGAATGTCTATTTCCGGTTTTTCTATCTTTACGATGACACAAGTTACATAATTAATATACACATGTTGAAGTTATTATTATTTATCTATTTGCGTCGGAGGTGAATGAAAAACAACAATTAGATGCACCAATCATTGTAGATGACCTTGTTTGTTTGTAAATAGGGAAATAGATCATTACTCGATGTGCCTTAATGACGCGAAATATGCGCGCGAGTGATTAACAATAACACCTATTTCCGAAGCACAATATGACGGGGAAACCCTTTTACGATAGCAAATACTATGAAATGTTTAATTGACTGTTAAGGTAGGTATTTATAACCGTCTACATAAAGCACATAATGTTACTTAATTGAAATAACCGCGGTGATCAATTCAAGTCTTTAAGTAGTCATGACTGGACACTGGACATTCCCTCCACCATTCGTTCCACACAACGCCCTCTAGCCCTTAACAAAGCAACTGAATGCTTATGTAATAGTAGACAACGTAAAACATACTTGAGTACTATTTTTTGGAAATACATACATAAGTAATATACATAGGAAACACCCAGACCAGTACAAACAGGCATGTTCATAAACACTAATGTATGTACTGTGCGGGAATCGAACCCCGCAAGGCATTTCCACCCATTATTGATGGCAAGTGTATTTTTAACTATTCACTATCTGAGAATGAAACCCATCGTATAACGGTATATCCTTCACCGATGTGAAACAAACTGTCCTATTTTTACCGCAAATACTCAGAATTTTAATTAAGATTTCATTACAATAAATAGATGAATTAATGTTCTTATTTATTATACTAAAAATACAATGCTATAGACGTTATTGAAACCAAAACTAGTTCGCTAAGCTGTTCTACCTATTGACCACCAACCACCCTAGTGACATAATTATGTAAAAAGCCTATCACATTCTAGATCTTGTTTTTCTTATTAAGAATTAATGAGCCATTTGTCGTCACATTAATTATTTAAATATTTACTTTTTATATTCTACTATACAGGCTGGATGGAGAAATAAACGTCTAAAAGAAAAATCTAGAAAACTTATTTTCAAGTAGGTACTTAAATGTGCACTAAGGAAGCAATATTAAGGAACTTATCGTATGTAATTTCTGTATGTTTTAAGTAAAAGTAAGTAGGTATGAATAATTGTATACTGACGGATTAATTTTTATCGGTGTGTAGGGCGGTGTATTGACGGATCAAAATATTCCAGAAATCCATGATCTGATAATAGATTGTGTTATTTTTAGTTCGCTTAAGGCGGCATCTGTATGAAGTTTTACGCATTTTGTTTCGATAGTTAAAAATCTATCCGTGGCAAGCCGATAAATCTGAATCTGACGGATAAACAGCCCTTTTTTTTACTGAAGTGTCGTGGCACTTATCTGCCCTACAATAAAGTGAAAGTGACTTAGTTAGATTAGGCTAGAAGGTTTTGAACGCTTATGCAATGAAGGTTTTTTTCTGCCAAGTATACATCTTGTCCTACTATTTGTTACCATATAATTTATAGGCCTCAATTAATTTCTCATTGGAATGGGTATAATGTTTCTCTAAGATAAAATACCCTACGAAAGCTGTTGTGACATTACTTTCCTGAAGGATAACCACGGAGGCTCACCAGAAAAAGAATAAAGAAAATACCAAGTTAATATTATGAAAAAAAACATGTGATACGCTTTTTTTCGAACTCTTTCTGAGACCCTGTATAACGTAACATAATACAGATTTAAGTTTGCGTTTTGTCTAGCAGAAAAGTTCGTTATCTCATGCCTAATGCATAGAAATTCCTAGCATTATCTATTTGATCGATGAAACATGTTGAAAATATTTTAATGATATGTTTCGGGTGACATAATATTTATTTAGGACCCTGTAAATGTGTCATAGTTGAAGCCTCATTCAATCTGAATATAGAATTAGGAAAGAATAGAGGTGCTCGTAGCTTAGTCTATAGTATGTTCGCGTTAAGAATGCAGTATTTTTTTAATTTCATTTCGTTACACACATCAAAACTCAGTTACAAAACCTACAGTTACAAAATTATCAAATCGTTCCTAATAAGAAAGTCAAGTTCACAGTGCCCAAATGAACGCATTCTTTCAAACGCAAAGAATGCGTTCATTTGGGCACTTTGAACTTGATTTTCTTATTAGGAACGATTTGATTGGTTGGGGGGCGTGCTAGGTCGAAGGACAAGAATTAAATCACTGCATTCTTAACGCGAACGGACTATAATTAACAGCAGCACTATTACCGATGTTGAGGAACGCACGTCAAGTAATAGGGTTGGGGGAGAGTAAGGGTGAAAAGTTAAGCTGCAACCCTCTCTCACCCACAAAGGCGATGAGGGAGGACTTGAGGCCTACTGGAGGGCGGTTTCTTGATGAGAAACTTCTCTGATTTTTCTTCCTTTTGTTATAAATTGTCATTTTGATAACATTAATTTCAAAATCTACCGAGTTGTCATTTTTGCCCTGATGAATCATGTCTGACTATTGAAGAATTTACTCTAAAGTGTGTGTCATATAATGTTTTAATTAAATATAATATATTGTTTTTACATACCAAGACAATTTCTCGGGCCCTGGCTGAAAGGCATGTAGCTGCACGCGTGCTTAATGTTAATAAACCGTTCCGGCAAGAATCGGTCAGGATCGAACTTTTCGGCATCATCCCCCCAGTATTTCGGGTCTCTGTGCACCCCCCAGATGGCTACCACCACCCCGGACCCGGCGGGCAGGACGCGCCCTGACGCTGTTGAAGAAGAATAATTCAAATTTATAACTTAAAAATACTTACATTAGACATATTTTAATGTAAAATGTCGCCTTACTGTTATTTGAAGAATAGGTATATGTATTTTTTTATATTAAGTTTTTTTATGTTATTCTAATGTGTCAAATTATTGACCAATGGAATCTGCTGTGAGATTTAACAGTTCAGTGATACTATCAAATTCCCCTAATGAAAGTAACCCGAGGAATAAGCTCTAAAATTCGAGATACAAATAAATTTACCAGTACTTACAGTCAACGGCTGGCTACCGATTCCCATTTTCGACGTTGTCCTTGACCAAAAAGGAATGACCGGAAATGGGTAGCCTACCATACCATGACCGTATTTCATGTAAAAGTAATTTAAGTTATACTTACGCAATTTAGTATCTTCTTCTACCTTCCTGATGACGAAAGGCACCGGAGGGAACAACCTCAGAGACTCCTTGACCACTCTCTCTAAGTATTTAAGTTTGGTCAAGTCATCTTTTTCCAGAGGCCGGTCAGAGTCGCCGAACACATCTTGTAACCTGAAAAAGATACCAAATCTCCTATCAGATTATGTGAGTAACAGCACAGTGACGGCCTGTACACAATAATACGACACGATGCATCGTATCACGGTACGACGTCGTGTTGTGGGAATCTACTACAAGCAAGCGACATTTTTACGATGCCGCGTCGGAGCAGGACGTGACTTCGTATCGTCTATGTGTACGAGCCCTTAGTATGATCGTCATTTATGAAAATGACTGTTGTCGGTTGGTAAAACTTAGGCAATAAGTTAACTGTAAGATCACATGACCATTTTGCATTTTGGGTACTTCCTGCCAATTTTTGACAAGCGATTTGGGAAGAATCAGGTTCACATAAATATTTGTTTCATTCCCTTAAATTTGAATGGAGATGCTCATTTTGAACACCACCTTAATATATAACGACTAAGATAAATACAACATTTTTTGCAGTAGATAAAAGACGTATTTAAACGTACAAACATATTTAAGCTAAACACGGATCGAAAGCGACCGACGGAAAACCCTGATAGATATTGCATACTATAAAGACGCGAATTCTATCTGACGGCATTGATATAATTATATTACTATGTCTACCAGTCCATAAATTATGCAATGAGCAAGGCCCATTAACCGGATATATTAAATGCCTATACCGTAAGAATCTGCCTCTTCCAATACATATCGACAAGTGCTCAAACTACGTAGGAATAGTGCAGGGGCCTGGGTGGCTCTCATTCAACATTGGCCCGTTATGGATTTTCTTTTTGTCGAAGATTATTATGAAAAGATTAAAATCGGGACATGGCTCTTTATATGACTGAGAATGTTGAAAGCAGAAAGGTTAACCTGTTGCGTCTTGATACTGGGCAAAAGTCTACTCCAAAGTTGCCATAGTATCTATCCCTGTCATCAAATAGGATCTGCCTCCCATTGGAGTAATAGAACATGTCATCATCATCTTTATTGAGGCGTAAAGTTTAAATATTACCTATCTCCAACTTAAAGGCAGAGTTTTAGCTTTTTTTGCAATTTATGATGGCTCCAAAACTATAAAGACGTCACTGTTCTACGTCAGCCTTCAAAATGTTGACAAACCGGAAAATAAGGACAGATTTTTTCATTAACGAAATTGCTTTAGATTTATTGCTAACAAGTTATCTGATAATTGAAATAACGTCAGTAGACTCTCCGGAAGCTGATGTCATTCTTGCGATTTTTAAATAATTATATCAGCGACGACTATTAAATAAAACTGTGGTATTACTGCGTAGTTAAAAAAATAACTAGTTTAATGACCAGGAACTTTGTTGTTTTACAAATACTATTATATTTTAACAGGAAACAAACAGGGAACTAATTAAAAACAGAATAAATATGATTCAACAGATTTACCTAATTTAACTTTTTAGGTAAGAACCTACTAATGTTTTGCACGTTTGGTGTCAAAATTAATTAATTAACATATTTACGGAAGCAAAAGCGAAGCACTATCACTAGGGCGCGTATTTTGAAATACTTCCTAAAACTTGAAATAAATATTTGTAGATACAGGTATAATATTCAAACTAATCAAATGTTTGTAAATTACTGTAGCTCATGTACCACCCGTGTGCAATGTATGGCTATTGTATGAAAATTCGCAGTCAAAATGGTCCCTGCCTAACACTCGGCGCCGGTGCTCGGGTGTACTGCACCCCTTGCACTACAGAAAGCTGCATTGCGTTGCTTTAGTTTTTATGAATAAGGGTGTAGGGTGTGGTCTAGTTTGGAATGACAGGCCCCTCCACTGCATCTTCGCATACAAGCAAGCACTCTTTTTTGCGCCTATTCGGTGGAGGGGCGCGTCATTTCAGCTTAGAAGATCTCTAGTTCTTAGTTGGAATAACGTTGTGGATTAAGAACTCACTCTTGATAAACTCTTTCTTGGGCTTCAGGGTATTTGGCGAGCAGCGCCAGAGTGTACCCAATGGCGACGGCGGAGGTGTCCGTGCCGGCGATGGTCAGCGTCAGCACCTCCTCTCTCAGCTCCGTGTTCGTGTACCCCTTCTCTCCGCCGGAGAGCTGGATCAGAAGATCAAGGAACGTCTTGGACTTGTAACTGCCCAAATCTGAAATTTAGAAATTGGTTGCATGATACCATAAATATATACAGCTTGTACAGTCAGCATCAAAATGATGGGTGCGTGCACAGAGTGGTCCAATGCGTGCACAGAGTGGTCAATATGTCTGATTTTTTTATGAAAAGCAACCTTATCTCTACCGAAATAAAATAGGGTTTCACTTGTTATAGAGTTTGGTGACGCTTGAAATGGCATACGACTCTGTCAATGCAGTATTAAAATAGCTTTTGCCTATCCGCCAATACCTTTTTGACTACTCTGTTAGCATAAATCACTTTGAAGCTGATGGATGAAGCCCTGGGTGAGAATTCTGAATTCACAAACGCAAATCAAGTACAAGTACAGCTTTATTATTGTGGTCTTCAAGATGACCTCACTCCATCTGATGGGAAGCAGCTCAGATATACCAGAGGTCCAAATATGGGGTTGCCAATTACAGTATGCATTAACTACTGGGCTAGTCAATCTCATCTTAAAGGCCTGCATTAATGATACGAGATGTCACTTTCAGCAGTTCTTGAGACAATTTATGAGGCGGCAGAGTTCGAGCGTGCCCAACCCTGATTGACGTTTGTGAATTTCGGGAGGAGGGGTGGGGTGTAAACTGTTTTACGCATATTTCATCCTGAAGATTTGTTCTAATGTTTTCCCATATTCAAATTATGTATTATCATGTGATGTACACTCACCATAATGATGGTCAGCCTCTGCTTTATTTTGCTGCTCAGTGCTTATCTCATCCCGTTTTCTCTGTATAACCTGAATTAAAACGAGAATATTAAAAAAAACGAATTTCACTTGTTTTTAATCTACTGCAGTTTTTATATTTATGTGGATCCATCTAAGAGAAATAGAGTTCCATTTCAAATTCAGTTGACGCTGGAAACCAGTAGCTTAGGATAAAAATAACGAAGTTAACATTTCAGAACATCAAAATTCTTCAAAGGTAGTAGAATTAATGAACTGAGTAGGTGTAATTGTCTACAGCCAATAATTTTTAAAATATTGGTAATTTCTACATAATCGGGTAAAGAGAGCAAACCAATGAAAATGTTTTTCTCTTCACTTACATCATCTGTAAAAAGGTGCATTTTTTCAATACAATCTTGATGTTTTTTGTATATCGGGAAGAGCCTGAAAAGCCAGTCAGGATGCAGCCACACGTGGAATATGCGCTTGCAGACCAGGTTGAGGATGTGGTTCATAGACACCAGGAATGGGGTGTTCGGGTTGCCCTGTGCGTTGATTTTCACTCCCATAGCCGTCTCTGCAAAAATAAGTCATTTGAAGGGAAGAAAACCAAGGTTGCACATACGAACTGGCTGTTCCCACGGCTTTGCTCACATGGAATTAAGTTTGTCAGTCAGCATGCTTTTGTGCTATTTTGATGTAATAACAATAGGTAAATAATCAAAAAACATTATTTGTTTTTTGTCCATACCACGTCGTCTAGCCCCAAGCTAAGCGAAGGATTAAGGGATAAACCTTCACACTGTAAGTAAAACATCTTCAAAACTCGTATAGCAGTTTTTATGTGAATGATTTACACCCATCCACCCGTTCTAACAAACGTATTACGTTTTATAGTCATCATTGACATCAGCCTGGTCGTAATCCATTGCTGGCCATAGGCATACCCGGCTCTGAGCCTTCCGCATCCGGTCTGACCCCGCCACTGGTCTCAGGTCCACAGTCCCCACGCAAGGACGTCTGCTACAACGGCCATCGGTTCTTCACCAGATGTGACCAGCCTAGACCACGTTTTATAATATAGGTAGATTATTTGTGTACACTCACCACAGACAGAGTCCAAGGTGTACGTGCTGACGTAAGGCCAAATGCTGAATTTGCCGGTGTTGGTGGAGTCCTCCAGCCGCTTGGCCAGCTTCTCGCTCTGCTCGGAGAAAATGTCCACGAAACCTTCCACGATCTTCGGGCTGAACGCCGGCACCAGGATTTTGCGACGCCGTCTCCAGATTGACACTGATTGGGAAAATAAACATGATTTCTTATTCATAATTTCAAAATAGGCTACAATTTCAACAACTTCAAAATCTGTTACTTGGCAATTAGGTGAAATATAGAGAATACACTCATGACTATATCCCAGGTGGAATAGTCAGAGGCACTACAGAACCCTTAAAATGCTTTCAGTATTAAGTAGACTAACCTGGTGCGAATATTCCGCCGTAACCGATAATCTTTCGGATGAATCTGTGCAGGTCATCCTTCTCCATGCAGGTCTTCAACAAATATTCCAAATCTACTGGATCTATGACCACTGTTGAAGAGAAAGCATTGTTTAATATACAGTTACTTGCGTAAGGGTGTCGGGTCGGCACGGTCGGTTAAGTGTGTAATCACCCTTAAATGACATTGTTACGAGTATAAAAACATTAGGAAGTTCATAATCGAGCTACACTGCTCAAAAGTGCCTAGGGATATCTCAAGCATTTTCATACAAAGTATAGCTATTTGGGAGGCTGTAAAAATTAAAATATTGATACCAACGTAGAAATTTTTAGAACACAGAAACTTCTATATCTGCCCTTTCAGATTGTATAAAGGAATTCATTGTAGTAGCATTATTGTACAATCGTAAAAACGTTAAAAAAGACAGATTTTTCTTTTAAAAGGTGTCAAAATTTTAGCAAAATCAAACTTTTTTTTTGTAATATTCTTAACCTTTATCTTATGCCTCTGTCCTCGCGTTATTCTAAGATAATGCTCAACTTGTAAACAAACTTAACTTTATGAAATATTTGAAAAATGATATCCCTAGACAGTTTTGATGTGTGTACTTAGTTCTAGATTTAACTTCACAGTTTGCATGAAAGAGCGTCCCCACACACGTGGCGTTTTGTGTCGCTCCACCACCTGTCAGACTCAGAGTTTGTAGGGCAGTGTGCGGTGACTTCCGGATACGCCGTGTGCGGCAAGTCCATATACAATTTGTGAAAAATACAAGAAAAACGCGGGTGACGGCGTTTTGTGGCGTAACACAAGTTGATCAAACATCTCTACAAGAATTAATCATGACTTAAAAACGTTACTTAACGTTGTCCTTAGTCCTTTTGAAGTCAACAAGACTGTTGGCGTTAATTTACTGATTTTTATCAACAGAAACTAAGAATAAAATAATGTTTATTTTTTATCGCAACCATACGATCAACATCATGTCTTCGTTGGACGTATAAAATAATAGGTATATTGATTAATAAGACCATTTCAAGACTCGCTTGACGTTCTGAGAATTAGTTTGTTCAATTACAAAGATAACATCTTGAAAAGACCGTCTACACGTCACAACTGATGTAAATATGTCTTAACGACGTACAGTCAACGGCGTTACGGGCTACCCATTTCCTAACCGGAAATGCTCCTTGCTCTATAGAGAACTGTCATTTGAAAGAAAGAAAGAAAGAAAATACGTTTATTTGGTAGAGTATACAAAAGTAACAACATTATGAGGCTACATTCTGAGTAAGCACCAAAATGGTTTCCGCTCAGCAAATATGGGGAAGCATGGACCATGCGTCCCTGCTACGACGCTGATATTCTTGACAAGAGCCAGATAAAAAAAATGGACATTGGTAGCCTGATGTGCCGTTCACTGTACACAGGTGCCATATTCCTACCACAGATATGTGTTAAAATTGCCCAAATTGCAACTGCTATACAACGGAAGTACATATTAATCATACCTCATCAGTAGTAGGAATATCAATAATAATGGATGTCCGTTTCTAATACTTACAAATATACAGTATATGGCTGAGCCATGCCCGGACCATGCCATCCTTCTGCATAGCCATGTAGCTGAACGCCTTCAAAGAATCCATGATTTCTGAAAATAAAAACTGTTGTTTGATAGGTATACCTTAACGGTTACAGTGGTAATCACCAGTGTTGTTAGATTTTGTTTGGACTGAGAATAAAACTATGGGTTTTCCGTTTAGTGGAAAAGTTTCAAGTTGGTTTAAGTATTTAATTGGCACTTGTTTAAGTGGTATTAACAGTCTAGAACTATATTACAGCTACTGAAAGACTGTGTAGTGGAATTTCACTGCTACTCTGGAATACTGAGCCTGTAAAAGTAGGGTCCTTACAATCTTTACCAGATTTATCTTTATCGTCATACATTTTAGGGGTCTATTTTCTTGAAGGCTTTTTAAGTTATGTCGTGTTAAATCAAAAAGAGTTTGACCTACAAAGCCATTTCTTAGGACTATCAGTCTAGCACTTTCAGCGATGGCAAGCCGGCTAATATCATCACACATCTAGATGCTTCACGCTTACTTAAATCATCAATACGCTTCACTTAGAATTAGTATTCTCTCTCATTTTGTATGAAATAACTTTAAAATTTTCTTAATCGATCACAGTCGCAAACAAATTTAATTTTAAAAATGATTCACCACAACCGAGATGAGATTTGGCACTAACCGAAACAGCCCAATAGATTCCACGTAATTATTTTTTTACCCCCTTATTCATAAAAACGAACGCAACGCTCATAGTTTAAGCAATTGACGTGTTGTGTCACTTACTCGCAAATAGCAGTAGCAACAAGAATGAAAGAGACACAGCGATACAAAAGTTAAAGTGTTGTAGGAGAGCTGCTTAAGTTTTAATGAATAAGGGGGTTAGACGGTGGGTTTGTGCTACAAGTGCAAGTGTCAATAGCGCGACTTGTCAAAATAATCAAAATGTATTTCAATGTTATTTAAACAATATACTACATTGCACTATTATACAGATTGACAGATAAACACTTTATTGCATACTAAATTAATACATTTGTAAGATACACATTCACATGAATGTACAATTTAGGCGGTCTTATTGCTAGAAGCAATCTCTGACAGTTGACAGATATTTTATCAAAACGCGGTTTTTTTTCACGTTTTTTGGTAATTTTAATTTGTGAAAGAGTGTACAACTGTTATTTAATAGTGTGATTTTTGTAGTGCCAATGGGTTAGGACTGCATGGAACTTCCAAGAATCCGCTTTTACATAAAAGATTATTGCCAATGTATCGATGTGCAACTAATAGTTACTGTGAAATTATGATAATCTGGATTGCTAACCTATTAACTTTGGTATCCACTTCTATTTCATTGAGCTACCAGAATTCGCAAGAAATAAAAAGTTTACCTATCCTACTAATATTGTAAATGCGAAAGTTTGTTTGTGTGGATGTGCCGTGTTGCTCTTTCACGTAAAAACTACTGAATGGATTTTGATTAAACTTTACATTGATATAGCTTAGGCTACAATTTATAAAGATATGTCACATTTTTTTCAACGTAAGTCCTGGCAGTATTTTCATAAGTGGCAGTTAGCAAATAAGTAACTAAGGAGTATTTTGCAAAACGGCCTATTTCAGGGTTATAAGTAATCCACACCTTAAGCATATTGTCACGAAAACACAAAAAAAATATTTTTTAGTTCTATTACATTGTTTCTTTCATTCTCATTCTACATATTTACAACTCAGGTATTTCCCTCATCCATCAATCATATAATTTGTAATGTAAATGCTCTAATTAAAGTTACGTAAACTTACGCACTAAATCTATATGTAACTGCGATAACAACTTGACTCCAATTACGCTAACTTGAGACATTTCTTGGAAACCATAAATGTTTATCTGAATTTTTTATTCATGGGGGTCCATTAAAGTGGGCAGACCACAAGTGTTGTCAACGTTCTTCATTGAGGAAAATCTTACAAGAGGTAGGTATATTAAACTAAGAATGTTTTCTTATTCGCAATTTCTTGAAAGCACTCGTTATGTGATATTTTTTTATTGTGTATACATATTATTGTATGTTGTTTTGTAGGTACACCAAATATAGCAACTGGCATTTATTAATCAGATTTAGTATTTAGTGACGTAGGTACATCCTACATTGATTCTAGCTACATTACATATTTCGACATGGCCTGGCAAATAAATCCTTCAATTCCATTATAAAAAGGTGTAACCATAGCAGTTTCACTGATAAAAATATTGGGAGATGGTGTAGCTATATGGTACATTTACTAGGCACGAGCTTTATGTAGGTACATAAAGCTCGTTTTAGACGTACTAGTTACATAAAAATGTTTCCCAATAGGTAACTACCACAAAGTAGGCGATAACATGCCACTCAATAAAAAACTCAAAAAAAAACAACAAATCTTTACCTTTCAAACTCTAAAAAATATGATAATTCTTAGAAATTCTTTGGCTTACTTCAAACATTGTTTTTTTTTAATCCCAAGTGGTTTTCGGACCAGTCAAATAAAAAGTTTAATAGGAACATAAAGCGTCTCAATAATTTTTGCAATGTTAAATTTGTGCTGAGTCTGGGTGATGCCTTATTGTTTCTTATTTCCGTATTGCAAGGAAAAAGTTTACTTTGGGACTAGGGCAATGTAAAAGTAATTGCCTTATTATATAAATAAAACCTCAATGTAAATATATTATTTTTAGTTGATAACCGTTGTCGTAATATCACAATACCAAACAAGATTGTAACGCAAAAATGTACAGTCTGGGTTTAATTAGTAAATCAATAAAAAACAATTCTCAAAGGGCATGATCTTGAGAGTATACAAGCAGTTGGAAGTATTTTCAAGAAAACAACTCTTTAGATGAACTAGGAAAACCTTTAGCACCTAACGACAAGTCTAGAAGCTTCAACCCTAATCCTTGATCTTCCGCGTAAAGTCATGGCGAACACTGTACTAGTACTTCATTGAAAGTAGCGAAACGAAAAGTCTCTTAGCCTAATCTACATTTAAGAAGCAGTATAAAAGGTACTCACTTTCTGTGTTCCCGGACAGCGAGTGTGCAATCCCGATAATAGGAAGTTCCTCATTCGTTCCCGGGATCATGGCAGCCAGCTTGTACAGCCGCCGTCTTCTATAGCGGAACACGACAGCCCACAAAGCGACCGCGATCGCACACAACAACAAGAACATTTTTGAGTTCTTTTAATTTTTCTCTTTAATTATTATTATGTTTAATTTTCAAACTCCAATTGGTACCGATCTGCTCAGCCAAGCAATCTCGGCTCGCATGTCTGGCGCGCAGAGTACGCAGCGCGTGTCACCGTTTCAAAAACAGCCGCAGTTATATATTTCCTTTGCGAGGCGGTTCACGCACCAATAGTCAGCGGCTGCAGGGTCGCGGGTTCACGGCGGTGGTGATTACCTCCGGTGTACAAGGAAGCCGGTGTTTACCCGGACGAGCTGACCATACAGGTAGGTATGGTGGTTTAAACATGTTTTATGTTTTGAGAGCATTTGCAGACTTTGAGACGTGGCCTTGTAGTCTCTTCGTCTAATTGCACGGTACGGCTTTAGTCGGACTTAGGATTAGCAGCCTGTAATTTGTGGGTTCAGGTTGTGTGGCATTATTCTGAAAATCATGATCAGTTGTTATTGTTTTTTTAAAATAATATTTATCTTATACTTTAGCACCATACTTTTTGTCTTTAGATAGAAATACTAGAAAGAAACAAGTTCATCTTGTTATCTCGGCGGGGTAGACAACTTTTCTGATATTGCTATTGGGAATCACACCACCTTGTAGGTAATTTAGGTGTGGCTTATGGCCTGTGGGATGCAAAGATAGATGTTTAGTTTAGTATTGGTCAGATATGAACCCTACATATCTATTATGAGCTAAATACTTTAATATGAATTAATTACTAAATAAATAAACGCCACTGTATATTGTTGTTATTCCTACCGGTGAAATAAGAAAAAGTGACACTAAATGGATGGAAGATACAATGAATGGAACGAGATGTATTGTCGTGTGTCGCGCACGACACGTTGACTAATGTCAGAAGGTTACGCTCGGCATGACGTCACCATCCCCAGAGAGGAAAGCTAAGAAGTGACCATGGTTTTTCAGCGGGCCTTAGAGAGTAAGAAGATGAAATGTATGTAAGTTGCGCATTACTGACACCTGTAATATACCTAACTTGGTCCTCTTCAAGACGAGAGTGAACAGCCATTTTTTAGGCCCGCATGTACCGCCCTAGATCATCACTCATGACCAGGTCAGATCGTGGTCAAATGCGCACCTGATCAATCATTAAAAAAAACTTTCTTGAACGACTGCACAAAGTAAATAATACGTAAATATCGAAAAGATAAATCCTGGGTTAAACCTGTCAAACAAATGGGAAAGCATCAATTTGTTAGTTGACGACTTCTGTTTGTATTTAACTGTCACTTGACAGAACGACGTCTGTCGGAACAAACAGTTTATAATAAAAAACATCTTGATTAATGCACAGTTATGCAACTTCGTTACATTACTGTGACATAATATTGTATTTCCAGTCACTACAGGGTCAAGGCCTAGTATCATGTGTTTAGGTCAAGATTAATACATAGCAGGATTCTGGTCTTATGCAAGGGCGTCTAGAAGGATAGCGAGGTGAAAGCTTGGAAATTTAGATTGCTTAGGATATTTTTAATACCGGATTTCGTCACATTCAGCGGTGGGATGGCTTATTGTTACAAGTTCCATCATTTTGCTTTAGAATTATTCGAAAAATCATCACATTTCTACCATGGAAGAAAATACAATGGCAATGGAATGGAAACAGTGGCAATAAGCGGGCGGATTGATCCGCATGAGTATGAACCGCAAGTGTCTTTTTCCAAGAAATGTTCATGGCGATCCAGATAAAACCCGCCCCAGGCCGAGCGGGGACACCCGCACAACCCCAATGCATCAGCCCGCAGAAAACTAGAAGGTGCGCTGGCCGTGTCGCTACACGCTATAGAGCCTGTTCACACTAGCGTTTGTTGGGCGATTTCGCGGCGAGGCGATCTGGCAGCGATAGTTCCGCGATAAAATAAACGCCGTGAGATTGCTGCGCACTCACAGGCGATATCGCGGTGGGTGAACGCCTCATCCATCAGACAAATTCAAAGCGTGCTTAGCGTGAAATCGCCCCAAAAACGCTAGATGTAAACAGGCTCTAAAACTTACCGCATGCTAGCAATCCCGGGTAGTGATAAAATCGGCAATGGATTAAAAATACTTAAGTATTGCCTTTAATGCCTCTATGTAGTATTGAAGAGGTCGAAGTTGTTATAATTGTTGTTGACCAGCCCATTAGCAATGGGTAGAGGTCCTGCAGGTGAATTCAGATCCGCGCTATCGTACGATCCGGTGTTTTTCATTATATTTTAGTAAATAGCTCGTTCAGCGAAAGCGCTAATAATGTAAAATTTGTAAAATTCAATAGCATCAAGTCTTTATAAACAAAATAATACAGACATTCAAAAATGGAATTAAATCATGAAAAATTCACCGAAACGTAAGATGACGCTGTACTGATTCGGTCTCCTGGTTTCAACGTTTGATACCCACCTATATTAAACATCAAGGACATGAACATCCTGTGAATTTGTTTCATATTTGCTTAATTTGGAAATCTTCCTAACATGTATATAATATTGAGGATTCCTCTCTTAAACTAACCAACTGAAACACTTTATTTTTATTCGTTTCCACAGAAAGCATGGTGATCGGGTCAGGTACTACACATAATTAATTATTAACGGTTCCCAGCAGTGGAACATTAGACATGACAAGCTAATTTATATACGTACTTAATTTCCCAGAATTTTAATAATTTACTAATTATGCTATCTTTATCCTTAACCTGGTGAGACATAGGGGTTTTGAAGCAAAAAAGAATGTTTAATTAATTACTAGCCTTAATTGATAAACCTATCAACAGTGATTAAGCCAATGTTTGAAGGAAAAACCTAATCCCGTCAAAAATATTCTATTGGAAAAGTCGCCAAGTCGAGTGTCTTACCCTGTGAAAATGACACACGCCCTAACTCTACCTTTTTTATATTATTGTGCGGAAATCCTCATGGATCCACCGCTACCTGGGGGGGTGACGAGGTTATATCGGACTTCTCCCGACTAAAACGGTACTACACCTCGGAAATTTCGCGGCGAAGCTAGAATTCCTAACATGGTTTTTCAACAATTCTTCGCCGCCAGTGCTTGCTTCTAACAGGGTTCTCCTCCAGCCGGCCCGGCAATAAAGGGCGGGGCCACCTGAAGTACACTGGCACTCCCACTCATCAGTCGCCGCCGCAATGCCAGTCAGAGCCCCCTGACCTGCTGGCGCGCAACTACGAGTCATCCGAAACGCGGCAACACTTCTGATAGCAAATTCATTATAAAAATTTAAATGGAAAAATTGACCAAATAATATACCATTTTTTCAAAATATTCCTGGGTTAAACATGCTAAATAGAGAGGGATCGTCTGTTGGTTGTCAAAAATTGTTTTAATGGAATTGTTCAGTGGTATTTAACAGGTCGATGGCTGACGGAAGAGCTGGTTTTTAGGGCTCCATACCTAACCCTAAAGTAGTACCGTAAACGGAACCCTATTACTCAGCACCCGCTGTCTGTCTGCCTGTCTGTCACCAGGCTGTACCTCATAAACCGTGATAGCTAAACTACAATGCTGCAATTCTCATAAATGATGTATTTCCGTTGCCACTTTCAACAACAAATATCAAGAATAACAAAATATTAAGGAGGGTGGTCTCCATTCAATTGGTGCGCCCAGTCCGAGGCGCATTCGTTTTTTTTTTATTAATTCAATGTAGAGTTTTTTTGGTGCTTAATCGATCTTTACTTTTGATTAATACTGATTGGTTTTTAGTCAGCTATTTTAATTAATGAATTGACTCATTTTAACAAGACCATTTGAGTCAAGTGGTTTGATGGCATAATGTTATGAAATTACAGCCGCATAATGAACTACAAAAACTACATTATAGTATTATTTTACTAGACACGATGCCATTATTTTAATGCTGATATGCAAACGCATATAAACACTTGATATTTACAGAATAGCTTATTTTTTTCCTATAAATGTAGATTTTAATGAATCTACACAAATTTAAGTGCAGAACTGTAAAACATAACTGATATTGAAACTCTAATTAATATCGTGAGAATGTGTATAGTAGTCACAGTCGCGTAATATTATTTTCATCAAATGTTTTAACCGGTTCACATAAATTAAAAAAAAACAAGTAGGTACTTAGTGCACAATTCATTTGCCAATATCCTTGATGGGAACCGGTATACGATATATCAACCAAAAAAAACGTGTCAAATCGATATGACGTACGTACATAGGTACCGAAAACATTTACGAGAAGTAATTAATAGTTTTTCTGAATCATAAAAAATCTCCATATTAAGTTATCGCCAATATAACTTACAAAATACGACCACAGACAGTCCGCTTAGACCATAATTGCTAATATACGTTAGCCGCATGTTTTGTTTTAGATTATAACTTCCGAATAGCTTAGAATTAATAAAATAATCAATATGTTTTTGATGGGTTCAGCAATTGAAGATATGAAATAACTTATATAATTTAAAAATATAAGTTGAGCAGCTCCTTCAGTGCTATGGACAGATTACGGGACCAGAATACTAGCACCTCTGTAGTGAAACCGCAGTGGCAAATGCTGAGAAAGGGTCCTGATTGGCCCATAATTGAAATAGTTGATCTCGATTAATGTATTAATATGTTTTTTGTCTTTGTACATATACTTTGTACATAAAATATATTTCTTTTTTTCCTTGGCATTAGCCAGTCTGCTCCTGGGGATCAAACTTTTTCGAAGCTTTTTCTTCTCCTTCTTGTTAAGATACGCACTTCGTCAGCGCGTCTCTTATGCGTTTTTCGTGTAGTTGAATTTGGTACCCACCATACAAAAAGGGTTACATAATAACGACAAAGCTAGTTTAGAGTAAAAGGGCTGGTAACAAACTTACGGTAAAAACATGGACATGGCTCCTTTAGAGCTACGAACTTTAACTAATCAACCGTAGCACATTCCGTAACGGAATACTCACAGGTTGTATGTACATTTGGCGTCACAAAATAGTGGATAATTACTTTTTTCTAACGCGCATAGGCTGACCTTTTAATATTTAACACCTTGTCTTGATCTATAATCTTTGTGTAATCGCAGCCTACCCGTGTAACAACATATTTCTTAAATCTACAATTCTGTTGCTGCAGCCACTCTGTATTTTGTTTATACCTAATTAATACATAAACTAGCACAAATCTCTATAGGTACTTTTGTTAGCCTAGGTTGTGTAATTGTAGCTTTACGAAGTTTCTTTAAAAATCCGTTCAGCCATTTTTGAGAGGTGCTGGCAGGCGCAGCTCAGAATTTTAGGAGTGACGTTATAAAACAAAATCGATATTTCATAGTTCAGACGATTTAAAAACAAATGTGTTTTTTTGAATAGTCATTTTCGAAGATTTGTCAATTTGACGCGTAATCGTTTGGGGGGAAAAGGTCCTGACGGTTCCGACCTTTTAGACCGGACCTAAATAATAAAACATCAAGATTTAATAAGGTAACTTTCCAGAATCTCCAAATTCGCACTCAACAAATCTAAAATCAAACATGTTTACAGTGACAAGGTTAATAGTTGCTAGAACATGTTTGGCCGGCCGAAATGCAGGTCACGTCCACCAAATGTGACATGTTATGCGTCAACGGTGTGCGCGTGCGATGCATGCGCAGTGCCATTCATAACAGGCCTATTGGTGCTAAACTTATGAAGTTGCGGCAAAACAAAAGAACGGATGATGAAGTTGCCGACGTTGGACGTTTTCGATAAATAAATGAAGATCAGTAGGTCTAGCACGAACCGTAATCGAAAAGTAAATGTTAGATTGCAAAAACGTTAGCGGCATAATACTTAATAAGTAATAACCTAATTTTAAACATTTGCTAGTTGAAAACAAGATATGTCTTTTAGACATCGATGTACTTTGCGGACAATACAAGTTTTGTACAAAACCCAGAGATTTAAATCTCTGGTCAAAACATTATTATTTTTATGAAACATGAACTAATTAACACATCTTTACCGTTGAAGGCAAGTCAAACTCATGGTTAATTAAATTAATGAAGGTTAATTAAACTTCTGTAATTTCGATAGTTCCCCTGACGATAGTAAGTCAGTTACTTTACTAGAAAATATGCCAAGACTAAGTATGTACCTACATATCGCTATACGAACCTACTCTACATAGTTTTGGCATACTGACATCTACTATATAAAAATAAGTCGGGTTTTCCTTCCTGACGCTATAACTCCAGGCCCCTATTCAATAAAGCTGACAATCCGACAATTCGACATATGTCGAGAAGTGACAATTCTACAATTTTTCTGTTTAATAAAACCGACAGGCGACATAATTGTCATGGCGGAAAATTGACAAATATGTCGGATTGTCGAGACAATTCGACATATTTGCGTTCAATAAAACTTTTTACGCGACAGGTGACAGGTGACAATTTGTCGTGAAAAACTTGTCAAATCTGCTTTATTAAACACAAAATTGTCGCGACAATCCGACATATTTGTACAATTGTCAGATAGTTCTGACAGGTGCCTTGACCCTCTGTCGCGAAATCTTTTTTGAAGTCGTTAGGTGTAAATGTTGTTAATAAATAAAATAAGAATTCCTGACTGATAGATAAAGTAGTTAAAAAAACTAAAAAAGAGTATATTTTTATTTTGGTAAATTAGTCCTAAAATAGGTATTTTTGTTCATTTCTATTTTACATACGAGTTGCACTAGAGATTGATTAATTCTCATTGTGGCAAAACTAAATTACTACTTATCCCTAATTAGCTTCAACAATCAAAATTACCTGTTTGCAAACAGCTCAAAAGTCGACATATTTGTCACGACAATCCGACAATTGTCACTGACAATTGTCACCGACAATTGTAGTAAATAATTACTGTGGGTTTTGACATATGTCGAGTTTTATTGAACGCTATTTTTCCTGACAAATTTGTCAGGATTTCACCTGTCGTTTTTCGACATATTTGTCAATTTTATTGAACAGCCTAAGCGCGACAATTCTACAATTATGTCACTTTTTGACATAATTGTCGGATTGTCAGCTTTATTGAATAGGGCCCAGAACGCACTAGCCGATTTCCGGTTTTGCATTCGTTGGAAAGGTCTTGGGCTCCGTGAGGTTTATAGGAAAGAAAATTCAGGAAAATTTTAACAGAAAAGAGGGAAAATCTTTTTCCACATAAAGCTAAGTCCACGCGGACGAAGTCGCGGCCGGCTGCTAGTTTGGTATACTTATTTACCGATCGTGTCGCAACATAGAAACCATCACACTATCAATGGTATTGATACTATCGCTAATATTGCTCTACCATCCACTTAAACTGTCACTCTTTGTCTATTTTACCAATACCAATACTATAGGCAGACTGTCAAGGTTCTGTGTTTCACTCACAGCAAACTCACTCAAACTTATGGAGCTCACAGCGGGTTGACGGAATTAGAAGTTTACAGAATCATTTCGACGCACTCGTTGCTAGTGGCAACCGTACGAGTTATTTTTTGTTAGAATTAATGTTCTGAGTTAAGTAATTTAAATCTCTAATGTTAATGAATATTAACTACTTACTCGTATAAAAAACCCTTTTTTTAAACGCAGTTGAAATTTAACTACAGTAATTAACGAATTAGTACTCGACACCAGACACATTAGATTGACGCGACACTTTATTTCTTCCGGCGACCAAGAACTTGTTTAAACTAAGTACTACATGTTGTAGCGCGACGAGTCCTGACGACCCTCGCTCTCAAGACTGGCAGTCACTGCCATGGCACCAGCCAGCTGACGACACGGCTAGACCGATTGAATTCAGGACTAGACGTGACCAAACTGATAACTGTCAGACAATGAGGAAAATTTGAAACTGATAAACTAATTACCACCTGAATCCCATTCAACTGCCTTATCGGTACATCTATAATTCATAGCATACTCTTTAAAGAGTATGCGGAATCTGCATAATCAGTTTCAAACATAACATTTTTCAAACACAACCGGCGTATTTAAATAATTATCCTAAAATAAGTAAATAACAACTAGACGCGATTTGTCATTAAATTGTAAAAAATCGTAAATTAAGAATTAAATCATCTTGATTATTTTTAGGAAAATTTTAATAATGACATATTACGCAGCTAAGTATCTAGTTAATATAGGTGTTTTTTTGTATTTTATTACAGCTAAACCGCAAAATTTGTCCAAGAAACCAGATGACGCATGAAGGTCGTCCACCCTGGTCGGTGACGTTAGGACATTAGAAAGAATTATTAAGGTTCGCTACTGGGGTCGGCCGGAGAGAAAATCTGTCAAATTTGAAAGCGATCGTGACAGCTATGGTCACACAGTGGTTGGGCCGTGCAATCCGTGCATAAATGCAATGCATAAATCCGGACGACCGTCTTGGTGTAATTGTTTAGAAGTCGGCTACTACACCAAAGGTCGCGGGTTCGATCCCCGCACAGTACAAACATTTGTGTGCATGAACATGTCTGTTTGTATTGGTCTGGGTGTTTCCTTTGTATAATAAGTATGTATTTACAAAAGAAAAAGTATTTGAGTATGTTTATCCGTTGTCTAGTATCCCATAAAAACGGAGTATAATTAACTCACTTGGGGCTAGATGGCGCTGTGTGGAATAATGTCCAGGGATATTTATTTATTTATTATTATTATAAATCGCGGCATGATAATCATTTGATGCGTTCACCAAAGATATTTTTATTTCGCCACCCAATATATTTCAGGATATAGGGCAAACCAAAGAAACTAACCAAAAATTTTATTTTATTAAACATACTAACAAGCGGTTTTGCCAAATTTTTTTTTACACTATTATTTGCAATCTATTCTCGTGACCACGTTATTTGCTCAATGTTATATCTGGTACTTGACAATTCCATCGAGATTTAGTTGTAACTTGGTTTATCCGTTCTATCATCATCAACACAAAATATTTCTTACATCCAATGCATATGATATAGCAATACACGGAGCCATTTCTAATAACATGTAGAAGAACCCACTAATTAATTGGTCTTACTTGTAATGAAAAGCTGCAAGAAGCATTAAACGGAGCTATCTTGTAACTAACTAAAACGAGGAATTTAACAGTTGTTAACAGTTGAGACACTTTTAGTGGATAATTTATTTTAGATAATAACACTTGAGTAATACCTTTAGTCTCCTGTAGAGGCCATCGTATTTCAGGCTTTTTACGCTGAATTTAATACAGAATCCACCGTGATCTTCATCTTACTGGAATTGATCTACGAGTAGAGCATAGTATGAAAGGAAGTCACTTCACACAGTTTCTGTCTGTTTTTACATAAGCTTTCACTATCTAAATGATAGTTGATGCTAATTATATTTTCTAGAACGTTTGTCTGTATAGTTCATTCGAATTACTACAGGGAAAAGCTGTGTGCAAATAGCCAGTTAGAGATAAAAATGCTTGCACTGCCATTATTCCATGGCTGACGTAAATATGATAATTCATATTTATGTCAAAGTTCTATCTGATCCATTTTTTTTTAATTTAAAACGGGTTTGCGTTTGACCTCAGTCTTGCCAGCCACGCTTACCCAAAAAATGCCTATTCACTCTTGCCTTGAAGACACCAAGGTTGTATGTATCCGGAAACACAGACGCAGGGAGGGCGTTCCACTCCTTAGCGGTGCGGACCAGAAAGGAAGCACCAAATCACTTAGTTCGGACCGCTGGAAAGTCGACCACATGGAGATGAAAGCCCTCGCGGCGTCTTGTGGTCCGGTAGTAGAAAGTAGAGGGTGGTATCAGGTCATGAAGTTCTTGCGTACACTCTCCGAAATACACCTTATAAAAAACCGATAGACAGGCAACTCTACACCGATGCTCCAAACTCGAGTTTGGTTCCAACGAGCGTCTCGTCACTTATCAGTCTCCTGGCTCTTCGGTCTACTGAGTCCAGTGCATCCAGCTGATACTTGGCAGAGCCATCCCAGAGGTGGCAGAAGTACTCCATACACAACCGAATTTGTGCTTGGTACAATTGTAAAAGCTGTTCCGGTGTGAAGTGTGTTTCCATTTCGAATAACTTGTCATTATGTTCTATTGCAATAACTATTTATGTAAAAGTAAAAGTAAAAAAGTAAAAATAGTCTCTATTCATGTAAACTTATTAAAAAGCACTTATGACAAGTCATAACATAAAAATTAATGTTTCGTATAAGCAAACGCAAACTTTAATTTTTTTTGCTCGAGATCTCCAGCCTAATTACTATGGAACGAGTGAAGTTTCTTTGACAGCCGTCTGCGCAGTCCCGCAAGTCAGTCTTCCACATGACGCCGGGTGAGTGCACGTCACTGCGTAAAGAATAGGAAAATGAAATGGCAACTAGTACGAAATTGTCAAACCCAAGAGAGCTTTTAATCAAGTGTACTTATAAATATAAACCTGCCATATAACTCTCATGGTGAATCATGATAAAATCATACGTTTGATAAATTATGCATAATGCATATGAACAAACAGTACGGAGGAAAAAAATAAAGTTGTACTATTTTCAACAAAAGACCCTATGTGCGCCTATTTCGTGTAAATTATCCGCGTAATTATAAATGTCATTTTCGTCAAAAGCGACGTGCGCTCACCTTGGGGACATGGGGGGGAGTGAGCTGCGACGGTGCGCGGACAGCTATCAAAGAAACTTCACTCACTCCATAGTAATTTGTATGGAGATTTCAAGCGAAAAATTCGGAATGTTTGGGAATTTTTTGCACAAAACTGAAATAAAGCAATGAAAAACAACTGATTGGCAATGCTTCTTTGATATCTGATCTTTACACATTATTTAAAACACGTAAGTTGTTAGTTTATATGATGCCTAAACTTTTGAAATACGGGAGTGCGTTTTGCACGTTTTTAGCGATATTCTGTTTTTTTTTCACATTAATCTAGTAAGTTGATCCATCTACTGGAAGTTTGAGCTGATTGTGCAACTCTTTGACTACTATGACGATTTTTTTCGTGCCTCATACTTCATATTTTCTATATAAAACTTTAGTTTTCCCGAGAGCCGTTTTCCTGGTATCGCGCCTTAAGATAGCCAAACTAAGCTGTTTCATAAGAAAAATATACAAGGAAAATATAAAGCATAACCCTGAAATGTTTTGATGAGATTTAACAAATTGCGTTTGAGCGGCTGCGAGTTTACTTATGAAGTTCTTTTTTAACCTCCTACCTTTTTCTTGAACTTCGACTCCTAGGTAAAAATTCTCTAATCAACACTTTATTAAATTGACTGAGAGAAAGGCCTCAAGACCTAAGTACCTATAGGTAATCATTATATGCACCTATTTACCGGTAACTTGAAAAAAATACCCTGAAGATTACCTCAAATTCGGTGAAATGTGCTTCCACGGATAGATTATTTATAAAGTATCGAAAAATAATGCGTTAAATTGTTGACAGATGACGCAGTTCACAATTCATCGGTAATTTATAGTATTGTGAGATATATTGTAAGCTAACGATGTTTAAAATGATCCGGTGGCATATAGTTACACATCCAAACACCAAAGCTAAAAGGCTGCATTTGGCTGCATGCGAAGGGTGCATTTTCGTTTTTCTATAGACAGGTATGTGTTACTAATTAAATTATTCGCAGTTATTCAGGATATACTTAGTGTTTGGATACAGGTTCCGTTCTTAATTTGGAACACAACGGAACCATACTGAGTTTGTTTTATACAGGCCCTTGGACGGATTTTGATTTATTCGAATGCTTTCAATACTTCTTTATTTTTAGGCAATCATATTATTTTAATACACAGATAACATCACCTAGAGCTGCAGGCCGACATTTTTATAATTGATTCGGTTTTTTACTTTTTGTTTCTTCAAATGCATGGGAGGACGTACGATGCAAAAAATAGCAATAACATTTGAAGGGCATACATATTCGATGTAAAATTTTAGTTGCTTAAAACCTATTGTGGTAATTATTAAGTGCATTTTCCAAGTGGGCGTGGTAGGCTAGCCGTCTACATATTCACGGTTTAAATTTTAACTTAGTTCAAATTATTTTATAGTTCAACGATATAGGAACATTGTGGGTACCACTTACACGTGATTCTCTGCCGTACGATCTTTGAGCGAAGGAAAGAACAACCAGCCTCAATTTTTTTCTAGTAAGTATATCCATTATTTCAATTGTTCAGCGTAACCTTTAATTTTTTCAGCAACTAGCTGTCCCAACAGACTTTGTTCTATTGTCAAAGATTTAGAAATAGTTGTTAAGAGAAAACTAATTGTGGTTTGAAATATATTCCTAGCGTTTTTTTCATGTTAACCTTGCCAATCTTCTCTGAACTTCCACGATTATTTCAATACCAAAATTAGCCAAATCGGTCTAGTGGTTCTCGAGCTTCAGCGAGACTGACGAACAGCAATCCATTTTCACATATAAGATTAGTTTTACTTTGAATAACAATTTTCACTTAAACAAAGCGAATTAAAATTGGGATCAGCAGGTGCTAACAGCTACTTCTAAATGGAGGTTTAATCAAACAAAACTATTATCATAGGTAGGTAACATAACCTATCGCAGTTATAAGAAATCTTAATAGGTATATCCCCTGGTGATTGAGTGATGCTACAAAAGCCATGTATGTATGTAGAGAAATAATACTTTGCGACAATTTTTCATAAACAGTTTTTTTACAAGTTCATTTAAAAAACAATGGTCGTCGTCATCTAGACAGCGGATCAGCAAGGACAACTCCAATGACTTTTTAGGACACGGACGCGGACGCCTTAGGCCCGGCGCCCACTATCGGCATCGGCACGCTTCAGGATTTTAAGGTGGCAAATAGCAATATACTTTAACATTATGGCAATAAAGTAGAAATTTCCGTGATGTTTTCTCGTAAAAACAAAAATACCGCTTCGGTATGCTTGAGGCTGCTGTTTCGGCATTTTCTACTTTATTGCCATTATGTTAGAGTATATTACTATTTGCCACCTTAAAATCCTGAAGCGTGCCGATGCCGATAGTGGGCGCCGGGCCTTAGGCGCTTTGCAGACGGCGGGGCGGGCCGGGCCGGTCAATTGCCGCAAACGACAGCGCAAAGGGAGTCCTATACTACCAACGCACATGAAGAGCAAAAAGTCCGCGCCGCAGATGTCCGGCGGGCACTTAAATGCATCGTGTTCGTGGTGCGGGCAATCGGGGGTATCGGCGGGCAGACGCAATCTTTATTACTTCGCGGTCAAAAGACTCAAAAGACAAAAAGGGCGGGTGCCCCGCTTTCTGCATAGCAGCTTATTGACATTTCAATACATTTTTGGTGCTACGTGTCGAAAGACCAGACCAGAGGGTCTAACTCTGGTCGGAAAATTGAATGTGTGACGACCACCGAAATAGAATGATGTATCGGGCATCCCCATGCTTAAAAAAGGTACTTACGTTGAGTTCGATTCCGCTAGATTTCAGATTGCTAACCCCAGCCTCCATGGCGTTTAAACATGAGCTAAGAATGAGGATGAGGAGGCATCAGTGCGCTGCGTTGCGGAGTTTTGGCTCGATTTGCATGACATTGCGTGCTACCATCACGGAAGTAAAAGAAAGACGGACGAAAGATCACACTGAAAAATGTGAAGCATGCAAGGTGCTTCAATTTCGTTTGTCGAACACGACCTGCTACATTCATCCAAACACACCAAGTGCTACAAACTACGCTTTTTTACTCCGTGTGACTGCGCCAATGGCAGGTGCTAGTCACGCACACACCTAAACTGGCAGATGATAATATGCTTCACTCATGATTAGACGAGGTGACGTCCGTCTTTTTTTTACGTCCGTGGCTGCCATTAGAATTATGCAACGCTAAAAGGGTTCAAGTGTTCAGAAGCCAAGCCAAAGTTCATGAATCGTATTTTTATTGAATTGAAGTACAATTTCCAATGACACTGCTGGCTGCTGTAAAAATGTATTTCTTAGATTAATGGGACTGTAATGGGACAGTCCTTCAAAATATATAGACGGTTGGACAATTCACTTAAAGAGCCTCACCTTAAGGTCACTTTTCTTACCCCTCCGGAGTCGGACTATGGCTCATCATACCAAATCATAGTTTAAGTTTGGCTGTACCTCTGTACAGCTCTGGTGCGGATAAACATAGTGTTAATTTTTATTTATAAGTGCTTCTGGAATGCTTCCAAAATTTAAGTTTTTCATAAGATAAACTGCGAAATAACTCATTGAAATGGAACTGGCGACTCTCATTTGCAATCTACGAGATCGGTCCGAGCTGGCATTGACACGCTGAACTTGCTCCGCGTCTAGCCTGACGTCAAGCCTTCCACTTGCGTCAACGTGAATTTAATTTAACTAAACAGGCTAAAACCTTACAGAATTAACGCTGATGATGTGTTTGCGACTCTATTAACCCTTTAAGGTTAGGTGTCTGCTATTTCGTGAATTTATTATCCATGCACTCGAAAAACTATTTGTCTCCTTAAATCGCCGTAAGACTTACGCCCCGATTTAGTAAGAAATAATTTGGCATGTTATATTTTAGATGTTGGGTCAAAATAAGTCAATGCACCTACATTATCATAGGACTCTCATCTTCAGTTATCATTACTAGCCAATCTAATCCTGTCTCTTTTAACATCAACATTCACCGGAAAAAACAAATGGTGAACTTTCGATATTGTTACGCGTCTCTATTTAATAAATACACTGTTCCAATTCTAGAACGAAGCTGTGAAATGAATAACCGATAGAAACCATTTGAAAAAAAAGGAAGTACTTAGATGGCAAATGTCTAATTCTTACCTGCATCATTTTCTGCTAATGCATGTAAAAAACCTTCAAGATAGCTTAAATGGAGCTAGCCATGAGATTGGACCAAGCTGCCATTGACACGTTGAACTTGCGCCCGCGTCGTGTCTGACGTCAAGCCGTCTAATCGAGTCCCCCTGAATTTATTACTCGCTTAAAACTTGCAGAAAATGATGATGCCAATGTAGCCGCGATGACGTCTTCAGGTTTAGATGTCATTTATCTCGAATTCCTAGCGATTTAACTTTCGTCATTAACGTAAGTTTTTTTGATGATAAGTAGACGCGCAGTTAATCACAAGCTGTCTTGATCGTTAGTGTGATGATGATTGAGAGCGTCGTGGCCCAGTGGTTAAGCACTCTTGCTCGGAACCCGACGGTCTCGAGATCAAATCTGGCCGGAACACACCTACTTTGTGTTCATTGTACAATTGCGGCTAACTCTCCGGTGATGGAAAACACCGATATATAAACCCAAGCAATCCGAATAACGACGGTAGGCTCACCCCTTTCCACGTTGGGTTCAAATTACCTCGGCGAAATATGGGCTTCTGATTGTTCCGTTCACCATGACGGCAACAATCAGTGTGCCTCTGACTAACCCAGTAGGGATATGGTCGTGAGGGTATGTTATTGTTATCATTGTGGTCTTAGGTTGACATGCATTGAAAAATACTGTGTAGCTCTCTTCTCGAAGAGACACGCTGCATCGCTCTGGAAACACATCAACTGGAAGCTCATTCCACTCCGTTGCTGTTCATTCATAATGATAAAATATCAAATTCAATATATCTAAAAAAAATATTTTTTACATGTAGTAAATTACTGGTGCTGCTTACTTTTGGCATTTGATATAAAAACATAATATCTAGGTTGTTTCTATATCAAATGTCAAAAGTACATGTATTGACGATTATGGCCTTTAACTATAAGTCCTAGTTCTAAGCTACTGCAAAACAAAAACAAGAGCTCGTAATATGCTGTTTCAAATTTTAATATTCATCACCGATACAAATTGTAACCACCTTAATTAATGTCTACAAGTTTTTTCTTGTTAATTTACATATAGATACCTAATAATGTGGTATTTGTGAGTGGTCTAGAAGACTACCCAATCACATAAACAATCTACTCACTATTATCTATCACCCTTTAACTAAAGAACTCCAGCATAAACTGCTTATCGAAAAAACGTAAAAGAGTAAAACGTAGTAAACACAAATAAGTTGTAACTTAATTGCGTAAGTGGTTCATAACAGTGAGTTACTAACATTCATGAATATAAAATACCAACCAATGTCATTGCTAGCCGCGCAAAAATGTGCTTGCTTTTATGAACAGCGGACTAAGGATATGCAACTATAACTTACTAACACTACACTGTAAATTCACTAATATTAAATCATAGCGAAATTATGAATTAAATTCGGCCCAAGAATTGATAATCAAACCGCAAACGCATGAAATTGTACGCATGATTGTAACTGCTGTGCCTTACCCAGCAGCTATACTATATTAATGGATCTAAAGTTCAACGTGTACGACCAGTCAATTAAATAAGACAAACCTTCCATCAACGTTTATTTAGTTAGAACGCTTCTGGTTGTAAGACAAGTAATTTGTTCCTACTTTGACAATTACATAGGAACTTCGCTCAGGCAGTCGCTCTATGCATTTAACGTTCTTTGTCCTTATCAATAACTGCAATTAGGCTATAATATAAAGCTATGAACACCACTTAGTGCGAACGATTGGGAAAATAAAATAACAACTACTTAGTCAACCATATGATAAGATTAGATTATTATGCTAACATTATAAATTACATTGATGTCCTATTATAAGTCATTAATATTGAGATCGTCAAAATTTCAAAACAATAATTAATAAGATTACAATAAAAATAATAATGTCACAATAAATAAAACTTGAAATCAAAAATAAAAAATACCATGGAAACAATGTCAAAACTAGATTTACAATAATACAAGAAAATAAAATAAATTCATTATGTGAAGCGTAGCTGTGTGGACCTTGCCCCGTCATAAATTTACCTACATACTTCATTAATTAGTTTCTTTGGTGATTGAAAACACTTTAATAACAACCATAAATTCGTCTAAAGAACGCAGTTTTAAAGTATATGACCCCGGATTCGGTTACGGTACAAAGTTCCTGGTGGGGACCACGAATTTTACGATACTTCATTAATCAATCCCAAGCTTCGTGTTTCTGCGAATTGATGACATATTTTTTGTGAATATGACGTCAAGAAACTTACAGTCCCTTTCGTCTTTACGTCTTACGTTTACTCTTTCTATTTTGGCACAGAGACCAAACATTGGCCTACGACACCAAGAAACGCCAGGGCTTTCGGTTAATTTCCATGTTAGTTAACTATATCTGATATGCGGATCATTCGTGAAAGACTAGATAATTCAGTTATTCAAAATAACTTTAACAGCGCTACAGCACCGCTTCGAGTACCATAATGTTTTGTTTCTTTGAACAGGACTCTAATCGCTAAACCCCTGAATCAACTTTAATGATTATGGGCGTTGGAAAATATAGATGAAAAGCCAGTATTATGAAACGTTAGGTGCTCTACCAAAATCTGTAGGTACTTCAGTAGATCGTTTTGGTATGAACAGGACGATGTCAATATTCTTATCAAGAAACTCATAAGAATATGTCAAACTTCTTTGTAAACGTCTTCAATATGGGCCCGTTGTCAGGAAATCGAATTAGAAATAACACAGACAGTGTAGAACCGGCTTTATTAATGAGAGTTAATTTTAAGTATGTAGAGTAGAATGCTTACAACACCTTATAACTAGGTACAATATAGTTCATTAAACGACATAGATCATTATGAAACAGTTTTAAGGAAGTATGAATCAAGACATCAAGTTGTAAAGTTGCTACTATAAATGGTGGCTAATGATAATGATATTCAGAACACAACACACGCTAACTAATCATCCATTACGAATTGCAGCAGAATTATAAGAAACGTCACCACTGTTCTAGTTCCCTGTAAAAAAACATATTTTTAGACTCACACATCGACTTCGTACAAATGATATTATTTAAAGGAACTTTCGAAGGCGCTGCATTTTGATATCAGATAATTCAATGCATGAGTCGACTTTGTCAAAGAAAGGCATAGTCGTTTATTTTCAAAGTAGAGCGGTAAAAATAACGAGGAAATGTGTACAAGTACATATATGTATTCGTTACTAAAACCGTCAGCGCTAGTTCTTTTCGCATAGTTACGCACTTTTGTATACGTTCGTATAAAGGATCAAACCAACATACGGAAAATACAATACGAGGAACGATGCAGATTCGTGGGTAACAATTCCTTCATGAGTTGCTCTACATCTTAAAGGTCCTTACCAAAAGCTATTCCACCCTTGAAGTGTTGCACACTGTATTAAATTATTAAACCTAAATCTTGATCTGAGTCATAAATACTATGGAAACGGTGACCTTAGAATCTAGAATGAACTAATAGGTTACTAGTAAATAGAGGCCATACACACTAACCATATTTGGCGACTAGGTTCACAGCTACAATATTTAGACAGTGACGTTTTTAAAGTTTGACCTCGCGTATGTGCACGTTAAGCCGTTGGTACTGGCTGACGTGGCTAGATGTCAGTCGTTAAGTCTAGTCGGAGGCCTTACAGTGCCTTTTTTTTTAATTGGCTACCTGTTTGTTTGACTTTCACAGCTTTGCCGGGCAACGGTGTGAGCGGAATGCTCACGGGTTGTGAGCTTTAGGCTGCGTTTTTACCAGAGCGGCTTTGCGAGGAATGTGTTTTTAAGAACCAATAGAATGGAGGGAAATTTACCTAGCGTCGCTCAATGAGGCCATTAGTGGACTTAGAGTGGCTTGATAACATCTAACAGAGGGTTTATCACTTACGTTACACCAGTTGCAATCTGCACTGATGCCGCATGTTGGAGTATAGCTCGCGTCACCACATAGTTGCTGTAGGCCGCGTGTGCCCAGCAGTGGAAAGTGTAAAGACTGTTGTTTGTTTTGCTTACCTGCTGCAAAAGCATGTAGTCCAAGTTGAAAAGCCCGCAGGCGGTGAAAGTAGGTGTCTCGTGAAGCAACTGCTGTGACAGCTGCATAGCCTGCAGCATGGAAATAGTCAGAACGGGTTGCATCTTAGTTGAAGTAGCTTTATTACCATGGGCTCTATCTATCTATTCCTATCTAATCTATTCTTTTCATCTAAGTATTCAGATCATCTTAAGCGAGTAATTCACAGCAAATTTTGCACAATCAAACCTAAAAATTCCAGTGCGCTCCGAGGAGGTAAAGTAAAGTAAAGTAAAAATAGTATTTATTCATGTAAACTTATTAAAAAGCACTTATGACAAGTCATAACATAAAAATTAAAAAGTAATAATGTGATTCTACCACCGGTTCGGAGGTGTTGATTCTACCGAGAAGAAACCGGCAAGAAACTCGGTAGTTACTCTTTTTTAATCTTGTTTGTTTACAATAATTGCGATAACAGAGTAACAACAGTAAAGTCAAAATACATGATGTGCAGAGGAGCAGACTATTTCTGAGATGACCACAAATCCTTGTCGTTCAAGTAATCTTTTACATTGTAATAACCTCGTTTCATTAACTTTTCTTTAATTTGCGATTTAAACTTGTGAAGGGGTAGTTCAACAAGACTTTGAGGTACTTTATTAAAGAATTTTACACATTGACCCACAAATGATTTTCCTACTTTATGAAGTCTAAGATTAGGATTTACAAGTTTGTTCTTGTTTCTTGTATTAAATTTATGACTATCACAATTCTTCTTGAAAAGGTGCAAATTTTTGCGTACGTACATTATGTTGTCATAAATGTATTGAGAGTGTAACAGTGGTTTGTCAACACGTTTTATGTACCTTCTAGTTATTCATGTCACGTCAGCCACCCAACCTAATTTCCGTTCTGGCTGACAATGTCTAGTCTCCTAAAATGTCCAATATGCCAAAGAGTCCAGTGTCCTATTACGTCTAGTCTCACAATGTCCAGTGTTCTAAAACGTCTAGTCTCACAATGTCATGTTCTAAAACGTCTAGTCTCACAATGTCCAGTGTTCTAAAACGTCTAGTATTTATCCTTTAGGAACATAATGTTGAATTCTCATAATGTTGAATTCTCAAAAAGTTGGATTCTCAAAATGTTGAATTCTCACAATGTTGAATCTCATAATGTAGAAAAACAAATGAATGCTGTAAAAACAAATGAACGTCGGAAAAACAAATGAACGTTGGAAAAACAAATGAACATCGGAAAAACAAAAGAACATCGGAAAAACAAATGAACGTCAGAAAAACAAATGAACTTCAGAAAAACAAATGAACGCCGGAAAAACAAGTGAATACCGTAAAAACAAATCATCATCATCATGTCAGCCGAACGACGCCCACTGCTGGGCATAGGCCTCCCCCAAAGATCTCCACAACGATCGGTCCTGCGCTGTCCGCATCCAGCGGCTTCCCGCGACCTTGACAAGATCGTCGGTCCACCTTGTGGAGGGCCTGCCCACGGAAAGTAAAAAAAAAAAAAACAAATGAACGTCGAAAAAACAAATTTCCGTAAAAACTGAAAATGAAATAAAAAAAATATTTTTTTCACAAATGATTCATGTCGACGTTCATTTGTTTTCACGGTATTCACTTGTTTTTCTGACGTTTTGTGTTTTCGATGTTTATTTCTTTTACCGAAGTTCATTTGTTTTTCCGAAGTTAATTTTTTTCCGGTGTTAATTTTTTTTTTCCGATGTTCATTTGTTTTTATGGCATTCACTTGTTTTTCCGACCTTCATATGTTTTTCCCACGTTCATTTGTTTTTCCGATGTTCATTTGTTTTGCCAACGTTCATTTGTTTTTCCGATGTTCATTTGTTTTTCCAATGTTCATTTGTTTTTACAACATTAATTTGTTTTTCTACATTATGAGATTCAACATTGTGAGAATTCAACATTTTGAGATTCAACATTTTGAGAATTCAACATTTTGAGATTCAACATTTTGAGATTCAACATTTTGAGAATCCAACTTTTTATATCCCTATGGTATAAAAATTTCTTTATTCTAGATCGATTGTTTTACATAAATTTACCAGAGCATAGAATCGAAGCTTCCGAGTTTTCTAATTTTACATTATGTGACACGCTGGACATTAGTAATTCTGATATACTAGACATTATGTTTGGACACTTGTCATTATAAGACACTGGACATGTTTGGACACTTGTCATTATAAGACACTGGACATTGTGAGACTAGACGTAATAGGACACTGGACTCTTTGGCATATTGGACATTTTAGGAGACTAGACATTGTCAGCCAGAACCCTAATTTCAGCATCATTTAAAAGCCACTCAGAGGGCAACTGAGCGAACAATGTCACGACTTACGACAGTGACAGGTGGGAAGTTACAGTACTTTTCTGCAATGTTCTCGTCCATATTCTATTTTGGTGCCATTATGCAAAAGGCACTTATGCAATAGCTGAAAAGCACCTACCACCTAGCTATTCAATAGCGGGCTGGTCCATGGCAGCTGTTTGGTGAATCACTCTGCTAGGCTTCCACTCTTGGCAAAACAGTGGTAGAGTGGGCTGTTGTAACATAGTCTCTATCACCGTCATTGACATAGGAAGACGAGGAAAGCCCAATAGCTTCCAATGAACGTTACAACAAACACAAGTAGAATGTATACAGACAGAACAAAGTGGCCAGAAAGGTAATGACAGTTTGATCTAAAGTATTAGGGAGTTTGTCCCCGATACAATGGCAAGATCAGTGGTAAAGGTAAATACCAAAAACCAGAGATAGGTCATTGTAAAGAAAATAAATTTAAACCTAGTACAAACACGAAAGAATACATGGGTCTTTATTTTGACATCCTTTATCCAGACAGTTTCTGTCACTAGCCCACCGCCTTTGTCTGCCAATTAACTGTTACAGTTCATGTTTTGTAGTGCCAAAAACCCTTTTTTTTCCTTTATCGCTGTAGTAAGTTATTATCTTTATTTTAAATTGAAGGTATATGAATATATTGGAAACGGTAAGCAGATCGTATTATAGGCCCCTGTTACAAAAATACTAAAAGTTTAACGACAACCCCCACGGTGTCAGCAGTAACCGGCACAAGATTATTGAATTTTAACCACTTTAGGTTTTTAATTTGAAAAAAACCAACATTTGACCTCGATCTTAACTGATAGAAAGCGACGATGCGGCCGACAAGAGAGCAGTGTAGCTTTTAACTACTAAAATAAGGTTGAGTGGTTTTAAGTGATTTTAGTGGTTAAGAGCTGCCTTGCTCTTAATTAAGAGACGCCTATTAAGGATTCCACTGCTTAGAAATATGCTTAATGAAAGTCGAAACACTCCGTTTGTGATAGGGAAAAAGAGTTAAGTAATTTTAGGGCCATCTAAAATGCAAACGATTGAAAACCGACAGTCATTTCATTTGGATTCGATGCTTGTGTTACTATTTTGAGGGATGCTTATTGAAAAAAAAAAAATAGGAAAATGGCGTATGTATGAGTAGGTCTCTCTATGAAGACAAGGAAGAGTGTGAATTTGTGAAAAGGTAATTTGTGCTACCAGGATCATGTTTTCATGGGATTTGTTTTGACCAACAGTTTTATTACTTATTTCCTTAACGGTGAATCATCATCAACAACTCGACGTCAAATTCACATAATTATCGTGTTGTTGCGAAATATCTACGTCATATTTGGTTGACATCTTTTCGGACGCATCAACATTCTGGTTTGTGGTCAATGAAAAAGGTCATATTCGTACCTAAAACGTTCTAACAAAATATTTTTTTAAGTGTTGATACATGATATTGTTTGATAATATAATAATTATTAATTAATTTACTTCCTCTCTTATAACATTCTAAATTATGGGTAAGTTGTTAACAAAATGCGTCATATGCTGGATACTTATGAGAAAACATACGAGCAAGTATTAAGTAGAGATCAAATTGAGCCTGTTCATTACAGGAGACAGGTGCACTAAACTAAGTGAGCCTCCACCGAAGAAAAAAAAACTACTGGAGGACTCTACAGCAAAAATATTAGAGAGCAGAAACCGTGTTGTAGCTCGGCGACACTTGATTATACAGGGTGGTCCATTTACAAGGACCCAAAATATCTTCCGGATAGTCCTATACCTGTTTATCCACGACAAGTGGTTGACAGTAGATTGGTAATTACAAAAAAAGAATTAGACACATTTTTTATTTTATTTATTGCGGGCAAAAAAATGGGCAACGGCTACTTTTTGCAAATGTTTGATGCGTGTTTGAGAATGGCAAATGCAAAATAAGGTTGTAGCCAATCAACTCTACAACATACTATTTACTGGGTAACGTAAAAACATTTACATGATTAGATTTTTGACATTGAATCGGGTCATTTCAATGTCAATTTCTGCTAGTTTTTAAAAACGATCATAAACCGGCTCAACCCGTTAATTTTTTTGGTTGTTATTAAGGGACTAACTAAGCGCGAGTAGAATAAAACGTGTAATGAAGGGTTGCGTGTGCGCAGTCTAGACTACGAGGAGTATTTACTGGCTTTGTTTTATTAGTAAGTTTACGGTTATTAAGAAAATAAACCGTTACTTATTTGTCAACGTACTTTAAAGGCTATCTTAAGAAGATAACTGCTGGATATAGGCGTTCAGATTTGAGAATCATATCTTAGGTCACTTTATATCTTACTACTGAACCCATACACGTAGTCACGGGAGAGTGGCCGCAACTTTCAAAATAATCACACACGCATGGGTGTGAACCCATGTTCGGTTCCTGAGATATTTCCCTTCTATCACACTTTAATTGATGAATGAGCTTCCTGGCGAGATTTTCCGGATGAACTACACTCTTACAGCATGGAATTCTTCGATAGGGGTTTGAAGTTTTCTACTGGGCCAGCAACGCGCAAGTGATGCTCCTGGTATGCACGCGTCCACAAGCTGTGGTTACTTACCATCAGACTTTCCACCAGCAAAGAAGTCTAGGTGTTCCTTTTAGAGCCAGATTGCTTAACTCCTCGGCCACGACGTTCGAAATAAACCGAATCGATAGAAATAATTAGGGTTTTCCGGGTCTGTGCTATTTGAGAGCTGTTAAGACCCGACGGCTACGCAGCGCCGGCTAGTGGCAAAAGAAGTGTGAACCCTAGTATCAAGTATAACCCAATATGGGTTTTTGAAGCGCCGCCTGGTGGCAAAAAAAGTTTCGAAAACCCCCATTGAAAAATCATGCTACAAAATATTCCTAGAGGAATGTGTTTATATTCTCAAAAAACTTTATGAGACATCAGATAAGGTCAAAAAAAAGTTGTTTTTAATCACCAGAACGGGAATCAAATCAAACCGGTATAAAAACAAGATATCAACTATCTACTTACTTCCGCAGTGACCGTCGGGCTTAAATCGCAATTGATTACTTCATGTGTTAAGTACCCAGCGTTCTTTGCCTGGAATCACACAAAAATATAAAATAGAATTTCGTATAGAGAAAAGAACAAACAATAAAAAATCCAAAGATGCACGGGCAAATGCTTTTTTTTGCTGACGGAAACTGCAACTAATTCTACTCTAAAGTGCCTAGTGCAAAGGAGAACAACCACGTCTCGAACAAAATATACCCAAAAATGAAAGTGCCGACCAGACGAAAATAATACTGGATTCTTATTGAAAATTACGCCCTGAAGATTTCTTACTAGGACAGCAACCGTCTACAATTAACCCTTAGACTGCTATTTCAGTTTGAAATTACAAAAATAACATTATTCCCCTGAATAAATAGATGAATGGATTTCAGCTTGTGAGGTGTTGTTAGATTCGTCTTCACTGTGAGAGTGACACTGGGTACATCGAAATAAAAAAAAAACAAATTGGCGGATTTTTGGCGCAAATTGAATGTTTTCACGCTCTGCAACCTGAACGGCTTGACGGATTTTAGCTGAGGAGGCGTCATTTTCAATAGTATGCCAGGATTATTTTTGTCTGGTCGGCACTTTCATTTTTGGGTACGAAATGGTTGTTTTCCTTTCCTGTTAATGATGCGAATGATCAAGAAAACGTTTACGTAGTCGAGATCGAATAGAAAAACTCGCACTGTTTGGGTACTCAGATGGTGGTCTACTCTCATACACACAGTGTACGAGCTTTTCAAATGTCCAATGAGCGCGCACGCCGCGGCGGGAGACTGTTGGCATCGGAGCCTCAAAAAGAGAGTCCTTACGAGGTTTGTGGTGCCAGCTCATGCTTATAACCAAAACAGCCTATCCAAGAACTCACAATCGCAACTTGATTTTCCATATTATTACGTCGTGATCCTGTCATCGTTTCAAAACTTCAAGTTCGCGGATTCAAATTAAGTGATACCTTCTTCTATTCTCAAAATTCGTTATGATCCAAGTATTTGAATTACACATAATGGTGGGTGTATTTAATATTTTATTTATTTACCATATTTTTAAAAATTGCAAAAAATATTACGGCAGCTGAGAAGAAAGATGTACCGATGGAAGGTGGAACGCCAAGAGGACTAGACGAGGTGTGGACATGCATCCACCCACTCACTGTGAGAGCTGAAGGTCTTACATGCAGGCCCAGCAAGGGGCGCGCGAAGGGCACCCTTAGCACGAGGTACGCCGCAGTGTACAACTGTTTGGAGGGGAGCGGTGCTCTGTGGCTGATCTCCACTGTACATCGCCGCCAGATCGTTACTCAATTCTTTGCAATCAATGATATTATGATAAGAAAGAGGTAGATAGGTTATGTCAGTGCTAAAGCGAAGTCATAAATTGTCCACTGGCGTACTTACCAATAATTTGACCATTTGTTAACGTGTGAACAAGATAGTAGATATGATTATTTACTAGTGCGTAAACGAGACAGGTACATGTTGCGTAGTGTCGTCTCAAACTGTCAACCCTGTCACAGTTCAGGTGCACAAATAGTTCTAATTTCGGGTGCAACTTTTTTAGCACAAGTAACCTATCTACCTCTTTCTTATCATAATTTCATTGATATTTTGATTTGTTAGAATATCATTGTTTGCAATAGAGCAAAGAGGAATGACCGGAAATGGGTAGCCACGCCATTTGACCGTATACTTTGTTTGTGACACACGGCACGTCACACGATTCGACTCCCGTCACGGGGGAATTTCCTTGTCACATAAGCCATAGCGCAAACATAGATGTATGTCATAGATTAATTTTAATTACTCATTCCGTAACAAGTTTTCTATGCATGTTTTAAAAACAGTTTTTAAAACTAAGCAAAAAAAACTGCAGTTGTCCCTGACCTTTCTAGAAGACCGCATGATAAAGTGCCTTGCTTACGTCGTTTCAATTAACATCACATAATTCTAAAATCTAAAATGCTACAATAACTGCCTGTCCTAAACATACAACTAACCTCTTTTATTGTTGTTTCAGAAAAGTACACGATCATGTATAACATTCCCAGGGCGTACAAAATCTGCCAGAAAACGTAGGACAGAAAATATGCGTATCTTTCCAAATCGATGAACAAGCCTGCAGCTGTAGCCTCCATGAAATAAAAACTGTACAGAATTATGTTATTCAGTGCCATGGACGTCACCGCGACCAGTCCGACACCAAATATCTTGCTCACTCTTTCTGTAGATTTGTAAAGCATGCTGTATATCCTTGCACACTTCTTAATCGTTTGGCGAACATGCAAATCTTTAAGAAGAAAATCATTCTTCTTATCTCCCACATATATAGCGTATTCAAAAGCCATTTTGCTTTGTTGTCGCAACTTGATTTCGCCCAGCACGTTATTCAGAATGACGTATCTTGCTTTCAAAACTGACAAATAATAGCAATAGTGCCCTGACAGAATTAGTGATAGGACATCGGAATACACCACTTGAAGAATTCTCTCGCATGGAACTGGCATGTTCAAGTTACGTATTGTGACCCATATACTCATCACGCGAGCAATAAATACAACGATTTGCATTAGGGAGGTAGTCAGCGCTATGAAAGCCTGTGTCCGGTAGTCAACCACTACTCCTAAATCTCTTATAAAGTGGTCCATATCTGCGGTGAACTGTACATAATCAGTGTTCCCATTCAGACTGAAAGGCAGTTTCCACATGGCGTACACAACGATAGCTATTGTTGCAACTCTCTCGTAATTATCGCCGTATTGCTTCAGCTTAGTGTCGAACAGCATGCGGAGGACGCTCTGGTCTTCCACATAGGCTACGTACACGCAGAAGAAAAACAAAGTATACCAGAAGAGGAAGAACAGCAGTCCCACATAAGTTAGCTCTGATTTGATTCGTCCACCCTCTGAGCTGTACTCTAGCACAGTTATCCCAAAACACCTTTTTACAAACAAAGTTGACATAGTTGCTTCAATCAGGTTGTTATAATTGGAGTTTTTTTTGGGTAATTGGAAAGATTTCTTTATTAATTTTAACATTTTATCTCGAGACATTTTCGAGTAAGACAAAACAAGTTATTATTTCCAACATTCACGGTGGAATGCGCGTGTTAAAGTTTTGAATGACTGTCCTACAGGGTATAATTACTTAAAAGGGTCATTACCATAAATGAAACAAAAGTGTTGGTATTCGCAGTTATCCATTGGATAATTAGTTTTATTTCTCTTGAACATTCACATTTACAATGATATCCTACATTATGAACATCATAGGCATTATATTGTCATGAATAACAAAGAAAAATAGCCATATTATATACAAAGGATTTTGATGTTAATGAAATAATTTTACATTTATTTATAAGCACTATACAACTTTACATATTCTGGAATTACAAGCATTTTAGTATCCTACCATATAGTAGATTAGTAAAGCAGCGACTGCAGTGTATGCATGTAGGTGAATGCCTTACATTTGGATAAATAGCTAAATAAACAATTCACACACAAAAATAATTGTGCTCTGCGACGTTTCTAAACATAGTAGGAAAAGAGAGCATGGTTAATAACTTATTATGATTTGCAATTTGATTGAATAATTATCGCACAATCATTCCCTGACCGAATCGAATCAAGGTTTCATTACATTAACTTATCTAGGAAATTTTAAAACTTGAAAAAAAAGTTCTTAAATCATTTTATGGCACAAATTCATTAAAAAAGTTTCGTACGGTAGGTAACGTAAGCACTGATAATGTGGTAACATGTAACAGATATTTAAGACCAAACATAACGTCTGGATGGACCCCCTTCTAGAGCTTTTATTTCTTATAAATTTCGCAACTGAACAATAAAAATGCTACCCCTAAGTAATGCTAAGAATGGTCCTTGATGTACGGTGGACGGCACATCACGCTACCCATTTCCGGTCAGTCCTCCTTGCTCTATTGCAAAGGAATGACATTTGGCAAGAGCGAGAGACAAAACGGAAATGAGGTAACCTGATGTGCTGTTGACTGTACAGTCAACAGCACATCAAGTTCCGCCCAGGTTACCCCAGGTGCCGCCCACCGTACATAATATTTCATTTGAGCAGTAGCAAAAAATATTGTATCGTGAGATTTAGTAGCGCAGTACAATATTCAAGATGTTTCTAGTGGTGTGAATAACAATCTAAAGGTTACATATCAGGAATTCAGCGATGCTAAATTATGACACTACCGATTATTCTTCTTATAAATTGATACGCAATTACAAATAATAATAACGTTGGTCAATATGAGTTTGTAAATTGCAAATATAAGATTTATTTTATTTCATTTGCGGGGGAAAAATAGTACAGGAATTTTTAACGCTATCCAAAATCATGCCTTAATATTTTAAAATGCTTTACAATATAGTTTACAATATAAATAACGCACCATTTATTCAAAATAAATTCTGTTAGGAATTTCACTATTGCAATCGTCAAACCCTAAGATAACATTATTCTTATGGAATTAATTAAATAAGAATCCTGTATTACAACTTATAAACGGGTAATTTGATAATTTGTGACAAATTGAGGCGGACAATTGTTAAAAATAAATGTCATAATATTATTGAGACAAACAGCTAACAGTTACAGTTATTTCATAATAATAGTCTATGGAAAATATGAAAAGGCTCTTTAGGGGAATATATTATATAGGGATTAGTAAGTACTTTCTAAATGGAAAATGTATATTACGGGTTATAGTGAAAAATAGTCATCTGCGTATCACAGACCGCAAACTATAGGTATTTATTTCCAGGTGGTCAATTTTACTGGTTGACAAATTTACTTTAATTATGATAGAAAGTATTTCATTTCATTTAATCTATGAAATATTACTATTTGTTTCACAGCATATGCAAAGTATTACAAAATTTAATCACTTGATTACTCCTATAGAAATACGCTGTTGTAACACTAGCTATATTTATACATTTGCCATATTTTAACTATACAGAAACTGCTCCATGTCGCAACAATACCAGCCGCCCTAAGCGGGCTCCAGCAATCGCTGTAAAATTAACTTACGTTCATCAACTACTATTTTAGCAACTTTTATTATTGTGATCTTTCTTTAAAACGTAGCAACAAACCGTGTGAACGTATTCATAGATTTTTTATATAATTTCACTAGATTACGATCCGAAGCTTTTCTAACTTTTAAAGCTGTTTTCACATTACCTATTCTATAATAGTAACTTTACTGATATAATTGAAGTTAAAAATCTTTTAATAAGAGTGAAACATTTGTATTCGAAGGCCGTCGTTGTGAATTAGATATTTTTATGGATAATCCAGATTGTATAACAAGTATTGACCTATATATTATTTTTTTCCACGAGTAACTTGAGTAACTTTATTATGTAATTTACACGTGTTATACAAAAGGGATATGTTTTCATTAGCAAGAAGAGAAAAGGAGGCACATTGATGCGTGAAGCAATCTAGGCAGTCTCTGTCTAAACGTAGGCTGAAGGCGAGATAGCAGTATCGATATTTGATATCATCAAGGTTAGGATGCTTGCACGTGTCTTCGGTATTAGATATCACATAGCTATGTAAAAGAGGTCTTGGAACTTAGTGAATACATGATAAGCCATCATCACCAGCAGTATATTATCATAGTCAAAATCTATTATTATACAGAAACCTCTCCTGCACACTTAGATCACTTGGATTATTCCAATTAGGGACATAAATGGCAGTTCTAATGCACTAGTAGTCATTGTTTCAACAAAATTCTTACGACTTTGATAACCGTCAGGTTTACATTTCATTTATATTATTCATGTTGTTTTGTGCCAGCCATTGCAACACTAAAATAATTGGGTTTTCAACATATAATAACCCGAAATAAAAGGAAAAGCATTTACTGTTATAATTTGGCAATAAAGCTGAATTATAACTCGTCAAACTTGTGATAGAACTATTAGCCTACTGAACAGCACTTAACTTGATAAACAATAAAAATCTAAATGGACTATAATTCGCTCATACACGACATGATGACCCAATTTAAATGTAAGTTTTAATGTATACATTTAAGGCCCATTTGCACACACACGCTCAGGTACCTTGTCAAGTGTCAATATTTCACGCCTGACACGAAGATGACAGTTGAAACGATTAAAATTCAACTTAGAGGCGTGGGCAAGCAGGACTAAAGCTGCCTTAGATTGACTCTTTAATAAAACTACCTATTTCGACTACTACTCAAGTAAAAGTTAGCTAAATTGTTTGCTGTTAAGTAGAAGCTTGAATCCTGAAACTATTCTCACATGGTAGCTCTTCCGATATATTCATAGCGCATTGGTATAAAGGATAGTTTTTCGTTGGGAAGTCGTATACATAAGCAACTGTAATGCTAGCAACCAATTCATTCTGATCAAGTTATTCATCTGTCGAAGAATAGTTCCGAAACCGAAGCTAGACGCAATTCGTTTAATACGAAGATTTTGTACATCTAAACTAAAAACAAAACGGTTTAAAGCAAAATAGAAAATTGATTCAATACATTTAATTTGTGACTACAAGATACAAATTTCAATATCAAAAAAACACTGTCGTATAAATTGAACACTATTAGGATGACAGCACCTCTATCAAGATTAAATCCTAAGCAGGAGCAAAGGAAACAGACACAGGATTGTCTTCATTTCATACAAAAAGCACGAATTATGGAAGCATTGCATATTAACTATGTTAATTAAAAATAACGAGATTTTATTCTTATTAGATTCACGATTCCTGTTAAGATCGAATTTATATCCAACTTAAATATTAAAACTCGTTGATAAGTCTATCAAAAGAATACATTAAAATACATTGTGATTAACTTAAATGCAACTTTTACTTATCTTGTGAACTGCAACGTTACGATCTAGCCGTAACATATAAACGACTTATCTACTTCATAAAAAGGGAATGGAGTATCAAAGAAGTATGCATCGCGCCTCTTAATTAGTGCTAAAATAATATCCTTCGCTAAATAAAGCACTCATTATAGCCCACCTAACCGGCTCAGCTACGCTCCTATCCACGACTTGTAATTCAAATGAAGACCTCTTGACCCATTATTTAGATGAATAATGCTTCGGTCCGATTTGCAATTAAAGCGTTCAATGCTGTCGGTCATAATTGCTGGTCCGAACCTCATAAAAAAGCGCGATTAGACGCCACGCGTGGCGTTTGCTTTGTGGCTAAAGGACCTATCAAAGTATGGGCTGCAGTCTAGATTTGCCTCAATAGTGATTTCCTGGCGGGTCAAACAATATTTCTCGTTTATAAGTTTAGTACGCGAAATTGGCCAACTTTTTTTAAAAAGTCATGTGTGAAGTATCATTTCTACCTTCAACTATCATGAAAAGAGTATTTTATGGCAGCAGTGACATTAAGCATCGTGTCAAGTTTGACATATTGTTACTGAAGAGATAACAACTATGTGACAAATGTGCATTAGGCAAATTTATCATTACATGAGACAAAGCTATCATATATGACACAACTTAAATCTTAATTTGATTTTCCAGTTACAAAGTAGCAGAGGCTGAGCCTGATAGGTGGGCGTTGACCTTTACACAGCAGCAACTAATAACAACAAACACGCAATCATCCAACAGCAGCTGGAAAACATTGCACATACACTTTTGTAAAGCTCAAGTCTAATATAATTAAAATCACATCTCTTTAAATATCTTTGGATACAACCAAATAAAATTATCATATAGCGTACAAAAATACAAAAAATATACAAGAATGTCAATTTAATTCGAGGGTGGCGAGTTAGATCGAACGCCAGGCGACGCCAATTTGTTTTCCATAGAAAAGTGTAATAGAAAACAAGACTAGATTTTGTTGTTATTGGCGCAGAATGACGAACGATCTACTTCTGTTATGATATAGAAGTCCCAGTTGAGGGACTGGCAGAGGCCCCATTGGCTCTCAAATATGGAAAAAGCCTGAAACACACAGAAAGGAAAGCTAGCACTACCACTGTTCTGACACTAACCCCAGAAATTTACAAACGTCAATCAAAAGTACGCCTTCAAAGTCCAAACTCATGCCATAGCGTTCCATAATTTGCCTATGGAACTGAAAGTGACAGCTATATTTGTAAGAGCAGCTTATCTTTGATTTGTATTTGTGAATTCGGCAGTATCATAGTCAGGGACTAATAGAAGATAAATCTAACAGTTTGGTAAGCCAAGGCAAATTCAATTTAACAGTATAATAGTTTTTATATCACGGTCGCCGTCGGCCGCCCTAGCCCGTGAGTTCCAGGCTTTAAAGTTTTATTTCAGCGCCGAACACTAGGTTCAGTTAGGCGCGTTTTTCTAGAATTCAGTCAGCCTTTCCGTGACGTTGTTATTGCAAAAGCTGAGTTTCAACGGTCACACAAGATCTCTGACGTGAGACGTATCCAGGTTGGATATAAGGGTCTTGAGGAAGCACATTTCCTTCCGGGCGTTCTCTAATATGACCCTTGGGTCCTGGGAGGTGCAACGGAGGCAGTTGGGCGCGAACACCATGGCTAGGTTAGCAGAGTCCATTTTGGTCTGACTCACCACTTCAGGCGCGGTGAACTGCTGGAGGAAGCTTATTAGATAAGTGAGTACCTGTTGATCGAAAACATTCACATTTAATAATGGGTTGAGAAGGTTTATTATTATGAGAAAAAGAATCATGAAAGGATATATTTTCTTTCATCATCAGTTGCTAAATAGTGTGTATTTCGACGTAGTTCAGCAAGAGAACACTCAACCCAGCAATGTCTCTAAGCAGTTGAAGAGGCTCGAGGGTCATAGTTTTCATTTAACAATATACACAGACAGAGTTTGATCCTAAAGCGTAACGACGTAGTTTTGCGTAGATTATGGTGAACAATTAGTCAAACCTTAGCCTACATGGTAATTCACCTGATCGGACTGACGCTGGCTTCGAAGCCTTATAATCGGCTGTTCTGTAATTTCATTTCATTTTAGTATATCCCTCGTTCTGGTAAAGTGTTTACGTATTTTTTTTTTATATGTAATAGGGAGCAAACGAGCTGGAGGGTCACCTGATGGAAAGTAATCACCTCTGCCCATGGACAACTGCAACACCATAGGTCTTACAATAATGCCAATGTCGGCCCTAGTCGGATGGACATAAGACATCACCGCGTGCCGTAGACATTTTTCGGTTATAGTTCGTTGACAACCGAGTGTTGATGTCGCGTCCTCTCGCTTCCACTTACTACTTAGTTCATATAAAATGAATAAATATCGCTGGATATTATTATTCTATTAGCCCGTTTTTATAGGATACTATACAACGGATAAACATACTTACATACTTTTTCTTTGGTGAATACATATTTAATATACATAGGAAACACCCAGACCAATACAAACAGACATTTTCATGCAAACAAAATCAAATGTTTGTACTGTGCGGGGATCGATCCTGCGGACCTTTGGTGTAGTATCCGACTTCTCAACAATTACACCAAATCGGTCGTCGAACGTTTTTATAGCTGCTGCCTAGATTGGGGCGTTTTAAACTCGCCGTCACGCTTTGTCTATTGCGGGTGGTGTACTGACCAGGCGGTTGTGCGGCGGCAGGCGCTGCAAGGCGCGCGTGCAGGCCGGCACGTCGCTGTGTGTAGACGTGCGGGTGGAGTACTGACCAGGCGGTTGTGCGGCGGCAGGCGCTGCAAGGCGCGCGTGCAGGCCGGCACGTCGCTGTGTGTAGACGTGCGGGTGGAGTACTGACCAGGCGGTTGTGCGGCGGCAGGCGCTGCAAGGCGCGCGTGCAGGCCGGCACGTCGCTGTGTGTAGACGTGCGGGTGGAGTACTGACCAGGCGGTTGTGCGGCGGCAGGCGCTGCAAGGCGCGCGTGCAGGCCGGCACGTCGCTGTGTCTAGACGTGCGGGTGGAGTACTGACCAGGCGGTTGTGCGGCGGCAGGCGCTGCAAGGCGCGCGTGCAGGCCGGCACGTCGCTGTGTCTAGACGTGCGGGTGGAGTACTGACCAGGCGGTTGTGCGGCGGCAGGCGCTGCAAGGCGCGCGTGCAGGCCGGCACGTCGCTGTGTCTAGACGTGCGGGTGGAGTACTGACCAGGCGGTTGTGCGGCGGCAGGCGCTGCAAGGCGCGCGTGCAGGCCGGCACGTCGCTGTGTCTAGACGTGCGGGTGGAGTACTGACCAGGCGGTTGTGCGGCGGCAGGCGCTGCAAGGCGCGCGTGCAGGCCGGCACGTCGCTGTGTCTAGACGTGCGGGTGGAGTACTGACCAGGCGGTTGTGCGGCGGCAGGCGCTGCAAGGCGCGCGTGCAGGCCGGCACGTCGCTGTGTCTAGACGTGCGGGTGGAGTACTGACCAGGCGGTTGTGCGGCGGCAGGCGCTGCAAGGCGCGCGTGCAGGCCGGCACGTCGCTGTGTCTAGACGTGCGGGTGGAGTACTGACCAGGCGGTTGTGCGGCGGCAGGCGCTGCAAGGCGCGCGTGCAGGCCGGCACGTCGCTGTGTGTAGACGTGCGGGTGGAGTACTGACCAGGCGGTTGTGCGGCGGCAGGCGCTGCAAGGCGCGCGTGCAGGCCGGCACGTCGCTGTGTCTAGACGTGCGGGTGGAGTACTGACCAGGCGGTTGTGCGGCGGCAGGCGCTGCAAGGCGCGCGTGCAGGCCGGCACGTCGCTGTGTGTAGACGTGCGGGTGGAGTACTGACCAGTCGGTAAAGCGGCTCGTACAGCTCGCGGTGCCATAGCTCCAGCAGACGTCGCTGTGACTAGCTGTTAGTCCAAGGTGTGACTTTCACAGCTTTACCGGGCAATGGGGTGAGCGGAAGGCTCACAACCCCTAACAGTTAAGTAACAGGCCTAAGGGTGCTCCCAGGGTGGGCCGAGCCTCGGCTTAGGGCGTTACTGGAACTTGGTAATCTAACGTAAGTTTGGGGAGAGAAGCGTCCGGGGACGTGCCAGTACCGCGAAGCATGACTAAAAGATTGCCTCGGCGTGAGAAAGAAAGATCGGCGTGGACGATATCTCGGTCTTGTAGAGTGTTGGCTTGGCGCGAGCTGTTTGACGGAGGCGATGAAGCGGGTGATGGCATCATCGGGTTCTAGTGGGACATGTCTAGGGCGACGATGTTCTCGGGATTTCTTGCCCTTAAGGGGCCTAGTGGTAGGGCCTAGTGGTAGGGTAGTGGTACGTACCAGTCGGTTGTGCGGCGGCAGGCGCTGCAAGGCGCGCGTGCAGGCCGGCACGTCGCCGCCGGCCGCCACGCACGCCGCGTACAGCGCGTCCGGGATCAGCGGCTCGTACAGCTCGCGGTACCACAGCTTTAGGAGGCTTGCTGGCGCGTGCGCATCTGTATAACAACACGATATTGCTAGAAATAACTCAAAAATAATTAAAATTTACTGTTAGAAACATGGGGAAGGCCTAAAGACGTTGGTGCGACGACTTGATACACTACTTTGGAGACTAAGACTTCAGCACAAGTTAGGGATCAGTAGGATTTTGAAGGTTGAAGAAAAAAGGGGAAAGATGGAATTTGAACCTACATCTACAAAACTTTACAGATTTTCCAATGAAAACGAATTCGACGTTTACAAAATCGTTAAACGACCAGCCTGAATTTTAAAAATACTTTGAATGGAGAGCTAGATCCTTTGAACGTCAGACACATAAAATGTAGAAATAAATGACGAATATTGCCCAAACTTGCAGTGGTTTGTTTTGTGAGCATCAGTAATTCTCCCTTGATTTTTTTTCCATCCATATTTTGTGATAACCTAAGTTTCAAACTGACCTGTCAACGTGGAGGCATCAGGCAGTTCCCAGTTGTCAATCTTGGCCTTCAACGCGTTGACCTCGTCGACGTCCGCAGACACCCTGAAGATGCCTTCAGTTTCGCGGCCGTTCAGCGCCAGGACTTGCTGCGACAACGCGACTTGCACCCAGGGTAGTTGACGGTTCGGGAAACGCTCCTTTTGGAGCGCCATCACCTCGCTTAGGGTGTTGCCGAACATGGATTGGCGGAATATTTGTATCTGTGGACGAACCATTCACTGTAAAAATACTGAACGGCACTCTATTCGTCAAATGGCTTCAAAACGACATTATTGGTTTGCGGTATCTCGCACATCAAGACGCAAATCCGAGGATACCACATGTATAGAAATTGAAGCCGAATCTTCCGCGTAGGACGAGGGTAAACAATCAGGCATTCCAGATTCACGGTTAATTTTGAACTAATTACTTTGAACACAAAAAACGTAAACTCATAGTGATATGTATCTACTTTTACTTGATATTTGTTAATTATATCAGTTTTGTTAAAAACAAAAACCCTTTTCTATGAATCCCGCGGGATGGGGCCAGCTGCGATATTTCAGTCCATAGATGAAGCAGTTCTATTTGCAGGGCTTTTAGGCGCTTTTACAGAAACATGCAAAATCCAGTTACTACCCGTTTCGGAATAGAATTTATATTTATTCTATCTCGGTCTTCATTTCATCTGGTATATTTTTATTTCGGACTTACCCTAGCTTGGTCTATGTCCTCCGTCGAAGGTTTCCGCGGTTGCCTCTTGCCGCCGAAGCCGATCCGCTCTAATCTTTTGCACGCCACGCCCGCGTAGTGAGATACTTGAACGTGGATTGGCCATTTCCCCACCTTTAGAAAAGAGAACAATGATCAACTATGCCCGTAAATTGCTGAAGACAGATCAATATTTGAGATAAACAAAAATAGCCTCCTAATATCAAACCTACTAATATCCTACTAATATTATGAATGTGAAAATTTGTATGGGTGGATGTGCCGTTTTGCCCTTTCACGTCAAAACTACTGAATGGATTTGGATGAAACTTTACAATAATATAGCTTATACATCTGAATAGCACATAGGCTACAATTTATAAAAAAAACACTTTTTTTTTCTTTCTTAAGTCCAAGCGGACGAAGTTGCGGGCGGCCGCTAGTAGCAGAATAGTTATCAAAGATACGAATGTTTTCTACAGCAATTATGAAACTATTTCACTTCATTTTACCTCTGGAAAAGCATCAGCAAACGCCGGGTCTCGATGTCTGTTCACGTAGTTGGTAAGAGCGGGTTGGAAGGCCGGCGATGGCGGCACGAACGCAAGACAAACCGCCAGTAACTCCCAGCCCCGAAGCAAAGAGTCTCGAAGGGGGTTTTCTGTCGTTTGTCTACACAGCTGAACGTAGAGTTCGTCGCGCAATCTGTGAACGACAGTAAGGGTAAGTTGCACCATAGTAGAAGTTAAGGTTAAAGTTAAAGTTTTTGTCAAATTTGACCATTTGACGTCATTTTTGGGCCTAACTTTAACTTTAACTGAAATTTTGATGTTTGTTATTGTTAAAGTCAGATGGTGCAACCCAACCTAAGATGTAACATTGTAACGGGCGACTTGAAGGCATTAATATCCTCACTGGAAAGAAAGACAGTTACATGCTGCTAAGGCACTGGTGCATCCATTCCATCACCCGATGTTTTAGTACTGCGATTAACAAAATCGCAATACTGAAACAGGAAAACTGTGCAGCAAAGAACATAAAGGATTTATTCTTTAAGTACGGGTTGATATTCAATTATTAGATTTCTGAATGAAAACGCTATGTTGCTGAGTTTTTTTTTTTGTTTAATGTGCTCAAGATGACCTCACTCCTTCTGATGAGAAGCAGCCGCGTGAGGGTTGACAAGTACAGTTACTCAGTTACTAGTGAGCTGGTTAATCTCATCTTCAAGGCCTGCAAAATGCCTTTTCACTAAATACATTTAACATAACACCTCAAACAGGCCGATTACGTTAGGTCATTACTAAGGCCGTTTGCAAATCAGTTGCACATTAGCTACTCCAAACGTGACACACTGTGTTGTCAATGTTTCTCAATGTTTAATACATGAACACGAACCACGGTGAGAGTAACACTCTTGGCTAGACGCGACATGTGGCTCATTACATGACCAACACGATACGCTGGGAATCTTAATCAGGCGACGTTCAATGACCGACGAATTACACATTTTTATCAACAAAAAAGGCTTAGTAAGGTAACGTACCTTACTAACAAAGTAAAAATGACAGACTTAATTTCAAGAGGCATTCTCCACCAGTCAACCAAACGACCAGCCAGCCAGAGAAATTAGGGCGGTGCACAAGATTAAGGACACAAGGGTACACAGGTACAAGATTAAGGACTAGAAGATATCATTATGAAATATAGCACTCATTTAAAAAGTAGAAATTGTGTCAATAAAACCAGTTACCCTAATTAGCCTAACATTTACAGAAATATTATTTTGCAAAGAGAAACGTTACGTAGAATTTTGGCCATACCTACAAGTCATAACTTAAAACAATTACACCTCGACGCGGTCTGTGTTTCCTAAGGTTAGGTTAAAGTCAATGGGAGGCCTTTGCCCCTTAGTGGGGCATTTAAAGGCAGATAATTGAATAAACTACGTATCTTACACGCTATTGTAATTTACTATAACTACAGTAGGTGAAGAATATAATTTGCCAAAACAACTGACACGTATTAAACACGTACATGAGGTCATCTACGTAGCTCTTGTCATTGTGAATTTTGCGTAACAGTATAAAATGGACTGTGAACAGGAATTAAGCTTCACAAGATACAAATTCAGTCACATTCATCACAGTAGCAAAAGTGATCGCTGGTAATGTGCACGAGTGTAATGGCTTCCAAAACCATATCTGAGTTTATTGTCTTTAACATAAATGAGGGTAGCATGACAAACTGAAGGCTTTTTTTAACAAATTGCCAGTAATGGTCGCTGTTAGCACAGTATAACCATACAGTAGGCTATCTAAGGCGGCCCGCCGAGTTATTAGCCTAGCGTGCACACAGACACGCGGCACAGCCCGTCCGTACTGCCAGCACCTTATCGCGCCCTATTTTATGCTAGCGTGTGCGTGATATCGCGACACGGCGCGCGATGCGCACGCACACATTCAAACCGAGAGTGGCACGTTTGTATGTAGATAGCTTACTGTAAGATTATACTGTGCTGTTAGCGAGGGAATTCTGCCAATGTTGATTGATATTTTAATTTGCACGTGGGTAATCATTAATATACTGGTATCGGCTTCAAGAAGTTTTTTGCTGTTATCCACACGGCTGCTATTCCTTAACATGCTATAGTGTTTGTCATCGGCGTTAGACATTGGAATTTACCTAATTTTAAGATTTTTGTCTCAGGAAATAATGAAATTGAAAAACGGTCATTTCAAACAAAATTTGGTTCACCAAGGTTTAAAATATTGCGGTGTGTGTGTGTTATTACTGTGCGGTTCTCTCTCAGCGCGCTAAAATATTTCACACCGTATTATTATCGTCACCTCATTTTAAAAGTAATGTTCTACCTCTGATCACATCATCGCTTAAGATCAAACGTGATTGTGATCAAATGCCTGCTTCTTTATTGAGGTTAGCTCAGCTGGCTAGTCAATCATCACTTCATGTTTTAATTTATTTATATTTTTAATTTTAGTTAAGTTTAGTTTTAGTTTCTGATTAGATAATTGAATATTGTTCTTTGATTGTTACCTTCGTTAAAAGTAATTGATATTTTATTGATATCTTCATAGTGTTAATTTAAGGGAAAAACAGGTTTTAGGCGGCTTCTTGTACGCCTTGTCCCACTCCACGTTATAGACAACGCCGTCCAGGATATACGGGGTGCGTTCCGAATTGAGTCAAAATCGAAAATAGCGCGCTCACAGGTGTCCCGAATTGACGATATCGCGCTAACGTCCATCTAACGTCAGACAGCTTGACGTCATGGGGCACTAATGGGGATAATGCTCCAGAGCGTTATCGCCGTGAGCCTTATGTAAGATTCATGAATGAATTTAGCTATCAGTGCTGTGAGCGCCTTATCCCACTCCACGTTATAGACGACTCTGTACAGGATATATGAAGTGACTCACTTGTCGTTAGCGAAGGTGGCGTGCAGTATATCCTGCGCGACCGAGTTGAGCGTCATCCCGGGGCGCGCCTTGCGGTCGCCCATGTAGATCTGCACGAGCCGGAACAGGTCGATGGCGGCTTTCTTATGCGCTTTGTCCCACTCACGTTATAGACGACTCTGTACAGGATATATGAAGTGACTCACTTGTCATTAGCGAAGGTGGCGTGCAGTATATCCTGCGCGACCGAGTTGAGCGTCATCCCGGGGCGCGCCTTGCGGTCGCCCATGTAGATCTGCACGAGCCGGAACAGGTCGATGGCGGCTTTCTTGTGCGCCTTATCCCACTCACGTTATAGACGACGCCGTCCAGGACAATGATATCACAATAAAAAAAGACGTAGATAGGTCACAACCTAACTACTGACATATCAGTATCAGTACTGCCGCAAAGTCAAAAATTGACCCCTGGCGTAAGTACCTTCCTACCTATAATTTGACCGTGTGTACAAGATAGTATGATTATTTCCTAGAACGTACACGAGACAGATACATGTTGCGCAATGTCGTCTCAAACTGCTCAGGTGGTCGAAGTTCTGATTCTGAGTGCCACTTTTTTAGCACAAGTAACCTATCTACGTGTTTTTATTATAATAGCATTGGTCCAGGATATATGACTCACTTGTCGTTAGCGAAGGTGGCGTGCAGTATATCCTGCGCGACCGAGTTGAGCGTCATCCCGGGGCGCGCCTTGCGGTCGCCCATGTAGATCTGCACGAGCCGGAACAGGTCGATGGCGGCTTTCTTGTGCGCCTTATCCCACTCACGTTATAGACGACGCCGTCCAGGACAATGATATTACAATAAAGAAGACGTAGATAGGTCATAACCTAACTACTGACATATCAGTATCAGTACTGCCGCAAAGTAAAAAAAAAACCCCTGGCGTAAGTACCTTCCTACCTATAATTTGACCGTGTGTACAAGATAGTATGATTATTTCCTAGAACGTAAACGAGAGAGATACATGTTGCGCAGTGTCGTCTCAAACTGTCAATTCTTTGCTCAGGTGGTCGAAGTTCTGATTTTGAGTGCCACTTTTTTAGCACAAGTAACCTATCTACGTGTTTTTATTATAATATCATTGGTCCAGGATATATGACTCACTTGTCGTTAGCGAAGGTGGCGTGCAGTATATCCTGCGCGACCGAGTTGAGCGTCATCCCGGGGCGCGCCTTGCGGTCGCCCATGTAGATCTGCACGAGCCGGAACAGGTCGATGGCGGCTTTCTTGTGCGCCTTATCCCACTCTGCGCCCACCATTGGGGCGCTTATAGACGATGATGTCCAGGATAGCATATCGCGAACTGACGCCTGTGACAAAACATTGATTCTAGACATATCGCCTTCCAGATGGGTCTAATGTTTAAAATTTGGGCAAAGCAACCTTTTTACATGACTACTGCTAGTGGTGAAGCCACTGGTGAGAATAAAAATTAAAGCTCTAGTTTACAGCTTATTGATTGATCGGAGAGAGAGTCACGGCCTGGTGGTTAAAAACTCTGGCCGAAAGCCTTTTTGGTCCCAAGTTCAAATTCCTTTTGTGTACCTTATACAACGGAGTCAATTCGCTCCAGTGATGGAAACGATAAGGAACCCAATAAACCCGGATTACGACGGTAGGCTTGCCGCTTACTACGTTCAAATTCGAGTTTGAGTTTCAATTCGTTCGGAAAATGTGGTCTTCTCATTGTTCTTACGTTGTTTTTGACTATGCCGTTTAGGCTATAGTCGTGAGCTTATATGTATTGATTATACAACAAATACAGACCTTCCTCCTAAATATCCCCTTATTGAAATTCAGATGATCCTTAGCGAAGATCTCAATGTCCTGTTCAGGCGGCGGGCGCGCGAAGTGCGCGTGCGCGTGCGACCGGACCGGGCTGTAGAGCGCCGCCGCGTCCGGCCCGACCGGTCCGGCGCCCAGGCCGGTCGCGCTGCCTGCGCCCGGACCGGAGGTTACTGAAGGAGTCGCGTTGGCAGTGCTACCGGCCCCGCCGCCGCCGAGAGATGACGTCTGGTAGGGACAATAGTTACCATTATTCTACTAAAGTATTATTATAAACATTTTAGAGATAAACTAATCGTACTATCTTGTTCACACGTACAACACGGTTAAATTATAGGAACATACGCCGCGTGGACAATTTTTGACTTCGCATAGTACAGACGTAACCTATCTACATCTTTTTAATATAATATCATTGCCTAATTATTCAATTGTTATTGTCATTTTGTGTACGAAAAAATTAATACATTTTAATATAATTTAACAAAGCAGCTACTTTATCTGCATTATGCACTGCACTAGCGTTATATTTGTCATCGAATTGATTGCATAAGATAATTTATCGTACTTTCAACAGTTTATTTGTGCAATAAATATCCCTGGTCAAATTTATACACAGCGCCGAATTTATATCTAGCCCCAAGATGAGCTAATTAAAACACGTTTTCATGGGATACTAGACAACACATAAACATACTTAAAAACCTTTTTCTTTTGTAAATACATAATTAATACACAAAGGAAACAGCTAGACCAATACAAACAGACATGTTCATGCAGACAAATGTTTGTACTGTGCGGGGATCGAACTCGCGACTTTTGGTGCAGTAGCCGACTTCTAAACAATTACACCAAATCGGTCGTCAACAGGTACTGACGTCAGTTTGAGATTACGCCGATAGTTATTTTGCCCAGGAACATTATCGTTGGAAGTGCAATATAGCGCCCGTGGGAACGTTATTGCTGTTTTTTTGATAGGTTATTTAATTTTTACCATTAGGGATAATGCATTATCATCTTACTAAAGATAGGAAAACCAGAAAAAGGCATTCGGTCTTGGCATCAGGCGGGACTCGAACCCACATCTTTCGCAAGCCGGGCGACTGCACTACCAATTATGCTACCGAGACCATTAACAATATCAGGCTGTCAGGTATAATATACCAGAGAAATTCGTCCGGTCTGTTAATGGTCTCGGTAGCATAATTGGTAGAGCAGTCGCCCGGCTTGCGAAAGATGCGGGTTCGAGTCCCGCCTGATGAAAAGACCGAATGCCTTTTTCTGGTTTTCCTATCTTTAGTTATTGCTGTTTGCCGTGAGCGCGCTTTCATCAATTTGGGGCGCGTTTGAACAAGCTGAAATCAGTTCTGGTGTATATTGGACTGTGCCTACAACGTCCAGCCTAAGACCTCCTAATATTCAGGTCATTGCTAGGATAAAGGGACATTGCTCATTTCTTTATGAATATCAGAATAAAATATCAAGCCAAACACATAGTGTTTCAATCTTTAGTTTTATAATTTCATAAAATAAAAAAGCCATCAAAATCCAACAAAAATAGAAATGAATTGTTTATTTATATTCTCCATTTGAGAGCTCAGAGGGCCGAATATAACTTTCATTCCATCAAACGCAGCGAAATCCGCACTAGGGCCTCAGGTGACAGATGTCAGAAAACAGACTATTCCAGTTATGTGAGTGCGCATGTTGTTTTAGGTGACGAAAGTGAAATGTCAAAGGTATGTTAGATTCGTTGTACCTTAAACACAAAAGAAGACAAATTCCGAAAAATGTGAAACGTACTTCTCCTAACCTGTGAATTGAAGCCATAATCCCTGGGTTACGTGTCAAATATTTTATGCACTAGATCACAGAATCATAAATTTAATTTATTGAAACTTGTATTGTAATTTGAGTGAAATCAATGATTGATTTTGTTCAAAAATAAAAGAACATATCTTCAAAACTGATACTCTGGCGCAAAATTGAGCGCTTCGTGAAATCAAATATTTGTTATCATATTTTATAAAAAGAACTGATTTCATAATTGCATACGTATATTATGTTAGGTGATTTAACTATCAATAATCTGCGCCAAAGCAGCGTGATAAACAGTTATTACGAGATTGGCAATAATTATCTGATAAGTGGAAAAAACTTAGTATTGTATTTTATTAGGCCGCAACACACGCCTACTACAATTCTCATCGAATCTATGAATGAAGTCTGATAAGGGAGCAGCCATAGAAAAATCAATGAATTAATGTGATGGAACGGTTTAGTTTGCTTAGAGGTGTCCAAAAATAGGATCAAGCTGAAATCTATGGACACTCTTACAGCAACTAGATCAGCCCCGTAGGTATATGTTACGTCATTTTTAGCTTACGAGTTATTGTTATTTACGTATTTAATTATTGCACACAAATTGGCACAAGGAATTAAAATAGTACAGATGAGCTTTACATAGTAAAGATAAGATCATGGTTAAGAGGAAACCCATATGTTGTAATGTTCAAGACGTAAAAAACAATATACCAACCCTGTGTATCCCTGGTTCTTGCTGGCGATCGCCCAAGAAGGTATTATAGTAGGCAACAGCATGGTTCATATATTCCACATCCTGCGGCCTCTGCGCGTACGAATGCGGCAAGTAAACTCCCGAGCCGTCGTCATCGTCCGGCGTCCGCGCGCCGCCGTCCGACGACTCGTTGTCCGGCTCGTGACCGGACAGGGAACGCGACTCGGACCCGGACCGGGACCGGGATGAACCGGACTCGTTGTCGGAGCCTGATTCGCCGCCATATCGGCTTCGGCCTGTGGGGTAAAGGGTATTTTAGTGACAAGTTTTACACAGTTTTCACTTTTAACCTAATGCTTTTAATAAGAATGACTTCTCACTAAAAAAAAAACAAATGAACACATTGAAATAACCTAAACACGTATTAGAAAACAATTGAATTAACAAAATGAACAAGATCAAGGCGCATGGAAGAACTTGAAAGAGACCATTGCTCAGCAGTGGAATTAGGAATAAGATTCTTGATAGCTGGTGTCTGTCGACTTACGGCAGAAAGGTGAAATAGAAAAAGCTTTTAATAATTAGTTAATTGGTTCTGGTTAACTTCACATTCATAAACCAGCTGAAAAGTTTTAATGGTTAAAGTCCACACTAACAACAGCTAGTAAATAAATAAATATGAGGCTACATCATGATCATTTCTCTTCTGCCAAAATAAGGCTCTCCTCACTAAAGTAGAAACAACATATTCAGCACAAATATCAAATTCATCAACTAACATTTCAGTTGATACGGAAATCAAACCTGCGACACATTACTCTCATATACACTATTTTCGTTGTAAATCATATCAAAATATCACAGAATCAAACATTTTCACTGTAACATTTCCAGAATGTACAGAGGCACACACATCAACTTTCACATAAGGGCACCTTATGTGAAAGTTGATGACCCATTTTGCCATGGTTTTGTAAAGGTTGATGTGTGCCTATGTACAAGCTGTTTAAAACAACTTACTAGAGAGTTTAGCCTGCTGTATGATGTAGTCCTGCAGCGGCAGCAAGTGCTGCATGCCGCGCAGGTCCCAGTTGCAGTAGAGTGGCGAACCACCGCCATCTTCATCTTCTTCTTCACCGTCTACGTGCTGTTCCTCCATCTCTGCTGGCCTTTTGTGACCTGCAATAGATACGGCATTGATGGCATGAAAAAAATATGACTGCTCAAAGAGTGACTTATTCGTAGTGAAGCGGACACTATTACGAAGCAAAATCAGTGCTTTAAGAATAGTTTACTAACTTTCTAATACAATCACGAGGATCTGATATCTCTCAATAAGATTCACCTCGCCTTTAACCAATCTCCTCTCTTTTTAAAAACTACAAAAAGTTAGATGTACACTCAGTCTTTTTTTCTATTAAAAAATGAAGCAAAAAAATAAAATTAGTTTTTACTAAATGGATGACTAAGCACAACCATAATGTAGGCAAGAATATTGTCTACAAATATATTCCTGTAACGCTTTTATTTACGAACTCACGCATTTTATTACGAACGCATGAGTCTCACATGTCTTAACGGTCTAAGTTAAGCAGTGGATCTCTTACGGCAAAGGAGTTGAATCATTTTTTTTTTTTGGAAAACAAATAATAATTCCCACTCTAGTGATACAAAACCGAGAAAACCTCCTGAAAAGTAACTAACCTGACAGTAACACCGTTTAAATAAAATCTGTTAACTTCACCAGCTAAACAACAAACAAAGACTAGAACAAATCTCTACAGGCAACCAATACCCCAGCAAGGAACGACGTCACATATTTTTTCTATGCACAATAAAATTATCCAGTTTTGGCACAACTAACCGTAAGAGCCGATAACTGTACAATCGGCACTGATCACTTTTAACACTTATTCACTTTCCTTATACACAAATTTTATGAGGCTATGCACTTTTCATTGACCAAACCGTGACAGAACACTAGACTTTAATTTAAAATTATAATTCACTCATCTTCATCTAAATGCAATCTTGTATCTAGATCGAGGCGTAAAGATAATACGGTGACACACAGACTAACACATTTTAGGCGGTTGAGTAATAATGACAACGAGATAACAAGTGTAACAACATTACACTCATTGTTCCAAGCTGTGGGAATTTGCAACTTTCGTAAAAGATACTTAGTAGGAGCATACGATAAGATCATGATTGTACTGAATTAAAAGTAAGAGCATAAACAGAAACACTAATTAGTCATATGCATTAGTAATGAAGATTCACGGAATGAAGGATTTGAAAGACAGAATAAAATGTATTTATTTAGGTATTTGGTGGTTTTTTTTTCCTCGGGTTGTAGGCGAGTTAAAGGCGCATTTGAATCAGTCGCACATCCAGAGCGCGAGTAACGTCAAATGACAATTTGTTCTGAATTTTCAAACGAAAACAAGTCCTGGGAAATTTGGGAGTGCCCAGTGCTTGGGATTATTAGGATCACTAGCACTCCACATTTTTATTGCTTTGTTGGAGGATCTGAGGAAGAGGGTGTGAAGTTCCTTATCGACCATTGTAAAGGGAAGATCCTCCGACCAGACGGGTGTTGTGACTGGTGGGCTACCAAAGTTGGGAAGTACAACTGTTGTTGTCTGGTTCTTGTGCATATTATGTTCAATCGCTCGGATAACTTCACTATCGCGGTGTATGATACGTCAGTTTAGTTCGTACGTTACACTGGTAAATGTTTAGATTTTTCACATAGCTGTGCCACTTATATTATTACTTTAAAATATAAACCTTATTTTTGGTATAGCTTTTTTCCTATGTGCGTGCTACTTATTTGATTATTTAAAATAGCAAAAACTCGTTCAGTAAATTTAAAAAAACAAAGTCATTTATTTATTGCTTGCTTTCTAAGTTATATCATTAACTTACGTCTCGACTTGGTCCGATCCCTAGGAGTTGTTGTTGTTGCCGCAACTGGTGTGGTACTGGTAGTAGTTCTCTCCAAGCGCTGATTGTGCTTCTGGACGTTCGGCTCCGTCAGCGGCGGCTCCAAATTGACGCATTTCATCTTGTAGTTCACTGTAGATAAAAATAACATGCTCAGTTTGATCGATCTTCCTGTCTATCTTATCAGTGCATGTCCCTTTTTTACAGATTACATGTCGAACGATCTTGTATTTCCAAAAATGCATTTCATCTTTCATTTCTTTAAATAATGTAGAATGTAAATATGTTGTGTATACTATGTCCCGAAACTCAATGTCAAGCGAGCACGGCGGACAGGCTAGATTTTAATAGTTCTGGATAGTAGGGAAAAAAATACACTTGGTTAAGTTTTGATAATTATATTTTTGGGAATGCTAAAACTTGACACCTATGAGCACTGTCATCAAATTCATTGGTCTAATACATTTTTCTGACCATATAGCCAGCCATATAGCTGAACATATCTATCAGCCAAGTCCAAAAAAAACTATTGCAGATCCAAATCAGTTGCAAATCAGCTTGCATCGGCAGCTGCTATCGCCGTCTCACCCGCCGCGAGGCTGTCCTGCTCGATGGGGAGGACTTGCTGGATGTGGACTATAGGAGTCTATTGGCTATGAGGTTAATGGCCGCCGCTATCGCTGTCTCACCTGCGGCGACGCTGTCCTGCTCGCTCGTCTATCGCTGTCTCACCTGCGGCGACGCTGTAATGCTCGTTGGCGGAGCACAGGCGCATGAAGTGGTTCACTATCGCTGTCTCACCTGCGGCGACGCTGTCCTGCTCGTTCACATCGGCAGCCGCTATCGCTGTCTCACCTGCGGCGACGCTGTCCCGCTCGTTTACAACAGCAGCCGCTATCGCTGTCTCACCTGCGGCGACGCTGTCCTGCTCGTTCACATCGGCAGCCGCTATCGCTGTCTCACCTGCGGCGACGCTGTCCCGCTCGTTTACAACAGCAGCCGCTATCGCTGTCTCACCTGCGGCGACGCTGTCCTGCTCGCTCACAACGGCAGCCGCTATCGCTGTCTCACCTGCGGCGACGCTGTCCTGCTCGTTTACAACAGCAGCCGCTATCGCTGTCTCACCTGCGGCGACGCTGTCCTGCTCGTTTACAACAGCAGCCGCTATCGCTGTCTCACCTGCGGCGACGCTGTCCTGCTCGTTTACAACAGCAGCCGCTATCGCTGTCTCACCTGCGGCGACGCTGTCCTGCTCGTTGGCGGAGCACAGACGCATGAAGTTGTGGTGCGGCTCGTGCGCGCGCTGCTTGCTGCTGCCGGACGACAGCGAGGACTTGCTCGACGTGTAGCGCTCCGGCTCCGCTTGCTGCCTTCTGGCAAACACAACAACGCTAAGTAAAACATTCAATTTTGGCGTGATATATGTTTGTATGAAAGGACTTATGCAAGTAGAGGAGGCGCAAGGTGTGTGCCAGGATCGTAGCAAGTGGAAAGAAGTGGTCTCTGCCTACCCCGTTGGGAAAGAGGCGTGATGGTATATTTGTATGTACAGTACCCGGCAAACATCTTGAGCATTTGTAGTCGTAGTGGGGGAAAGTTCGCGCATTGTACACTTACGTGCAAAAAAATAGATACTCTTTTTTAACTGTGAAATGCTCATATTTATTCGGGTATATATTTTGACAACCTGCGTGGCCCGTTGGCAAGGTCTACTAGCCCAAAGGTCCTGGGTTCGAATTCCGGTACGGACAAAATGTTTGTGTGACGAATCGTGTCTAATTTTCTGACTTGTCGTTTTAATACCACATTAGGTTGTCGCGGCATATTATTCATTTTAAAACAACCCTCAGAATCGCAACAATAGTAACAATAAGAATAACAACAAAGTCAACAAAAAATTATAACAAATAAAACGTCAACAACAACAACGAAGGTACTTTTCACTGCACGCAAGTGTATTTGGGAAGACAGCGTGACGTAGACACTGATCTACCAATAACGCGCTCGATACGATGCCCCCCGCCGTCGCGCCCCGCCTTCACCACCCATGACACCTAAAATTCGGTTCTGCGCAGTCAAGGTCATTTGCTCAAGATGTTTGCCGGTAACTATATGTATGTATATGTGTTTGTAATAAATTGATTAGGCTGCAAGCACGAAAAAGCATGACGCAATCATTAAAAAAAATATACAGTGTGTCTGGTCACCAGTGTCGGACCCGTTAGGGTTCAGGAATGTAGTCAATTTTATCGACAAATCCACTTTTTTTTTCATCTTTTAAAAGATTTTTTTTTTAAATTTAAATTTTACATTTCAAGTGTTTTTTAGAAGTTTCAATGGGAGCTATTGTTTTTTTTAAATCTACTTATTGTCTACTCTTTCAGCTGTCGATCAAACCCTTTTTCATGCTTGTAGGTTCAGCAGATCGGTGGATATTGCTAAATAAATGAACAGTCCCAGCCTCGGCAAAAGGAAAAAAATGGCCGCCATTTTTTTTTTAACATTTGATTTGGCGATAAAATTGATTATATTAATGTACCCTAACGGGTCCGACATCGGTGACCAGACACACTGTATATCCCTGGACATTATTCCATACAGCGCCATCTAGCCCCAAGATAACCTAATTCAAGCCCGCTTTTATGGGATACTAGACAACGAATAAACATACTTCAATACTTTTTCTTTTGTAAATACATACACAATATAGGTACATAGGACACACCCAGACCAATACAAACAAACATGTTCATACACACATTGTAACGTTACTGTAGAAGCGACAGAGCTGCACCAGCGGCAAAAGACACGATCGGCTGAAGCGTTCGGCTTGAGCAACGTTGGCACGACGTCACGTCATTTTTTAATTGTTACTAAAACTTCCTAAAATTGCTTTTAAATTTCCCAACGTACAGTCAACAGCACATCAGGTTACCCCATTTCCGTTTTTTCTTCCACTCTTGCCAAATTTCATTTCTTTGCAATGGAGCAAGGAGGACTGACCGCAAATGAGTGATGTGCCGTCCACCGTACCTTCCCTTGTTGAAATATTAGCGCAATGAAGTGTTGTGGCAGTTATCTTAATGTAATCCACCCTAAGAAGTAATCAGTGGCTTATGAAGTTCAATTAAATCCTTCAGCTAATAGGATACTCATTTGAACCAAGCGTAAGGACCGCTAGGACGATGTGGCAATCTCCTTTGCCAGGTCGTCCTGTGTGGCCGCGATCGTATACGGGGTCTTTCTGGTGAGGTAGACCCGTGAAGCTTTAACGTGATAAACAGACATGCGTTTGTTTATTTTTCTTTGATTAGACTTTACACAATGAAACATTTGACAATACGACCACAATGCTCGATGTCTCGATCAAAAGTGACGAGCGGCTCGGTGTCATCGCTTGACAGCTCGCCCAGTGAAGCCAACCAACAGGTCCTGGTCCGGACTTGACGTTTCGTTAGGAAACCACGACATATATTTAATGAATGAAAGTATAAATGTACCTCGTAAACTCCCGTGGTGGATGCCAGTTGGAAGCGGCGTTGTGCCGCAGGTCCAAGCTGGTTTGTCTGAAGGGCTTGTCCACGCTGTAAACCGCTTGCTTTTCGGGATACCGGTCCATTCGTTCCAGTTCAGCTAGCCGATCTTTATCTAGGTGTCTGGTGACAAATAGATCACACGTTAATTACTAGAAAATATGTCCAAAAATTGTGGGTTCAACAAAAGCCCACAAAACAAATTAAAAGTTAATTAGTAATTATTTGAAAACTAAAGGCAATGTTCCTTTTTTTCTTATAGCTGTAAAAAATAGGTCATTTTGAACCTATTTTATAAAAAAACTTTTAAAAATGCTATACCCCTTAGTCTTCAAACGTATGCTCGGTTCGGACTGTGTTTAGAGGTAAATAAGATTTGTTCGATGGATCATTTTGGATCATTAAACAAACTCTCTCTTTTTGTATATTGTGTGTATGTGTACCAAATAAACGTTTTTCTATTCTATGCTTACCTATCAGAGTATCGCTCCCTGGCGTGCCTAGAGAGCTGTCGCGGCCGCTCGAGGCTGTGCATGACCCGCGCACCGCTCGCTGCCTCCGTCGCCAGCGAGATCGACGACACCAGCGATGGTCGCGCTGCCGTCGTCTATTTAACATTACAATCTTTTAACGACTAATTCAGAAACAGATATCAAAGCTGAGCAGCTTCAAATATAGCTGTAACTGAACGATGGCGTGCTCAACCTTGATAAACGTTTGTGAATTCGTGGGTTAGACTTTATGACTGTGACAGGTGAGAAAGTTAAATTATGACGTTCAGTTATTGTAAAACGTTATAAAAGTCACAGTATAAACACAGGTGTCGAAATTGCTTGTTTAAAAAATCACACCTCCAATCCATCCATCCTAAAGCCAGCCTGACTTCCTACTATTGTGCATGTTGAACAAGTTGAACTACAAGTGTAGAAGTCATTTTATTGCACGAATATCAGCGATTGGTTGACTTTATTTGATTTACTCTATTGACTTACTTTTAAGGAAATTTCAAACATGAAAAAAAACACTATGTTTATGGATAATTACGTAAAAGAAGTAGTTTTAAATTAGTCTATCGAGCTGATATAAAAATTTTGTCCATGACTTGCAAAGTCAGCCTGTATGTACATACCTGAAGGAAAGGAGTCGGTTGCGGCTTCTGCAGAGGGCTGCTCGGGCTCTGCGGCGACGCGGAGTCGCAGGAGGAGCCGCCCGCGGACTGCTGTGTTAACTAACACATTTAGCAACTTCATAACGCAGGTAGTTAGCAATTTACGTTATTTGTTTTACTATTACTTGAAAATAATCATTAGTACTGAACCAATTTTATTTAAACTTGGTACAGTGGACGGCACATCACTCTACCCATTTCCGGTCAGTCCTTCTTGCTCTATTGCAAAGAAATGACGTTTGGAAAGAGCCAGTGACAAAACAGTAATGGGGTAACCTGATGTGCTGTTTACTGTACATGGAAACAGTGGGCCTTGGAAAATAAAATAGAATAGTTTTTATCGCGAAACATAAGGACGATAATAAACGAAATCTACGCGGGCGAAATGGAAGTCCATTGAAGAAATATGAAGCCTTTAGTGATTACAAAATAACATCATGCATTATCTTCAAGAAATTCATAATCTTAAACTGTTAAGACTAATTTTCATCAATATTTTAATTGTGCTAATGTCAGCATAAAAACAGCAGCAAGTACGTAGAAGTGCTTTTATTATTACCTTGCGTCTCGTAAGAGGAGTGCTTTCGACCGATTTGAAATATTTTTCGTGCATCGAATCGTCCGAAGCATCTTTCCTCGGTGAGATGAAACTACCGCTGCGATTCAAACCTAAAAACAATCGACTTTGTTAATTGTAACTTTGGATATTAAAAAAATGCTTTGTATTTGCTTGCCTTCGGGTTTTGTTGTTGTTAACAGTGATGGGGTAAATAAAAGTGACATCGAAGAGTAAATTAAGTCGGCAAAAACTATCTGTCTTTAAAAGTCAAGCGGAAATCCAGATTCCTCCATCCTCACATCCCGAATAAGCATGACGACAGTATCAAATAATCAACGATTTGAATATTTTAGGGGAAAAACATATTAAAAGGATTTAAAAGACACGTTTCGTTTTATTTTAAAATATAAGATTAATTATATTTCGATAAAGTAAAAGGATAAAATACTGCAATTCGCCATTTTGACTGAAACACCAATCACCCGCACTGACGTCACTCTCTAGGAAATCAATAAATGTCACTGTCGTTGTCATACTAGTGAGTTTGACAGACAAGTGATGTTTACTAAGGAGTGACATGCGAGCTTTTATCGTCCGCTGTTAATAAATACTAGAAAAATGTCCTCAAACTTTGATAAACCGAAATATAGTTTTTTTCGTATACAATACATAATTATGTACCTTTATCACGGAAGAAGATTTCAAAACTGTTCGTCATGCCTATTTGAACTAGCTAGGTTACTAGGTTACTTCCGTCATAAAGGTAACCTCAATCAGAGACTGGTATACTAAGACAATGTAAATTACCTGAGCGTGGCGACCACTTCTCAGTCTCATGCGCCTGCGCTGCGCTACTCCGCTTCCTGACTTGAGGTGTGCAAACGGAAGGATTACACGGCGCTGCACTTAGCTCCTTTAAACAAAATTTATATGTATGAACTACATAGGAAGATTGCTCAAAAAATAAAATAAAAAATATGTTTTTGAAAAAAGGGATAATTGCTGGCAAATGTTTTGTGTTGCACAACAGGATAGTCAAAGAAGCCAATAGAAACATACTTTCACAGTTATTGTAATGCATAGTAACAATATAAGACTATAACACTTCAGAGTGTTATTAGTTTCTATGCATGTGTGTTGTATCATTTAAATGCATAAAAATGTAGAAGTAAACACTCAAGTACTGCCTATTATTTGGTTGGTTGTTTGATTGGTTGTATTGATGAGCCCTGGGAAAGAGGTCACAGTATTGTAGATACGTATTGTAAATATGGAGGTAAATCTATTAGGTACCTGTTTTCTCCTTTGCTGAGCACTACTGATGCTGCTGTCCGAGGACCGGCCCGAGTCAGTGTGTCGACACAGAGCCGTCGTGCCGTCTTCACTGAGCCGCCCGCGTCTGCTTTCCCCGCTGTTTCTAGACAACGTTAAAATCTCAATTCTCACAACAAAATAGTTTATAACATACTAAACTTGGATTTGGTCAGACATTTTTGATTTAACTGAAACTTATAGGCGTTTTCGAGATGAGCTGAGCTATTTAAACTAAACAACCCTATATTTATTTATGCCCTACACTCAGTGGAAATAAATATATTTGTTTGGTTATTTAAAACTACACTCAACTAAGCTCAGATAGAAAAAAGTTTAGAAGAAACAGCAAAAAAGTATGAGTTATTGGCTAGCTCTTTAACAGCATAATATGATGATCTAGCATGAAAAAATACGACAGTGTCGCAAAAACATTCCATGACATTCCATACCACCAGCATTAATTTGTTATATCATCAATCAATACAGTTGTACAGAATATAGGACTTACCTATGATGGTGAATGTATTTCCTAGTCCTAACAGGACTCGTTTGCGAGACGGTGACACTCTTAGCATTGCTGGGCGACAACTTGCTGACGCTCGCAAGTGTGCTGTTGCCATTGCTGCTTACAGGATCAATCGAAGTTGAAACCTGCTGAAATTATTAGGTGATTGAAAGTCATTATTAAAAAGTTATGTCTATATCTCTACACCTACTCACTAGCATTTCTCCATTGTAGGCATTTGATGTATGTATGCCCAGTATTGTCCAGGGAAGACGCAAGCGTCGCGTTGTCGCGGCGTCTTTGCTAGACTACATCAGTACGGGGCGCGGGAGCCGCCCATACGTTCATCGAACGCCTACGCTTCACAAACGCTAGTGAGAAGGAGCACTAAACTCGCAAGTAAATTGTGTATCTTCACGTGTTTTTATTTCTTAGTTTCAAGCACTGACACCTTTATAACTATGTACTGAAATCAATGTTTTCTATGTTCAGAACACTTCCCAAAAAACAATAGTATTTTTGTTTTCCAAGTATACCAAAAATAATTTTGTTTTTCAATTAAAATCTGAGCTCTTTTAAGATAATAAATGATGATACAAATCATATTTCTAAACTAGTACATTGTATGATGGTGATTATTTGATTTTGTCAGCGTCATTCTTACATTCTTGGTGAAAGCTGCTTTGAAGCTTATTTTATTCCAGTTTGGCCTCTGATAATAACTTATGTGTAGGGAGGAGTATTTGTTAATGAAGCGCCACTTTTTTTCAAAACAAAATTTTTAATCTGGTTGTAAAAGCAGAAAAAATTACTGGTAAACTACAAGTTAAGTAAAAATAACTACCTGTGGTACAGCCTGATTTGTCTGAGTTGATGTTTCTCGCCTTTTTTGTGGATCTGTGTTTTGTTTCAAAGTTTGCAACTTGGCTAGTGGTATAATGTCACAATCCGTTGGCCTGTGCCACACAGTTGTCTGAAATAAAACATAAAATTTAATGTGTTAATCAAATCAAAAGATCTTTTTTTATAGACAGTCTTAAACTTTAAGCTACTTGACATTTTGATAACAAAACAAGGCACTAACAATCATCTCAGAAAAAGTTACACCATAATTAATTATCTGATCCCAAGCTAAATAATACTCATCCTATAGATGGGAAAGACAAAGTCACATTGTTCTAAGTGTTGACAAAGTTTGATCATAAATTTGCTAAGGTCATAACCTTCAGGACTATGGATGAGACATGCTAAGCATATTTTATCTATAAATCTCTATCTAAAATACTCAATATTGCTACATGATTTAATCATCTGACTCCGAGATCTCTGAACTTTTACTTAACTGGTAAAGAGAGAACTTAACAATTATTATGTGAAATGCCATATTTAAGATTATGTGAACATACCTGGGTGGAAGCATTGTAATAGTAAAACCTATGTGTGTTGATATCAAAAAGTTCCCACCATTGTGAAGAATCAGTGCGTTTCACCTTCACTCCCTAGAAAAAAAACATTGGAAATAAGAAAAAGTACTTTCAGTCTTCAGGAAAATATATCTAGAAACAATAATGTCTCTGGGTCATTTGGAGACATAGCTATAGTGCATTGCATAGTACTCTGACTGAAGCAAAGCTTGTACTAATTCCTATATTTAATTAGTTAAGTGTTTTTGACTACCCCATTTCTTATAAGGGATATGTTATAGTCATGTCATGTTAATAATATGTACTTTTACATCATGATCTGTGAAATTACTACAATAAATGTGTTCCACCAAGAGAAAATAGATTATTAGCGTGGAACAGATGATGTTCTAAGCAAAGAATAGCTAATCAGATCAGTTGAGTTCAGAATCCAGTTGCTGATATCGGCCATTTTCTTATGGTCTCACAAGATATTTTGCAAATTATTTGAAGTCAAATTGAGATATTCTTGAGAAGTGTCATATGAGCTACAAGGCAATGATGCAATGACGATTGGGTCGACATGACATGGTTCCCAAGGTTAATTTTAATTCATAAAGTTTTGACAAAGATAGAAACTTACACTCGAGATGAAACACATGAATTGGTAAACAAAATTAAATTATACAATACATAAATATCTTTAGAATATAAGTTCGTATTTTGGAGAACAGTCAAACTTATTCATCTATTTCTCAGGCTCATATAACTAATAAGAGCCAGTTAGCATACAATATTAATATGGCAGTTTATATAGCAATAGCTCAACATGGCACAATACATTCAAGTGTATACTGTTTAGCAATAAAACAAATTTAATGAGATCACCACCAACTAACAATGCTAGATAATTACAAAATGATAATGCTATGTTGAAATGCATAACTTTGTTTAATTAGACAGTGTTTTGTAATCGAATATAGGGTCAAGTGCAATAGATAATGAGAAACTTCAGAAGGCAATCAAATGCTTTACTCAAAAGCTGAGCCCTTTTTTTCAACTGTAAGCTAATTTTAGATAAAAACTGAATAGCATTTCTTACAGTTCAATAAGTTTAGCAACATATGTCGAACCAAATAACCTTCTACAATTAGGCCGACATGTTGATGCAAAGTATCACTTCTATATCGGCGACTTATGAAGACGAAAATGAAAAAAACTTACCTCTGGTGGGTCCCAAACGCATTCCCCAGTGGTTAGGTTAGCATACATATGCTCCTTTGTTTTGGGCTCGATAATTTCCACCCATTCTACCCTAGAATAAAACATTACGATTTTTTACAGTGAACCCCAAAAACAGCAGGAACACAACCACAAATTACTACGAATTCAGGGCGTGACATTAGCGATTTCCGTACACTTTATTGATTTTGCAACTTTCAACTTCAGACATACAACTCAATTTGTCAAAATTATACACATAAACACAGGTTTAACAAATTACCTTTCCGAAGACATTTTCACAAAAGGGTAGCAAACTATTGCAAACCTATTCACACATCGTAAACAATTTATTTGACCCAAAATGCGAACAAATTTCGGAAAGCAACCATATTGAATGTTTACTTCATGACGGGTGCGTTCAGAAATTAGGCATATAGAAGAATTTGTTGTTTATATTCTTGGTAAGAAACCGCTTTATATCGCTCAGCTATGCATCAGTCACAGTCTCACAGTTATTTGCTCATCCCACGGGTTTCTTGTCAAAACCTGGAAAAAAACAGTTTGTTCCAAAAATGGAACAAAATGCATTGTTTCCATGAAAATTCTATTTGACTGATTATGCAATTAGATCAAAAAAGTCACTGTAACTAAGTTCAAAGGTATAAATAAATAAATTGAACTGGAATAAGGTAAAAAAGGAATAATATTTATCATTATACATTGTTGCTTATGTCCTATTCAGATGCTTGAACTATATTATTGTAAAGTTTTATTAAAATCCATCCAGTAGTTTTTACGTGAAAGAGCAATACGGCACATCCATCCAAATATACGAACTTCCGCATCTATAATATTAGCAGGTAACATCACAAACATTGCTCTGGTCCCAGTACAAATATCAGCTTCATCAGCAAAGATTTGTATAGCTTCGTAAATCGAACCCGCGGCCCTTTATGCTTCAAAAATTGTATAAAATGTGGGTAGATTGCCAAAACACGTTTCTCAATAGTTCAAATCGGGCGGTGAATTAGTCAGTGGCAAATTTCTGTGTGCTTGAATTTGTCATTGTTGTTTATAATATTTTGAGTGTTTCAAAAATGCTCGTCAGCAAAAATAAAAAAAACATGTAAGTTATTTTTTTTCAATCTGTTACGTTAGTATCAAGAGTATCAAGAGAGCCAAATTTGGAACCGTATGCATTAAAGGATCAAATGTGGAACACTTTGCAATCAGGTTTTAAAACCTATGAGAAATATGGTGTCCAAATTTGGCACAACATGCACTAATGACTACATGCTATTTTAATGTTGAATTTATTTACTAATTATATTATTAACCATGATCCAAGCGTACCCTTTTATACGAAGCACCCTTTTTTATTCCAGTTAAAAAGGAGGATGAAAAGTTGGTCTGGTATGATGAAGGTATTGAATCTATAATGAGTCTAGAACTTCTTTTTGGGTATGATCTGATCTTCCCAATGAGTTGAAGGACCTACAATCCCCGATGGTGATTCCCCAAAGAAGTTATAATTAGCATGTATCTTAGTTTCATCTATTCATAAACAAATATTGGAGTGGAGGGCGCTTGTTAAATCGAGCGTCAAATCTTTCGAAGACAGGCGCCTCCTTGAGCTGCACCTGCGGCTACCAGCTATATTTACGAGAACGGTGTGCTCTCATGCCCGCAATGTGTGAGGTTGTTTAAAAACACATGCGAGCACATCAACGCCAAAACCGGAGTTGAAGACAGTCGACATCATCAAACAAATATTATTGAGTACAAATAAAGTGATGCACATATTCATAGTTTCTATATAATAGGCTAGATGACTATAAGTCAGTTGTATTGATCCTAATGAAGGGATTCTTTTAGGATTGTCTACATAAATGAAAGGTCTTTCGATATTAAACAAAAAAAAATTACAGTCATCTAGCCTATTCTTTAATGGAACACAGGATTTTTATGACTAGAATGCATGTTGTTCCAAATTAGGAACATACTGTTTCCAAATTTTCTACGTTAGTTGTAGTTTTTTTTTTCCCAAGTATGCCAGTGGATATTAACATTTAATTCGCAAAGCACGATGTAGTGCTGCATTTTTGGTATGTTGTTTGGATCAGTTAGGGTGATGTGAATCCCAATTTGCAACTTCGAAAAAGTTGTGCTCGCTGCGCACCACGTGATAAACTGCGAAAATTTTGGACTTTTTTAACTTTTTGCTCTAAAAGTCATCAACTATGCGTTTCCGACAAGTAACATTCACTACACAAATACAGGTTATTAAATTTGCAACAGTTTGAGCCTAATTGCAGCTCTCTAAACCTTATAACGACTGAACTGTGGCTATTCGAAGATGGTTCGTTTTTCGGGAAATATTGAAATTAATGCCACGTTTTTTTACAATTACCACTGTACAGTCACCTTCCTTGAATGCTAGCCGACACACAAAGCAGACTCCCGGTGGAACCGACATTTTTATGACTATTTAGCCTGACTTCGTTCGCGTTAATAAGATAATAGTTTTTTGGCTGCTCCCCTGCGTTACCTACTTCCAATTACTATCTTGTGCGAAAATCAAAACCAAAACATAAGCCCAAAGGCATTTGTTTAGTTGATGAGAGTTTTAGCCAGTTTACACTGTTACCGCCTTCACCGCGTGGAGGTACTCCCAGCTTATGAATTGATATGCATATTGTGAGTGATTCATGTAAAAATGTCGGTTCCACCGGGAGTCTGCTTTGTGTGTCGGCTGGCATTCAAGGAAGGTGACAGTACAGTGGTAATTGAAAAAAAACGTGGCATTAATTTCAATATTTCGGGAACAACTGACTATCTTTGAAAGGCCACAGCTTAGTTGTTATAAGGTTGAGAGAACTGCGGTTAGGCTTAAATTGTTGCAAATTTAATTAACTTTATTTATGTAGTGAATGTTACTTGTCGGAAACTAATAGTTTATGACTTTTAGAGCAAAAAGTGAAAAATGACCCAAATTTTCTCAGTTTATCACGCCGTGTGCAGCGAGCACAACTTTTTCGAAGTTGCAAATTGGGATTAACATCACCCTAACTGATCCAAACAACATACCAAAAATGCAGCACTACATCGTGCTTTACGAATTTAGGGTTTTTTAGTGTCGATTTCTACTGGCCTAAAGCATCAGAACTAATTTACAATTTATATTTTTCCCCAACTTTTGAATAATCCATGCGGTGAAGGGTTAACCTCTGACATCTAGCAATGCCAGCCGAACTACAGCTGTTAGATGTTGAATCTGATGTGGAATATGGGATGCCCAACCCAGGAAAATAAAATAAAAAGGGGTAGACCAACATTTCAAAGAAATATTATCTGAAAAATTATAGGGTAACGTGCCTTCCGATTCCGAAGCATAGGGATACATCTCAAAATTTTACCGAAGCCATACACAAAGGTAAGGTAAACCATCGCTGTCTTAAATCTTTTTTAAATTTGAATCTCAAACCCTTAGAGCATTAAGAATTGTCTAAGCTCAAACCACAAGTGGATACTCCGAGTAGCTGTGAGGTTTTGTTTTTTTTTAATTGATTTTTATAGCCTTTCACTAAAAACCTCTAGCTTTATTTCAAGGACTTCAATGTTTTGTTTTGAGTTTGACTCTAGCATCCTGTTTTACAAGAATGATTAGTAATTACAAGTTTATCTACTAGTTTAATTATTCACCCACCCAAAAATTTACAGAGGCCCTAGTTTTAGTCGATAATTAATTGTTGTTATACTTCTAAGTTAGAAGCAAATAATCCTTTTGATTAATTTAGTCTTTATCTAGGATAGACAGTCAGCGATAGTTGAAAGCCAAGCTGTCTTCGCAAACATAACCTTGCAAGGTGTTGCTCTGCTGACAAGCTGATTTTATTGTTGGCGAATTATTTGATTAAAATTTACAAACTCGTAAAATTCAAAGTAAGTATTCCATTCATATTTTACTTTTAGTGTATCTTACAACTTTCAGTCGTCCAACTGTGTATCCAATGCTGCGCACTCTGATTAATAGCCTAAAATGCCGGCGTCCTATTATCGCTGATTCATTTGTTATCAAAAGTTGTCGGTATTCAACAGGAACAGTTCAATCTAAAACAACACAGGCGAATAAAGTGTCTAGTGGTCAGTAAAACATGTACTCATAGTGAATATTTAATTAACGTATTTTTATTTGTTCTTCCAAACCAAATGTCTGTGATAATATATCTTTTGTTTTAGCGATGGCCGTTGATAAGTCGAACTTCTTATTGCCAAATAATCAAAGATTCGTTGAGCTAGATAGTTCACAAGCTTTCAATAACTTAACAAAAGAAGAAAAATTGTATGCACATTATCTGAGTCAGGTGAGTTACAAAGACAGTGTTGTCTTATACCTCTGTTAGCTTTTATTTACATCATTCAATATAAAATAGAAACAGTTGCAAACTCAGCATATAGATAGTCATGATCATGTCAGTTATATTACAGTATTGATCATTTTGAATATCTTTAAAAATTGTGTAGGTATGTTGCTGAACATATTACTTTCATTAATATAATAAAATTGTGCTTGTTTTGCAGGCTGCTTGGAATGGCGGATTAATAGTGCTACTACAAACAAGTCCAGAATCTCCAAGAATCTTTTCTTTGTTACACCGGATATTCCTTGGGGAGCCTTTAGAAAATCTCAAGGAATCTGCTTTGAAGGCAGGAGCATCTGAAGATGATTTCCAGGTGAATTAAGGAGAGGTTTGGTTACCTTACAAAATACAAAAAATACAAAAATATTTATTGCTTCAACAAAAAACAGATTATAAATGACAGTGGTAGACTCTTTCTTTTAAGTGCTAAAGCACCTGTGCCAGAAAGAGCCACTCTTCCAAAACAAACATATTTTCTTTAACTTAACTTAAAAAAAAAAAAAAATCAACAAAATAAAATACACGTCTTAACACCTTGTAATACCTTGTTTGGTAAAATATCTGATTTTATTCTGTGTGAAATACCTCAATTTTAATCAGTCAAAAACAAACTTAGACATGCTAAAGAAGGTAGTCACACCATACCTTAAGTGACGATATGACTTGAGTTAGTGGATACTGTAACACCAGATTGCCACCTCTCAGTAATGCTCTCAGCCTAAGCTCAGTCCCCTGCGGCATGTTTAGGCGTGTTATGGAAATGGTATGGAAACATAGTATTAATAATAAAAATTAGCAACCCAGCTTGTCTTTGCAGGGGTGCAATGAGATGTCATTATACATATAAACCCTCCTCTACGATCTACTGCATGTTTTGAAGATTCCCAAGGACAGAGAAAGAGACTTTGTTTTATACTATGTAGTGACCAAGAACATCAAAAAACCTAAACTGGAGATAAAATGTTTTTATCAGAAATTTTCCTAACTCCCGAAAGCAATATGTTTTATAGCTCTGCTCAATAACAAAACCAATAACATTAAATATTAAAGGAAAATTATCTCCTGCTAGTTTTATCATAGAATATGAAATAGTTCATTGTGATTGTAAAACCACATCCTTTTAAATTTGTTTATTCTTCTTTTACTATCTTGGTTCTGGGAATGTGGTCATTTAAATTTTATCTATTTTTTACTCAAACATATTCACATTGTATTGTTAATCAAAGTGGAATCTATAAATGCCTTGATGTTACCAGGCAAAGGTACTTCTATTTGTGTAAACTTAGAATTTTGAACATTGAATAATCAGTACAAAAGACTTTCCTTTTAAGGAAACAAATGGAAACATTTTTTTCTTACAATCAAAATGTAGCTAAATTAGAATATTAATTAATTAGTAATTGAATATAACTGACATTTGGGAAAGCTTTACTATTAGTCTGGATCTGATAAATATACTTAAATATTTCTGAATACATTCTTAAATAAACATATATCCAGAAACAAAATAAACCCAAGTATTCCTCACATGAAAGTTTGTCCTGTGGCAGGCTAAGATGTGCACACAATCATGGTTTTGGCACAATGTGGCAAAATGTGGTTGCGGTGCGGATGTTAGTTCCCACTAAGTGTGAACTAAATCCACATACTCTGATTCTGTGTGCTAATGAGCCAAATGATGTTTTTTTTCAGGCCTTCCTTGTATATGCAGGTGGAGTATTCGCCAACAGCGGTAATTACAAAGGCTTTGGAGATACAAAGATGATTCCTAATCTCTCCAAGGAGTCTTTTGAGATCATTGTAAAAGCATCTAAGGCGTATGAAAATGACACAACACACATTACTAAGTTGTGGCAGAACAACAAGAATGCTATTTATAGCCTTGCACAAAGACTGACAAGCCTCGGCCTGGCAGATAAGGTAATCTTGCTTGTCCTTTTACTGTAAAAGGAGATATTATTTACAAATTTCCACTAAAACATGTGCAATATTTTTCCTTGTAGTGCTGTTGATTTGTAGATATATTAGTGTCTTCTTGTTTTGCTGAATGTCCTCTATTGTGTTATAATTATTAATACTACTTAACCAACAATCAACACCATATCCTAAACAGGGTAGACAAACTTTGACATATTTATCAAAATCTATAAACCTGATTGTTATAAAAAATTATTTATGTATTCTGAACCACAATACAACCTGGCCAAAACATACTAATGCTTTTAGCGTTAAGTCTGCCTTTTGTACTGGTTTGTATATTCATGATTACATAAATGAAGTAATTATACTCTATTGTGTTGTATTGTATTGCAGGGTGTTACCACATATTTCTCCAGTAACTGCACTGAAGCAGACTCAAACCTGGTGAATGACTGGATGAAAACGAAGCGCATTGAAGCGTACATCTGTCGGACATTCAAGACCACGGCTGATGATGGCTGTAAGCATAATGAACTAATATCTTGCAATTAATATAATATTATGAATGCGAAAGTGTGTATGTGTGGATGGATGTGCCGTGTTGCTCTTTCACGTAAAAACGACTGGATGGATTTTAACGAAACTTTACAATAATATATCTCATGCATTTGAATAGGCCATAGGCTACAATTTATAAAGATATATCACTTTTTCACATGAGCCCTGCCTATAGCGCCAAAAGAAATAGGTTCGATCCACAACACCCTGGGCAAACATTCACGAAAGACTTGTGATGGGGAGACCAAATCCCGCGCGGACTAATTTTGCAGGCGACTTTCGAATTTCTCAACTGGGTGGCTAAATTCGTGACATGTTCGTCTAGCTAATAAAAATCTTGAAAAATTTACAGGTTTTAGTTAACCATTGATAGATAGATAGATAGATCATTCGGTTCCAAATAGTAACTTATGTATAATTGTTAAATTCGCAAAATTACCGTCTATCTTAATCTTTTCAGTACCTCTATACACAATTCGCTACGCCAGTGTGGAAAACTCACCGAAACCGCCACTAACTATGGACAAAGAAAAGTACAAGAATGCCTACTTCCAAGTGACTAGAGGAGACTATTCTCCCCTCTTGAAACTTGTCAATGAAAATCTGGAGAAGGCTAAACAGTATGCTTCCAATGACAATGAGAAGAACATGCTGAAGCATTACATCAACAGTTTTAAGGAAGGGAGCTTGGAGGAGCATAAGGAAGGCAGCAGATACTGGATCAAGGATAAGGGACCCATAATTGAGACGTAAGTTTTGTAGGTTGACTAGTACTTAAGCGACGACCTGTTAGTGCAGTGGTTACGAGGGAGAGTTAAGACGCAAAAGGGCGCAGGTTCGGTTCCTGCACTAGCGCATTTTTTATGGAACGGGTGTTTGTTTTGTGTCTGGGTGTTTACGGCAAATTAGTGGTTTCTACTTTCCATGACACAAGAGAAACCTTATTTTGGGATCACTACGAAATCAAAAAGATTTTGAGCTGTTTTTTTTCCAAAAATGATGTATCACGCTCCAATTAAGAAATGCTTTAAGTTGCAGGTAGTAATATAGTAAAGTAAAGTAATAATAATCTTTATTCATGTAAAATTGTTAAAAAGCACTTATGGCAAGTCACATCATAAAAATTAGAAAAAGTGATAAAGAGATTCTACCAGCGCGGCACCGGTTCGTAAATGGCGTACTATGCCAGAAATCGTTCTAATTTTTGTTGTATTTTAGTATGTTTATAAGTCTGACAGCTGTAGTTATTTTTAATAATTTCTGCGATGTTCTGCCGCAGATACCAAGGGTTCATCGAGACGTACCGCGACCCGAGCGGGCAGCGCGGCGAGTTCGAGGGATTTGTGGCGATGGTCAATAAGGAGATGTCTAAGAAGTTCGGAGACCTCGTCGACGGCGCTGAGAGGTTTGTTGCTCCAATCATCTGGTAGAAACAATTATTCAATACAAAATATACACAAATCAATTTTTGTAGCATTTTGTCACAAATGCCTATAAACAAGGTTTTCTGCAACACAATAACTTCAATGGTCAAAGCACTGCAGAAGCTAAACAAACTGGTTCAAGGGAATCCTTTGTCGGTCAGTGGCAAGACAGGCGACCCACTTTCGGTCATTTCTCGCTCTATTTCAAAGAACATTTCACTAAGCGTTTCACATCAAACGGATATGGGTAGCCTGATTTACCGTCGACTGTACTTCATAAGGTAAAAAAAAAGAAAAACCATATAGCAAAATCATGAGGTGGCGATATTTCAGGCACAGTCAAAAGTTCATCAGACTACTCATTTCCAATGTTTATTACGCTCTTACTAAAAAGCAAATTCCTTGCAATAGAGCAAAGAGTAATGACTGGTCATGCCGTTGATCGTACATTAGCTATACTTGTCATATCAACAATATTGCCGCCTCAATTATATCTACATTTTTCTATATCCGAGCTGCAATGGCGTATATCTTTTAACAAGTAGTAAAGAATACATATAACTGTCGTAGGTTCATAAAGCTGTTGCCATGGGGCGAAGACCTGGAGAAGGACTCATTCCTGCGGCCGGACTTCACGAGTCTCGACGTACTCACTTTCTCCGGCAGCGGGATCCCTGCTGGCATCAACATTCCCAACTGTGAGTACAGGTCGATTCACGGATCTTGACCACAAATGGCGGCCGTCGCGCATATGTACATTCATGAAGAAAAGACTTAACACAAAATAATATGTCATTGTTATATGTAGGTACCTAATAATATTGTAACTGGTGGTTATGAAAATAAATTAGACGTATGTCCCTAATTTAAAATGTTTATTGACATAAAATGAATTAAAATACTGTGCAAAAATAAAACACATTTAGTCGCTATCGCTATCAAGTTCCATGATTCCCTCTATCATGGAACTTGAGGGATTCGTGGACCTTGAGGAACTAGGGCCGGGTTCCGTATTATTTTTTTCATCTTCAGATAATTGCAGGTAATTGATCCGTAACAACCGAATAGCGGATGTTTCTATTAGAACTTTTCGGTTATTTTCCGTTCTTTTCCATTTGAATCCAATTTTTTTTATCAATCGACCCAAACTAGTTTTGGATCCTTTAAAGTTGATATCGTCACTCAATTACTTTCGTAACTTTTCTAAAGTCGGCAATTCTTTTTCAGTTATATGAAAGTTATGTAGGTATGCATCTCTTAATTACTCCTTTGTCAAAATCGTCAGCGTCTGTGACAGGGTTACCGCGCGGTCTTTTTTTTCCAGGGGTTCTAAAAACCACCACGAAAGGCGAATATTTACTTTCGTTTATAATTCTTTGCACTGTCGATACAGACGTGTTTGTTGCAGCTGCCGTTTTTTTATAAGCTTCGAGTGTCTTAGAGTCCCGTGAAAAATATTTAAACACGTCGTACACCATCCTTCTCGACTGTCTATTTAGGGCACTGCCTTTTCCTCGGGGCATATTTGTCCACTCAAGTCAAAACAAAAAACTTAACAAAAACAACGAACAAAAGCAATAACAATACTAACAAGTAACAAAAACAATGTGAAACAAATAACTAAAACAGCGAAACACTTTTCTTTTCAATTACACTCTACAGCAGCGACAGCGTGTCAAAAGCGCGATAGACGAATAGCGACGGAGCGGCCTGCTGCAGTCTATCACGTGACGCGCGCGCACCAATGGCGTCGCTCCGCTCTTGACGCATTCCCCCCGCGCCTCACACGCACCTCAAAGGGGACCTAAAAAATGCTTTCTGCGCAGTGGTCAACTCTCGTGAATCTTACTGTAGTAAAAAGACGTAATATTGACGTAGTTTCCCTGGAGACTTAATGTGGGCTTACCCTCTTATTCATAAAAAATAAACAGATCTTTAACTACTGTAACATTTTGCCTCTTTCATTATTTTTTCTGTCGACACTTGCAAGTAAGTGCCAAGACACGCCTTTCGCTAAACTGATGCTGCAGCGTTGCTTTAGTTTCTATAAATAAGGGGGTGAACCTAACCCTAATTGAACTAAACGTGAATCAAACACCAGCCTTTCGTTCTTATTGTAGGCAAGTTATACATATTATGTAAGGCTAGCAATAACGAGGAACCTTACTTTCACATGTCAATGTGAAACAATAGAAATAAAACAGTACATTAGTTAAAATAGTCTTAAATACTGCTTGCCTATTATGAACAAGGATTACAAGAGAGTAGAGATCATCTAAGCTGATATGACTCGCCCCTCCACCGCATTGCTTGCTTTTCTCTCGATGCAGTGGAGGGGCGCTTCATTTCAGCTTAGACGATCTCTAACACATTTTATTATTTCTAGATGATGAAATCCGACAGAACGAAGGTTTCAAAAACGTGTCCCTCGGCAACGTGATCCCGGCCGCGTACAAGGAGTCCGTCATCCCGTTCCTGTCCGACGCCGACAAACAACTCTTGGAGAAGTACAGGGTGGCTTCCTTCGAGGTGAGAAAATAGATGAAAACAAAATCGTGTCAAAAACTCTACTACACACTATTAGGTTCTACTAGGGGCGCGATCCGTTTTGAGTCAAAAGTGGTAATAGCGCGCTGACACGCGACCCGAATTGATAAATTGTACGAGCGTGAGCGACGTGAGCGCTCTATTATCACTTTTGACTCAAAACGGACCGCACTATAGTACTGGGTAGTAGTGGGTTACTACTCCTAGTACAGTGTTTACTGCACATTACTAGGTTCTACTACTCACCCACGACAACTACTACTCACTACGACTACTTCTAGTATAGTGTGTACTACACACTGCTAGGTTTTTTTCTAGTACTACTACCCACGACTTCTACTACCACTACTACCAGTACACAGTGTGTACTACACATTGCTCTACTACTACTAGTACATAGTGTGTACTACACATTGCTAGGTAGGTACTACTACCCACGACTACCACTACCACTACTACGCCTAGTACACAGTGTGAACTACACATTACTAAATAGGGAAAAGGATAGTAAGCAGTAGTAGTCGTGAGTAGTAGTCACGACTACTACTGCTTACTATCCTTTTATAAAATACCTATCAAAAATTGCACACAGAATTTTTTTATGACGCAACCTCACTCCAATCGCAATTTGAAGTAGCAGAGCTAATCAAATTAACCCATTCTTTTAATAGGTGCAAGTAGGACTCCACGAGTTGCTCGGTCACGGCAGTGGGAAACTACTGCGCCAAAACGCCGACGGCACATTCAACTTCGATAAGGAAAAAGTGAAGAACCCATTGACAGGTATGACATCATTTTGTGTCTTATGTCACTCTCCTAGGCTGGGTACGATTTGAAAATACGGCAAAAATTCTCAAATGTTTTCCGAACATGAATCATCCGAATCAATCAAGCATTTAATGCTTGATTGATTCGGATAATCAACGCTCTAAAGTCCAAATTATCTAAGAAATACCTTTTGACAGCTCCCAGTGTCATTGAAAATCAAACTTTATGCAATGCTAAAAGGGTCCAAGTATTTTGTCAGGTTCAAAAGTGCACACTGTTCATGAATCATATTTCCATTGGATTGAAGTATTTGTCAAAATGTATTTGTTATATGAGAAAAAAAATAGTCTCAATTGGATTTTCTGCCTCAACAATTTTTATAATTTTTAGTTCACTTAACTGTTTTTCTCCTGTTGCTAATTTGGGCTACGATGCTCATAGAATAAATGTTTATTTCCGCCCGCCAGGCAAGCTGATGGAGGCATGGTACACCGACGGCGAGACGTACGACAGCAAGTTCACGACGCTCGGCTCCGCCTTCGAGGAGTGCCGCGCCGAGGCCGTCGGACTCTATCTGTCGCTGGAGCCGGAGATACTCAAGTAAATACTTATATGAGACTTCTTACAAAATGAACACACAATAGCCTGTGTACGGCCCACTGCTGGGTATAAGCCAGAATTGAAGCCTGAATTGAAGAAATGGACGACTTCGACCACAAGGGCTATAGCCCGTGTCTGGTTAACCTTTTTGAGATTATAATCCCAATTCCGGTATGGAGATATCATGCCAAAGAGAGGTCACTGTTATAGTTGTTTTCTTAACCGTCTAACATAAAAGTGTTGCTACACATTAGGGCAAAATTCACAATTGTTCAGAATAAAACAAGATCAAAAGTGAACATCTGGTCACATCAATGGTCTGCTATTTATTACTGAAGAATTACAAATTTCTTTGGGATGGTGTCAGGTGTTTGTTTTTTAACTTTCTAAATCTCTTCGATAGGATCTTCGGCTACGAAGGGCAGGAAGCGCTGGACGTGACGTACGTGAACTGGCTGAGTCTGCTGTGGAACGGCGCCGCCAAGGCCACCGAGATGTACCAGCCCTCCACCAAGACGTGGCTACAGGTGACCACATACAGATAGAAGTGTGCTAGAGTTAAACAACTGTTAACCGTTTTCTGTAGGAAAAGAAATATCGTCGCTATACGTTAGCAGCATCAAAAAATGTGGTCAAATCAAATATGGCAGCACACATCATTTCGATAGTGACTGTATTTCAACGGCTCATCAGGCGAACGAACATTATAAGAAAATATACGGTCGTAAAATTTTTGCAAACAAATATTTTTAAAATAATATGTCTTGTTACTTTATTACTCACTTTCTAATGTTTGTGCGTGTATGGCTTTCGACTTAAGGATTGTGAGTTTGACCCACATTAGACACTTCGTTAAAAAATAATTAAATCCTATCCCCCTTATTCATAAAAACTTAAACAGCATTGCAACAACACGTTAACTTTTGTATCGCTTTGTCACTTTCATTCTTGTTGCTGCCGCCATTTGAGAGTTAATGACATAACACGTCAATTGCTTAAACTATGTTTTAGCGCTGCGTTCGTTTCTATGAACAAGGGGGTATGTCTTAACATCAGACGCATGCGAAATTAGTATCAGCGTCGGTTATAATACGGCGTATTGTTTCCAGGCGCACGCGCGGGCGCGCTTCGTGATAATGCGTCTCCTAGAGCTGGAAGGCGACGGCTTGCTCGTGGTGTCGGAGCCGCAGCCCGGGAAGGACTTACTACTGACGCTGCAGAAGGAGCGCCTCGCCACCGACGGGAAACGGATCATTGGTGCGTATAACAATAAATCAATATTAGTCACCATCACATATATGGCTCTTGGCCCAAAAGCTAAACCCGTAACTTTTCGTGTCTCAACCGGCTCTTGTATCTACTGCGAGACGGAACTACAAGTCGCTGTTGTTTCGACTTAGTTTTGTCCATTTAACTGACGGTTATATACATACGAACTAGGTACCTACCACAGTAACGAGTACTAACTCGGTACCAATTCACAGTGGTATAGTATCATAATACAGAGTCGAAATCCAGCCAAAACTCCCACTTGTTCATCTTGCGGATAACTCTATGGAAAACACTCATGAAAACTATAGTACACTATATAACGGCTGACTTCGCCTGCATTTGTCTGACCAGTGATGTGATGTCCCTTTCATAGCTCACTTGCTATAGAATTCACCAGCGTCAATTAAGGTTGAGTGCGTCTTTAAACTCATGCCGTCCCGTAAATGGTCTACACAACTGAAAGGGACAGCTACACTTGTAAGAGCTGCTCATCTATGATTTCTGTTTGTGAATTCTGTGGTCAGTGAATTATCTTGCATTACTGCTGCATTTTTTTCCTTAGCTATTTCTCAACCTGAAGGTTCTATGGAAAAGCTCTCTTTTAACGATAAGGCCGTACTATCCTAAATCTGTGTAAACGTTGTTAATTTGCGCAATAAAGTATATCTTATCCTGCATATGGTATGGTCTCCCCAGGCGAGTTCCTGGTGAAGCTGCAGACAATAAAGGCGACGGGCGACGTGGCGGCCGGGGAACAGCTGTTCGACCGCTACAGCCGGCTGGAGGCGCCGTGGGCGCGCTGGCGCGATATCGTCATGCTGCACAAACAGCCACGGAACATCTTCGTGCAGCCGAACACTCTGCATAAAGGTATTGTGGAGCTAAAGTTGTGATACTATCTCATCTTTTAAAAATAAGCTTAAGCTGCACATAGCAGCGAGCACCGGCTTATGATTGAACTGTAAATTTAAATTGTATTTAACTATATCTCATTTTAAGTGGAATGTAATATTTCTTATGAGAATAAAATTTCTTTAAACCTAAACCTAAGCTGCCATAGGGGCCAAAAATTATTAGCGCGCTCAAACAAGTTCCGAATCGACGTAGCGCACAACGATTATGCTCCGAGGCGCTGACATAACGCCTCGGAGCATAATTAGAGCCATTCATAGAGCTAAACTGATATTTTTCGCATAAAATTAAAAATATTATTATGTACAAATAATATTTTTAATTTTAATTAATTAATACAAAATAACGGCAAGAATGGTAAATATCATTAATAAAAAAAACATTATGGGTTATGAAACAAAACAAAAGGTTATGGATTTTCTCACTGACCGTTACATTTCCGTCAGCAGTCAAACTACAACGTTACTGATATAGACAATCAGCATATTGCCTAATCAGTGACGTTGCCCCCCCGCGTCAGGTAGTTGATAGGATTAATTTCAAACAAGAAATCAAACATCGGGCGTCTAGACGCAGTTAGGTTAAAATTGCATTTCGGACCGCATCCCTAATTTAGCCAAGTGATCTTGCGTTATATGGAAGTCTATTTTAGCTCCAATGATATTTAAAAAAGGTCGATCTATCCATACGTTATGTTAGCACTGATGCGAAGTCGAAAATCCTGGTCCTCTGGCCTACCTACAATTTGACCTTGTGTACAAGATAGCATGATTATTTACTAGAGCGTGAATGAGACAGATACATGTTGCGCAGTGTCGTCTCAAACTGTCAATGCTTTGCTCAGGTGTTCGAAGTTCTGATTCCGGGCGCCACTTTTTTAACACAAGTCCTACCTACGTCTTTTTATTATAATATCATTGTGTAACTCTCGGTATAATCTACAAGATGTAATTTGTACAGGTGACACAGTGGAGCTGAAGCGCTACCCAGCCAGCGCGGAAGGCATGGTGGCGTCGTGGACGGAGCGCTTCCCGTCGGCGGCGGCTGCCGACGCGCTCGAGCAGCTCGCCGAGGCCGACGCCGACCACTTCGGCGACCTCAAACCGCTCCTAGAAGTCTAGTGATCGATCATAAATAGATTATATTATACTCTTTATATCATTCATGCGGTTTTATTTTAACTTTAAAGCCGGTACTACACTACTCGCGAAGTTTTCGGCGAAGTACGACGTTGTGTTGACGAAGTAAGCCGAAGTGCGTCTTTACACTATTGAATTTGTCTTACTTCGTTCAACGACGCGAGTAGTGTAGCGCAGGCTTATTCCGCATAGCCCCGAACTCACAAACTTCAGTCTGAGTTGAGCTCGCCTTCCTGCAAAATTGTGTATAGAACTGAAAATTGACAGCTTTACTTTTAAAAGCGGCTCAACTTTGATTTATGTTTAAATCCGGTGGCTAGGCTTGAGACTTGGAGAAGAAGCCTCTGCTCTGAAGAATAGATAAAATTCGGCCTGGAGGTCTACTTTCGCTCATCTTAACGAAGTAAAAGTATCGTAAATCGTTGAAAAGCTATTACATCTTTGTTAGTTTTAAGCATAACTCGTTGAAAAAAAAACATAAAAACTACCTATCAGTGATGTTTATATTCTATTTTCAGTTTTCAAAATTGAACGATCATTCTTAAATGTATCACCGGAGTTAGACCAGCTGGTAAATCTAATAATTTCATCAAAGCCACATTCAATAGATAGAGTCCAACCCGCCTAGAATCAGCAATTGTTTTTCGGTCTAGTGCACAGTTAGGCCCTGCGCCCACTATCGGCATCGGCACGCCTCAGGATTTTAGGTGGCAAATAGATACTATAACATAATGGTAATGAAGCAGAAATTTCCGTGATATGTGGTCGTAATACAAACATACCGCTTCGGCATGCTTGAGGCTGCTGTATCGGCAGCCTTGAGCATGCTTCAGGATGCTTCGGCATCCTTCGGTACGCCGGCGGCGTCGAGGCAACCTGCGGTTCGGCATCCTTAAGGACACCTCGGCATCCTTAAGCATAATTGCCGATAGTGTGCGCTTGCATGTAGGATGCCGAAGGATCCTTTTCCTTTCCGATGCCGATAATGGGCGCCAGGCCTTAACGTCTTATCAGGCTACCTATTTCCGTTTTAACCCGCTCTTGCAGTGACTTATTATTTCCAATAGCACAGAAGGGATGTCCGGAAATGGATAGCCTGTCATGCCGTGGAATGTACATTAACTAGGTTCTTTAGGTTTCATCTTGATTTATTTATTAAACTCTTCACTGTTGACTGTAAGACTGGTTTTTTGCATAATATAGATACCAATAGGAAAACAAATGAAACATTTTATTTCAACTATTATAATTTATTCACATTCAATACAAAACGTGTGTGATAGTAGTTTTAATATTAATCGTCAGAACAATAAAAAATTGCATAGTGAGAAATATTGAAAATCACCACACACTTAATAAATAAATTTATTAAATAGTTTCGAGATGATAAATGAAATGACAAACTCTTGTAAAGTTATTGCTTATCCAATACTATTTTTTATAACAAGTCATGTCTTGGCTATGTAAAGATATATAAAATGGCAACAGATATTTATAATAACTTGATATAATAATACTTTATATTCGAGTGGTTTCAAATAAGTCTGTTTACTCATAAATCTATGTAAATAAAAACGCAAAACCGTTACTATAGCACAGGTCTGTTACGTGATCCTGCGACGTCCAATCTATAAATACAAGTTACTCCTAACGAATTCTTCTAAGCACCGTCTATTCGATTTATGTTACGTCGTGACTTAGCATTCAATACTATAATATGATTATGACAAAGATTAAACTTAACTTTGACTTAGGGCCACATAAAGTGTAAATTGATAATAGTTACATAATGAAAAAAATAATATTAACCATACTGAGTAAAACATATTTGTGCAAACACACACATAAAATCGTGTCATTTTACTTTCTTTAATAAAATGGACTAATATCAAATCCAGTCACTTATGTTTTATAAAAGGCACATAAGAATTAATTTACAACAAACATTAACAAACGAAGTTTGTTCTTTGCAAAATATAACATTTCATTAATTTAATTGTATAAATATTTCATTAATTAATCCCGTCCAGCCTTTAAAAAGCTGTATCAAAATATTTCTCATTCAGTCTGCAATCTGAGTTGAAAATGATAAATAAATAATATACAATCCTTCCAGTTTCGATGACATCGTGGTTACACTACTTTCTCTAAGCGCACTCCATTAATCCGATTTTGATGAAGCCCTAATACATCTAAAATATTGAACTAAAAGATTTAATAATCATCTATACTTACAAAATTTCGACGGAGACTCATTCAGATTGAGTTTAAATCTAGGTTTGCCACTTAAGACAGTCTTACGGTAAGCATCTGTCATTGGCGAGTTTCCGCTTAGCACCACACTCTTTGTGCAGGGCCTTTGGCAAGATTTTTACGATACAGTCTCGTTTATAAACAATGCGTGTTTGTTAAAACAATTATTGAAGTTAAATAAGATAAGCAAGTTTGAGATTCTGTTGACTACTCTATAAAACCATCAGTTAAAAAGTTTCAAATAGTGACGTGTTAACAAATGCTTAAATAGATCACAAATGATTCGTTCCATCTTCGCGCGCGACATCAGTAGTTCCTCTCAGTCAGCTTTCGCAGAGCGTTCTGCACCGTCGCTTTCGCCTTTAGGTGAGACAGTGGATCTGCAAACCAAAGTTGTTATCGGTTCACATCCACAGATGATATTTACAATCGAGATATTTGTTTTTGTGTGTGAAGTTGGTGTCGATGAAAATGCTCAGAATATTATAATAGAAAAATATTTATTAGTTCTAAACAAAAGATACTAAACAGTTTCGATGGTTTGATGAAGAATCTATAGATTGTGTGGATACATTAGAAATGAATATTTTGTCAATCTATCTACATTGTACAGCTTTATATTACACAGATAAACTGATCGGACGCCTGCGGGCTATATTCATGGTATACAAGGTCTTTGTAAAAGCATTAGTGCCGTAAAATTTAATAGGAAAGCGTGAAGCGTGCACAGATAAAACGTATTATCTTTCACGACAGGGAGTTATTGTCAATATTATTTACGTGAACGCGTAAGTACAAGAGCCATACACACCTTGGCAGTGGTTCCTTCTCAGGGTCTGGTTTTCTAGTCACGCTGATCGATATTTTTTTTCTTTGTCTTATTTTCTCTAATATGTTTTCTGGGCTCGGTTCCTTTTCACTTTCTTTTAGTATAATAGCGGAATTTCGTGTTCGTTTCGGTCTGTATGTGGCGTAATTTCCCGGAGAATACATTGACAGGGTCCTGTTATACTTCTGCGGATCCCTCAGTTGCCCGAGACAGGACTCTTCCGTTCCGTCGGAACTATCTAAAAGCGATTTCGTTCTCGAGTATCTGTTAGTTCCGTAAGACGAAGGTTGATCATAATCTAAATAGCTTCTGGTGGATGGATATTTTCGGAACTCATTTCGATCAAGCGATCGGTAAGTGTCTATTTTATTATCGTTCAATCCATAGCTGTCGTATCTCAGATTATTTCTATTGCTAATTGGTAAATCCGAAAGTAACGTTCTGTATCTCTCTGTGGACGGGGATAGGTCCGAGGCGATGGAATACCCTGGCGATAAGTCGTAGGTGCTAGGGGATGTTGGGGAAACCTCGAATTTGGGTTCTACAGGTGGAGAGTGTATTCGGGACAGCGGGTCGTATTCTGCCGCCCCGGGACCAACGAGGCTACTTTTCCGCCGTAGCTTCTTTTCGTTAAACCGAGTATAGAAGCTTTTTCTTCGTATTCTGTCCACGATGTCTTCCTTATCAGGCGTAGTCGATTCGTGATTACGTAAAGGGCTATGGGGTGTAATATCAGATGGGGATACCGAATGTTTGTCATTACTTTTCCCGTCTGTACTGAGATCAGACTTTTGCTCGGAATTTGAAATGGTGGACCTACTTCGAGATCGACTTCGACTCAAAGTGTCCGCTTCGATATTAGTAACACCGTCTGATAGTGTGCCATTTTTTTCGGGCATTTTCTTTTCGGTATCTTTATCTTCAGATGAAACATTCATTATTTGTGGTTCTATCACAGGATTAGTAGGAACTATTTTCTTCACTCTTGGCAATCTGGAGAAGTCTAACTTAAGAGTATTCCTTAAATTTTTGGGTTCTCTTTCTTTTTTTTGTAACTGATCCTCGTTTTCCGCTGCACCCATAGAAACGCTGTCACTGGCGGTCCTGCCATATTTATTTTTGCGACCTAATCCATTCAGCAGTAACGAGGTGGGTCTTCTAGGTTTGTCTTTGTCGGGGCTATCGGACACTAACTCTGTGACTATTTCTGGTTTATTACTAACTATGGGATTAATTTCTAGAGTTTCACTTTGAGATTTTTCGACATGAGATTTCGGAGATTTTTCTTTTGGCTCGAATTTCTTAAAAAGGCCCAAAACCTTAGAAACGGTGGTTTTGGTATTGCTAGGGGTTTGCGTTTCTAAGGCAGCGACGTCTGTCAACGTGACTGCTCTCTTGATGAGATTGGACTCAGTGGGCGGCTCGGCACTCACAGGTACGGACTGCTCTCGCTGCATTCTGTTCAATTTCGAAACGTCTTTATTTTTGTCACTGGATGCCACCACGTTATCTGATCCCTTTTCTGGAGAGCTAGACTTTGATGCAAATTTTTCTAATTTATGTCCTATCGATTGTAACATAGATTTCTTTTTTGTGACGGTTGTCGATTTGGTTCCGTCCTCGGTCGTTTTTTCTTTAACTTTTTTTGTGACTTTTTTCTTTTCAGGCGCTTTAGCTTCACTCGTTTCTTGGCCATTTCCTAAGTCAGTCTTTGTTTTCGAGGAAACTTTTCTTATTATTTTCTTCTTTATGGTACCCTTCTTTTCACTAGTGTCGTCGGTCGATTTTAACTTCACTTCGTCTTTTTTAACCCCAACCTTACTTTTAGAATCAGAACTTAAACTTGCCTTTTCAACTACATCTTTCGGGCCTCCGTTAGCCAGTGTGCCGTTTTCTATTTTTGGATCTGTTTTTGTTATATTTTCACTGTTCACTATGTGATATTTCTTAAGAACGAGACTGTCACTGGTCGTTTTATCACTTTCTATATTTTGCTGCAGCGACTCGCTGTTTTTAAGAGAGTCCGCTTTAGTGAGCGGTTCCGGTTTATTTTTCTTAGGCAAAGTAATACTGAAGGTAACTTCGACGTCACCTTTCACTTCCGGCAAAGCGACTTCCTCCTTCGATATTGAATTGCGAGATTCCTCCTTCGATACTGAATTGCGAGATTCCTCCTTCGATACTGAATTGCGACATTCTTCCTTCGATAGTGAATTGCGACATTCTTCCTTCGATAGTGAATTGCGAGATTCTTCCTTTTTACTCATGCTGCGGTTTATGTAAACTTTTTCTGGAGACGGGCTACTCGTAGGGTAACTCTTAGGTCGCATCAACTTAGACTCCCTATGTGAGTTCTTCTCTATGCACTCGTTCTCTTTGTTACTCTCAGTCGTCAAAGCTGGGGCGGAGTCATCGGTAGTATCTACATTTTTAACCGGATAGCTTTTCGGTCGGACGAGTTTCGAGTCTCGAACCGAGGGGCTCTCCTCGAGCCGCGAGGTCGGCCGCACAAAGCCGTTCTCCCCGGACCGCCTCTTATCGAACGAGAGAGAGGTGTCCATCACGGTCTCCTTGATGTTGTCCAGGATCGGGAAGAAGGGCGTCGTCGATCTGCTCCGCTCCTTCCCGGTCAGCAGGCCCACCGGCGACAGGCACTTCCTGTAGGCGTCATCTCTGAACACCGGGGCCTCCGTGATCTCCGTCGGACTCCTCCCGCTCGAGCTCTCGACGGATCTGTTTCGCTTCTCCCTGATCTCCTTGAGAATCTTCTGAGTCTCGAGTTCCTTCTCTTTCTTCCGGCGCGCGTAGACGCTCTCGTCGGCGGGCGCGTCGAAGAAGTCCGAGCGGAGGAAGCGGGAGACGCGGCGTCGCGGGGGGTCGCCGGCGAGGCGCACCGAGTGGCGCCGCGGGGGGCCCGCGCCGGGGGGCTCCGACAGCGCGCTGGTGTCCGACGAGAACGAGTCGTCGAGTGAGAGCGCGCGCTCCGGCGTCAAGTACTTGCTGAGGAGTGGTCGCTCGCGCGGGCGCGGTTCTGTTGGGGTCGGGGTCAGCGAGTTACGGTCGGCCTCGCTCGGCGGCGAGGGGTCGCGCGAGCGGCGGCGGAGGCGCGGCAGCGTGCAGTACTGCGGGACGGACTCGGAGTCGAGGTCGAGCGAGGCCGAGCGTTCGGAGGAGCGGGCGCGGTCGGGCGGAGTGTCGGCGGTGTCGGCAGTGTCGGCGGTGTCGGCTGGTGGTGGCGGGTCGTGTAGCGAGAGCGTGCGGCGGAGCGAGCGCGCGGCGGCGGGCGGCAGGTGCGCGAGGAGCTGGCGCTGCAGGCGGCGGGACAGCGCCGGCGTCAGCCCCGACAGCGCGCGCATCTCGCGCTCAGAGAACTGAATCGCGCTCAGGTCGAGATCCGACAGATCCAGCGCGCCCTCCGCCTCGCCCTCGCCCTCGCGGGGACGAACCTTCGCTTGATGCTTACCGGACTTCTTACTACTACCTGCAATGTAACCGAAAAACACACGTTTCGATCATGCAGAATGCGCGCTTGGATGGTATATACAGTGTATTTAGCCGCTCCGCTGCGCGATTCACTCGTCCGCCGGCCTGAGGGACCGACGGCGGCGAGATTCGGAAATGTAAACATTTAACATCAAGACAAACATTGATGCGATCGGTTAAGAGTTAATAAGAGACTAGGAAAACTAAATACTGAGTGATCGAATTAGATATCAAACTTGAAGCTTTAGGTATGCGAAAACGGAACACAAAAGTATGCATTAAAATGTTGCTTTCGAAATAAAAAATGTACCAGAAGGCGATCTAATCACAGCTTCAGCATAGTATACCACAAAACGAATAAAGGCATCTCTATTCTGGTAATCAGCCGCGGCGCACGGTGCGGAACACAAAACACATAAAATATGAGAAATAAAATATAGTTTAGTACCTATTCCTGTGTGTCGTTTGTGGCGGGTTTGTGGTTGTTGCTGGTGCCGCTGTGGAGTGAAGATTTGGTCGGAGCATGCAGTGTAACGCGCAACCCAACTGCAACCACACCAACACAACCTCACTCTGCGGCGGCGGCCTCGCTGCCTGAGCGAGGGCGACGTGAGAGTGTACGAGGGCCCACTATCTTACATCGAGTGCTACCACATCCACTATCTACACATTTATGCTATCCAAACAAATCGATTAACTGTCTCTGATCTAATAATGCTCGAAGTGATTACTCGCTGAAAATTATCGAAAATTTAAAATAAAAGTTATCATTATCTACATTTGAATTTATGATTACTGCATGGCCTCAGGCGATGCGACATGTGAAATGCCTTTTTACACTACATGCACTCTACATGATGATTCGAATCTTTATGGTAATCGATAGCAACGCAACATTTTCCTGCTAGTGTTAGCGGGTAGGAGAAAGTCAACACCTGCACAAAGAATGCAATTTGAATACAATATAACACTACAATGCAAAAATAGGGTTAAATTATTAATAAAAAATGTTAATGAACATTACACACAATTATATAATGGACTATCTCACGTTATAGTCAATTATATACGTCGTTAAAGTTAGATGGGGGAAAACAAAGACCGATGGAAAACGTCGCAAATGTCGTAGCTAAGTAACTTGATTCTAAAACTGTTTATCGAATATTGAGGGATCTGATGTGATGGGTCGATAGTTAATTTATTTGTTTTAGTGCAAGCTAGCTTTGTTGTGAGTGAAGTAGCCCGTGCGACTATCTACGGCGTCGGCGAAGGCGGTGCTTCGGCGGAGATGTTCAATGGCAGCTGACATGCTCGAACGGGAATTTTGAAAAACTTTAATATATTTTATTAGCTATTGTTACTAAAATATATTTCCAAACAAAATTTTGAACAGTGCTTGTAGGTATATACATTTGTGTTTTAAATAGACCTTCATTAAAAATGCCAAAGGCACAGAATCAAATGTTGAATGGATGTGTTGTTGGTCACATCTGCATCAGTGCAAATAGATTTATTTACATTCTGAGAAAATATACAAATACTTATTGATTTGATGTAGAACTACGTATAATATTAACATTAATTTCATATTTATTTGTATAATTGGCACATGAATTTCACGACCTCATTTTGGCACAAGAGCTTGCTCAAAATAATATTTCTGGCAATTATGTTTTGATATTGATTGTGTATTGCGATCCACTGGAGTCAATGTTTTTGAGGCTTTTGCTTTTCAAAATATTGAATGACCATAAAATATGATGAGCTTTTTGAAGTTATGCATAATTTGCAAGTAAAGTAAGACCTTACGCACTAGGCAGATTTTCGACGGCAATATTCCTACAAATTTTGATACAGTAGTGTCTCCGTAAAACTTATTTCAAACTATAATTCACGAATGAAAAAAACACTACTCACGAGAATTTTATTCCAGTTTTATATAACCCTTCTGCAGGTTTAAAGTAAAAAATACTCTTTGTGAATACTCTCACAAAGCAAGTGAATTAGAGCTTGAAATGAGTTTTCGGAGTAAGATAAAACATACTTTAAAGCACAAAGAAAACAATTACAAACGATAAGTCTACATTCGGCTTGAGAAGTGATCTAGTTTTAAATGTTTTCTATTTAAAGTCAGAAACGAGCGGTTCATTACTCTTGTGCTGCAGTTTACATGGGTCACCGAGCCACTTACCGTTAGGCGGTTCCCACGCTCGTTCGCCACCAAAATAAAAAGAAAGATTTTAAAATATTCTCTGTGTGCTAAATTCAAAAAAACTCCTATAAAATCATCTGCCGCTTGCCTAGTGCGCTGGCGTAGACTATAAGGTCTTTAAAGATTGACTACTATCGTCGAGTCCCTTAATTTAGATAGAATGAGCATGAATGATGAGTGCAAGTGTAGCAACGTCAGTCATTTGGCAACGTTTCCCGGCGGTGCGCGTGCGGCGGCGTGCGACTCACCTCTGGGCGCGTGCGGGCGCGGCTTGTTGAACATCGACTCGAAGTTGGCGTGCAGGTCGCGCGCGCCCCAGCCCTCGCGGCTAAGGATAATATAACCATCATTATATCAGTATAAAAGATATGTAAAAGGGAATATGTGTGATGCTTTAGATATTATCTAAAGATGGATATATCCAGGCAGACATGTATAAAATATCCGTGTGTAGGCAATGCTAAGTTTGCGTACAGGTCGCGCGCGCCCCAGCCCTCGCGGCTAAGGATTTAACAATTATATCAGTATAGAAACTATGTAATAGGGAAAATATGTGTGATGTTTTAAGATATTATCTAAGGATGGATATATCCAAGCTGACATGTATAAAATATCCGTGTGTAGGCAATGCTAAGTTGGCGTGCAGGTCGCGCGCGCCCCAGCCCTCGCGGCTAAGGATGTAACCATCATATCAGTATACAAGCTATGTAAAAGGGAATATGTGTGATGCTTCAAGATATTATCTAAGGATGGATATATCCAAGCAGACATGTGTAAAATAGGTTTTTAAACTTTCTTGTTGCATTTTTCACTATAGAAACACAAAAAAAACGGGTTTTCTGCAACATTCAAATTACGGTAAAAACTACTATTTTACCTGTATTTGCCCGACGTTTCGGCGACAATTGCATGTGCCAAGGTCACGGGCGGACCACGCGGAATAGTAGTTTTTACCGTATTTGAATGTTGCAGTTAACCCGGTTTTTTAGTGTTTATATGTATAAAATATCCGTGTGTAGGCAATGTTAAGGTTTGAAAATTTGTGTATGCATATTTAATTACGCAATTCGTTTGTTCGTAAATCCGGCTCGAAGGATCAAAAGTCAAGCTATCGTGAGATGTTCGCTACACTTATTATGATATAGGGTTGGGGCTAGAAATATAATGTTTATTGCACTAACTACGAATTGATTGGCACTCACGATTCAAATTTTTTGTTGTCATGCAATTATTACAACTTTCTTTCGTACAGTTGACTGTACAATATTATAAGCGATCAAAGAACGAGCCGAGCGAAGCGTAGCACTACTTAGGGTTCAACCGTTCGTGGCTGCTAAGCTGTCAGTTTCAACGTTATCATTATCTACAGTGTATAAAACAATAAAAAATAGTATTTAAACGTGAAGTACAAAAACAATGATGAAACTCACGTTTCTGATACACTTCGTTTGTTTTCCACATATCTATGAGTGCTGCATGTAATTGAGACGAAGTAAATCTTTTTAAAAACTTTTCAGCACATTGCTATAACTGAAGAATTAGCCTCATTCTTTTTGTGTCACAAATGATTCAAACACAGCTGTAAAAGTAAGCCGTACCTATTTTCTAGGATAATTGTCATTTTTATAAAATGAATTGTTCAACAAATTAACATGAAGTGTGTGAAAAATGATGGTGTGGTGTTATAAAAACAGTAATACTTACAACATATGTCTCCTTGGTAAGTGGGGGCTGCATGCACAAAATTAAAATATTAATATTAGTTTTCAGAGTAATAACGAGGTTACATGCAAATACATAATAGAAAGAATTAACTTTGATCTGTGACAGCGAACAAAATTAAAGTGTATGTTTAAACTGAAATAAAAAAGAAAAATCACAAAAGTTAAAACAATCAGTAAAGGTATATTAAAAGTAAGTTTTATTGGAAGAAAAAATATTTTTTTGTTATCAGAGCGTGTATCGCGGATGAATAATCATTCCTATAGTAATTAATATGAAATAGTGTAATCTTCTGTAACAGACTGCCGATGATAGACTGATGGTCTAACACAGGCTGTCCATGATAAGCCAGAGAGCACAGTAATTTACAGCAATTAATAGTAATTCATTAATGAATGAAATGAAGTGTCACTAATGAATGACCAAGTCTAGATTAAAAATGAATTGAGTTTATCAATTATATTGTAGAAAATGTTTTTTTTCTACCAATCAGATGAATCTACATCAAAGTAGAACAACGGATCGGACGGAGAAATTAAGACAGCCAGAGTAAGTCGAATAACAAGTACAAACAGACATTATTTAAACTTTTTAATTTCTGAGAATTTCTATGGAACAAACCAGCAAGTCTCGCACGACTTTGATTGTTTCAATAGCATTTAATGTCCCCACGGTTTAAATAGACGGATATACTTTTTATTTAACAGAGAGAATTTTCATCTTTTCAAGAGATTGGTAATTTAGAGGTTTGAATTTGCAATTTGTGGTCGCTGCCGCTCTCGTACTTGTGTACAAGTATTTAATTTCATTACGGCTAAAACCGTTCAAAAATGGGCTCTACGGTCCTACAAATGAGTGCGATAATTCCAGTGCGAGCGCTAAGCCACCCCGACTGTACCGCGCGTCACGTACCTGTTGAAGAACGGAGACTGCAGGTTGTTGAAGAGCGAGTGCGGATGGCGCGGGAAGCCGGGGCCCTCCTCGCCGTTCAGACGGGTCGTCAGGGCGCGGACCTGATACCAAGATTAAGTAAAGTAAAAATAATCTTTAGTCATGTAAGCTTAATAAAAACTTATGGCAAGACATGACATACTCTTGAAAAAAAAAACAATAAATAATAATGAGTAAGATCACTGTCTATAGAAATAGATAAGATGATCTGAAAACCAGAAAAAGACATTTGGTCATCTTGGCATCAGGCAGGAATCGAACCCACATCTTTCGCAAACCGAGCGACTGCCCTAACCACCGTGCTACTGAGACCATTAACACACCGGCTGAATCTTGCTGGTATATTTTACCCTAGACGACAGTTTTGTATTTTACTATTTATTTAGATCAAAATATTCAATAAATTCAAATTGGTACAGCATCGTTAACAAAAATGTAAAGTTCCCAGCTCACCCTGTGCAGTAGAGTAGAGAAGAGGTTCTCGGCGGTGAGCAGATGGAAGCCCTCGTCCTCTTCGTCCTCCTCGCCCGAGCTCACCGACTCGGCGCGCGCCGCGCGGCTCGACCTGGGACATATTCCATACAAAGTTACCTGAAGTGATTGCATAGCTACCTAAACAAACGACGTTCGCGACAAAATCTTTATTCTTCGAATGGGTTTGCGTTCAGTCTCGCCTGATGGTAAGGGGCTGAAGGGTCCATGAATCACGTGAGGCTCGAATGGGGGTTTGGGGTCCATAGAAGCATATCGAAACAAGGGGGATGGAGAGTGTAGTAATGTATCACGTGTATTATTTTTTTCACATTTCATTCATTTTTTATGTCACGTAAAAACAACCTGCATCCTTTCAGGCTTAGTCCGGGCTGCTAGAAAGTCAACCACATGGAAGTAGAAGCCCTCTCGACGTATAGTGGTCCGGTGGTTGTTTTACATTACTTTGAAGTTTGTTTGACATTTCTATTCTACGTTTTTGCTAAATATACTATTTGTATTTGTATAAGAAATTAAAATATATTTGTAAGAAAGTTTAGAATAATTATTACATACCGAAGCCTATGCATGTGCGTGTCATCTTCTTCCTCGGATTCTCCACCGCTGACCAGACTACTGCAATACAAAATATGTTTTATCCATAATTAATCTTACAAAGGTACCTACTGAAGTCAACTGCTTGCTTGTCTCTTTGAATAACAATATACAGTTTAACAAAAGCAATTCTAATTAAACAAGACAGAGTCGTATGTAGTTTGAAGGTAATTTAACAAAACAGTTTGAACACAGCTGGCGACCGCTTCGCAACTGTATCGATGCTTACGCACGACAGTATCGCCACTGAACTGCTACGAAGAGTCGCCGAGGGTGACTGCCCTAAGCGACAGGACATGTCGATCGCTAAACCAATGCTGCAGTGGCTTTAGTTTTTATGACTAAGGCCTTGAGTAAATGAAGCCTTTACAGTCCCACTAATCTACGAAATTCATTTTGACAGCTGCTAGTGTAATTGGTAAATGTAGGCTAATTAGACACATTTTCAAAAAAAATATGTCAAATTAGACTATTATGGCTCGATTACGATTCAATTGAAGCGTTATAAAATTGGCAGACTTGGGGCCCATTTGTACTGTAGTGTGTTACCTGACGCGTCGCGGCCTGGGCGTGCGCTGCACTCTCGGCGCAGTATCGGGCTCCAGACTGCGCTGACGCGGCGTCACGTATCCCTTGCCCTCCACGGCGATGGGGATGATGAACTCGCGCGCAGACTTCTTGATGGGCTCGCCCGGGCTCGAGCACGCCTCGCTCGCGCTCGACTCCGACGATACTAGACGTCTGGACGACAAATTTATTTATTTATTTATGAAAGGTATACAGACAGATTGCAGTCACTTTATGTCCACAATATTTAGAAATATCTTCTGAAAGGCCAGACAGCAATCCAACGATTGTATACACAACACGATTAACAATGATTGCTTAAATACTTAAACTAAGTTAAACTAATTTAGCTTTTAAACAATTTGCGTATTCAGACTACAGTAAAAATTAAATAAAAAAGAAACAAAAACATTAACTAAAGACTTACTCAGCTTAGCTTATAGGCCTCAAGATAGCCGATACAGTTTTTGAATAACTTTTTATACTACCTGCTCGTCAATGGCTCATTATGTGTCATGCAAACCTTTCCTAAATTAAGTCATTATAGCCCTACGGTCTAGCCGGGACATAATGTTGTACTAGGGTTCAATATAGCGCCCGGGACATAATACACCCCTTGTTGCATAATCTACTATTGTAATATACGCTCACAACTGTATTCTGAAGGAAGGGCACACTGATTGTTACAGGCTTGGTGTACGGAAAATTTAAAAAACCCACATTTTACCGAGCGATATTGAACCCAACATAGTTAGGAACAAGCGGAACTTCCCATCAACGCATAGTTAGCCGCAAAGTGCAATAATTTTTTAATAATGTTTAGTTTGCTTACATCAAAGTAAAGGTTATTTTAACACTATTTGATTAAAGCAGTCAGTCGCCTGGTCTTCATTTTAATTACTAGAGTTTGATTAATGATTGATTGTGTATTGGAAAAAGCACTAAGACTTAGTGGGATAACTACTAGGACGGAAGTAACGCCTCCTGCAATTCGACAGTAAAAAAACATATTGTGGAAGTTGCGTTGAATGGTAAACAGAAGGGACTTATTTGACATATAGATCCTATTAATTTGATTAGATTTCAATTTAATATTTATTCTTTATTGCACAAAGAAAAAGTACAATTGGCGGACTTAATGCCTAAAGACAGTCTCTACCAGACATAATAAGGCATAATAGTGCTCATACTCGCGACCAAGCTTGTGCACTCCTCTTTTATACAAAGTACCTATATTTTTTTGTTTAGTTTTAGCGTCATACCTCAACGGGCCATGTTGAGCGAGAGGCGTGGGCGGGGCCACGGGGGCGTGGTGCACGGGGGGCCGCGGCGCGGGGGCCGGGGCGGGCGCGGGCGGGGTGTCGGCCACTGCAATGGGGATGATACGCTCCACCGAAACGCCCCTGCTGAAGTAATACGACGCTCTATCAAAATAGTGATCAGACTGAAAGTGTTATTTTTCATCGACTAAGGTGATTGAAAGTTCCTACAGCTGGCAAAAAAGTTTTATCAAATCCCGAAATTTCTCGGAGTAAGTTTTAATTACTTACATATTTTTATTGTTCTATGTTACGTTGAATTTCTTAACGTGTAAATCAAATACAATAGAAGGATATTTCCTTGAATGACAAGGAAAAGTTTATGGTACACATAAACTTCAATTTCACAGTAAAGTAAAAAATATTTGACAATGAAAATTAAATTTTAGCTTTTGGAAGTTTTAATGTCTCTTACTCGTGTTCTGTTGGTAAATCAGAGCTCTTCATCCGTTGACTGCACTACAATGTAAACCCATTTCTTGGGAAAACAAAGTTTAAAAGATCTAGCATGTTTAAGAAGGCTATAAAATTTAGTTAATTTTCACAAAAAGTTGAATGGAGCCTTCGAATATTGAATGAGCCTGATGAGAGAGTAAAAACTGGAATAAGTAGTCAATTACCTGTTGTTGCGGTGATCCTCTACACGGTGCTGAGCCTCCGTCCGGAACACCCTGGAGCCCCCGGGGGCGGGGGCGGGGGCCGAGGGCGTGGCGGGCGGGGAGGCCAGGGAGGCCACGCCTGCTGACGCCGAGCGACCGTACGGTACCGGCGGCTTGCCTGACACGACAATCAAAGAAGATAAGGACCTTTCTAAACACTGCAAGACTGGTCACTACACCGTGCCATGCCTACCTACCGAAACATGCAAAAATGTTTTCTTATGACTTTGCCGAGGTTTACATTATTTCTGGTTAGTTAAATTAAGCGTTAAAGTTATTAAAAATATGAAGAATGAATGTCCCAACTGTTAAAATCCTAAAGTATGGAGTGTGGTGGGGAATTTAATCTCTTCTTGTCTAATGATCTTCTTTAATTTTTTTACTTACATGCATTTCAAATCGAATATTAAATCTGGCAAAACCTTGAGTAAATCTACTAGATTGAGTGTCGTATCGTAAAGTTATATAAGCGAGATGAAGACTTTTCTGTGCAGGGTTTCACTGTCCAAAAATGAATAGTGATTTTGTAGAGCGAAAAATGCTCAAAGTATCCTGAGGCACAATATATTATAACAATGTGTATGTGTATCTACTTCCTCGTCGCAAACGCAACCATCGACAGCCGTTCAGAAATGTTTTGAAAGTTGGTATAATTCGTTATTTATTTTAATAACTACATACAATATTGCGGTGACAAGCAAGCAAGCAGACCATTTCATGAATACTAAATAATGAAAATGTTCTTTTGGTGTTTGAAAAGTTCCTATCTTATTGTAAAAGAATTTGAGTCTCCCTGTCTTCACCTACTCAAGACAAATTGTTCAGAACTTCCGACTTTCAGTCTCTTGAGTGGCGAATCCTTTGAGTAATAAGTTGTAAGCGAAAAAGTAAGCAACACCATACAAATTGACTGAACTGAAATAGGATTAAGGTTCCTCGAGTAGCTTTGGGTCCTAATTAAACTATGTATCTTTATTGCTTTTTTAGGAAACAAGTTCCATTCATGTTTTGGCTTTACTGACCTAAATTGACCTAAAACTCCAACTAAGGATCCAAGATTGAGTGTCCAAGTTTTATGAATGTCTTAAGCATAATATTTGAAGGACTTAGGACTCAAGTCTTCTAGAACTTTGTTCCTGTCACATTTATGGCATGATTCGGTGTATTGTGCAGTCCTTCAACTACAAAAAACAAAATACAAAGCACGGACTAAAGCGCATCTAGAAATTTGCAGCATGCTTGTGAACTGTTTTCGCTTCCTTATCTACCTAATTTCTAAACCTCTAACGGGACAAGCAGAATTTTATGAAATTAAGAATTCGTTTGTCCATTAAAATATAAGGAAAATTTCTGCAATATAAAAAGTACTATTCCACCGATCATATTATTTGATTTTTCATAATAAGGTGGCAACTACAGTGTACCGATGTCTTATAGTCGAGTCAAGCCGGAAACCAATTAGTCTCTATTCATGCAAACAACTAAGGTTGCTGCTTCAGTGTTTTGAAAATCTGTATTTTCTCTTTTAAAATGTGCAAAAAGCATTTTATCCATCAGCCATTATAGTTTTGCCTTAAAAAATATTATTAGTGCCATACTAACCGATAAACTGTTCGTCGCCGTCTATTGAAACAATAATAATACATATTAAACATATTTATACGCTATGTTAATAATAAAAAACAAGGGGGCCGGCCATTATAAAATCTACTATTGAAGCGTCAACTGCTCTAATAATAGAAATCGACCCCATTTGGGCTGCGTTTTAAAATAGGTGACAAACACTATAAGAAGAAAACCGTGGTTTTGAAGAGCTTTTTAATGGGTTTGTGCTCGCCGTTGTTTCGAACGAGTCTGGAAAATATCAAGGTGACAAAAACATATTCTTGCTAGGGATCATTTTAAAGTGGATTATTGATTCTAGCCCCACCTTGGAGGACTATCACCAGTTTTCAAACGCAGCCTGACAAGTACAGGATGTTTCAAGTAACACCCTCTTTAGCTAGTGTAGCGCCAATTGCTTCCAATGCAATGCTTTACCATTAAAATTAAAGGATAGGTACTCTGTACATATTAATATCGCTATATTAAGTAGTATTTGTTTACCTGTGCGAATGGCGGTAGAGATAATATCGCGAGCGGCGCGTCTGCGGCTCTCTTCGCCGGCCTTTTCCTCGACCAGCTTTGCCATCGAATTTTGAAGACTCCTAAAATAAATCAAAATGATTATTGGCCTTAACTAAAGTCACACATGGTGTTGTCATTAATATGTTGTAGTTGATAATTTTAGTAATGAATCTGATTTCATATACCATTCATTACCCATGAAACACACCAGAATAATTTTTCGTGTGCCAGTTTGTCACATGTTACACAATATCCTAAAGTTATGTTGTCAAATTTTTACAGTCACCTGTCATTTAAATCAAGCTAAATAAATCACCAATATAGAAAACACTAACAGCCCCTATAATAATAAGGACTGTTACCGCCGCACTCAGAGACGTCAAACGTCTCTAAGTGCGGCAGTTAGTGTTTGCAACATTGGTCCTTCAACCGGATCTAAAAAAGTACAAATAATTATATTGGCGTAGCTTGCCTTCTAGCGTCTTGCAACAGACTGGACGGGTCGACGGCCGAGCTGCCGTGTGAGGGTTCGCTCTCTGTTTTCTTCACGCCTCCTCGGCCTCTTTCCGGTTCCTCAGGCGGTGTCTGCAAAATAAAGATAAGAAGTTGAGATTTCGGAGGAACACGGACATAAATACGTAATTCCTAAACTAGGCTAGGCCTTTACTTACTAAAGATCTGAAAACCAGATAAACACATTTGGTCATGTTGGCATCAGGCAGGACATAAACCCGCATCTTTCGCAAACCGGGCGACTGCACTACCAATTATGCTACCGAGACCATTACCAGACCAGCCGAATCTTTCTGGTACAGGCTTCGTTGTTTTCAAAACTTTAGATTTAATAAAAAAAATACAAATGCGTACCAAAATCGGGCTTTATTGACACATTTGACTACGGCATTAAATACGAATAAAAGTTTAGGGTATGATGGGATTGACCTAACCTGTGGTTAAATGTCCCTAAAAGAAAATAAGAATTAAAAAAAAATACGAACTATTTAAAATCCTGTTTTACAAATATAAAAATACTTCATACTCTCTGTAACAAACTGTAAATAAGATTATTTGATCTTCATTTCCTTTTCTAAGATATATTTTTTATTAAATTAGGGTGCCACTTCGCGATAAGAAATCAGGGCAAAATGTTTGTCTTACCGGGGATGGCTCGATGCCGATCTGCTGCAAACGCACCGAGCCAGTGTCCGGCGCCTTCGTGGACAACTCGCGGTCTTCGCTCTGTGCTTTGGGTTTGGCGATTTTGGACACGGAGAATGCTGCCAAAATATATTAAAACATTGTTATTATCGCAATGATATATATTTAGGGAAAAAAATATCTTTATACGGAACTAAACTAAGAAACATATCTAGGAATGTTCAACACGTTTCCAAACAGTTTTCGAATGTTCTAAAACAATGTTAGACTTTCCAGAAATGTCCAGGATATTCTGTTATTTCCAAAAAGCATTTGGAATGTTTTAATCAGGGTTCGGGTTAAAGCCTTGTACAGAACAGGCGTACGCGTAGTTGGTTACACAGGAACGATTAGTTGGTTAAGTCAATGAGTTTTATGATAAAACAGTAAAAACTTACCAGGTTTAGGCACAGATCGCTTTGGTTCCGGAGGTGACGTAAGTGAAGCTCTCCTCTCGAACTGATCTTTGAAATTGCCGACATTTCCTCCTAGAAATGAATGTATACCTTAAGAGTTCTGGACATAAAGTTTATATTATTTGATTATAACAACAATTGTGGTAGTTACCAGGAATAGACAATTTCTTCGGCTTAGCTGGCGTTTGGGTGACAGGAGTCGGTTGTGATAGAGACAGTGCTGTTAGTTTGTCAGCGGCCGATGCCACTGCGCTGGGCTTTGTTTGTTCTTCCACCTGTATCAATGAATTAAACACTGCTAATAAACTAGCAATGACTTAAAAAATGGGTTACAACACAATTTCTTGTGTCATTATTTCCCTTATCGGCCAACACTTTCGGATGACAGAGTTTAGGACATATTATAGTGTGCTTTCTTTTTCTTTGTTTTCTATTTGAAAGTAATTGTAACAGGTATATTTGAATAAACAGATTTTTGATTCCAATGATTTGATTCATCGATCGACCCCAACAGAGTATCAACAATATTTTAGGTTCATTTTTACTACTGACCTTCTGTTCATCCTGTTTCTCCGGCGAGGCCTTCTCCTTGACAGGCGAGGTCTTCTCCCTGCACGGCCGGGAAACCTTCGCTGGAGACGCGGGCGCGGGGGTAGCAGGGGCAGGGGTGGGGAGTGGGGCGGGGGCGGCGGGGGGCGAGGGGGCGCGCGCGGGCGCGGGGGGCGCGGGGGACGGGGTGATCGTCATGGTCGCTGATGACTTGAGCCCTGGCTGGGATGACGGCTGGAAGTAAAGGTCAATTACATCTACGAGTTTTACTTTATAGTAATTGCAAAATCTAAAATACATGTGGTTGGTCATCATAAATTATCGGATCTTTGTTGCCTAAGGCATTCCTTCGTAATATTCATGAAGGTGTGACAGAAACAGAACGAAATCAATGATTCACCATCACGTTAAATAGTTCGTTATGTTGTACAAAAATAATGCACAGATCAAGGCCATCATCAAAGTAATAAAGAAACGATTGTATTTAAATTTCAACTTACCGGTTCTGTAGGTTCTTCCTCGGCAGCTGGAATATCCGTAGGAGTTTCTTCTGGGAGTGGTGCTTGTGGGGCGATACTTGCACAACTATAAAAAAACAAGAATGTTATTTTCAGTAGTAATTTAGAACCTAATAAAATTCGTAAATATCAGGATTACATAACTTTTATGTATATTACCTGTAACTTCCGATTTTTATTCAAATCGAGTAATGAAATGTCCGATTCGTAAAATTCTTTCGGTGGGTGACCATTGTTCGTAGCCAACCTAGCTTGCTAATAACTTATTTTTATTTTAGCCAATAAGAAAACATGTCTCTACCTAATCAAATAATGTCCAATTCACGCACCGACCATGAGAGTCCAAAGTTTTAAATAAATTAGACATAAAGCAATTAAGTGTATTGACAGTGGAGCAGATTGCCAAACTCCGCAAACAAAAAGATCAGACGCTGCTGTGACATTGGGACAACTCAAGACCCGTTGCAGAGCCAGGGAAAAAGGTTGAAATGGCCCCAAGCCACTCGAGCTGATCACTGCTAGCATCCGTAACCGGTAAATAATAATAAGTGTCACCTGGCGACCCTCTCCTTCTTCCGCTGCAGGCCGCTGGCCGACAGCGCGAGCTCCAGCTTGCGTTTGTTGTCGGCCGCCGACACGATGGTGCGCGTCGGCGACGGCTTGATGGCGTCCTCGCCGCCCTCTGACGACGAGAGGAAATGTTGATAATGGAGAAAAATAATAAAAAAACTAGTTTTATCTTTATGTTGTTTGATATTATACTGAGCTAGGTGTAACTTTAATGCTAATGAGGTTGATGTGATCAACAAACAACATTATAACAAGCGCATCGATTAATCAAAACCCATCAATTTGAGCGATGACTTGATTATTAGTACAGAAACGTTAAATAAAAAAAAAACAAAATATTTGTGTAATATGTATTAAAACTATGTGTAACAGCATACACACGACCCTTTAAAAATAATGTATTTGCCTACACATAACTAAATTAGCTTGCCCAGAATGTAGCCTATTCACTTCAATGTTAAAAGACTACAGAAGAAGCCTCACCTGCCACCAGGTCCAAGATTCTCTTCTCCGCAGAGTTGCTGGGCTCGACGGCCATGGACGCGGAGCTGGTGAGGTCCGCGCCGCTCTCTTCAGGGCCCAACTCTGCCTGCTGATGGATTATTATGGTTAATTTCAAATGTTAAAAGGCAAAGGCATTCTGAACTCCAGAACGCTCTATCGTGAGTCTTATTAATGGAGATAGCGATTAATGGAGGTACCTCTTGGATTGGAGTCCAGGTTTATAGGACCTGCAATCCAAGCGTGTGTTTCATCATATAAGCCGAACGACGCCCACAGCTGGGCATAGGCCTCCCCAAAGGATCTCCACAACGAGGAGGTCCTGCGCTCTCCGTATCCAGCGGCTTCCCGCGACCTTGACCAGACCGTCGGTCCACCTTGTGGTTAGCGTCCAGCGTGTGTTTAGGACAAATAATTTTCAAATTTTACAACGTAATACTTTTTTTTGTATTTTATAATACAAGACTAGAACACTAGAAAAGAAACTTAATTTTAAATTGTTGACTGTGGATAAACTAGACTCACGTCACAATAGATTTTTAACGATTGTTTTGCTCGCGCATGTTAGGTTCTACTTTCTACTCCTCCAGGATGAGATGGTGAGGCAGAGGTGATGCAATTTTAGAAGTAGAAGTTTATTAAAAGTGCAATGGTAGAGCGCCGTTTCAATTGTTTTGTTATAGGAGCGTCGCTCTCGTTCAATGGTGGATTTTCGCCAACTTTGACTTTTCATCGGCCTCCGGCACTCGTCTCCCACGCATACGGTGAAAATGTTTGTTATTTTTCTTTTGTTATTTTTATTATTTATTTTTTCTCTAACTTTTTTGGTTCGTTTGTTTATATCTGTATGTGTACGATGTCCAAGATCAATAAACGTTTTTTCTTTCTTTCTTTCAAGTGACTAACCTCAGACGGCACGACGACCGAGTTGCAGTTAGAAGGCGCGGCGGGCGCCAGCGACAGCAGCAGGTCGAGCCGCACCGGCGTCTCTGCCGCCAGGACCTCTGCTACTTCCAGGCATGACGTCTCGCAGCCAGTGTTCACCCATCTAAAAATCAAATTTAGTTAGTAAAAATTCTCAATCAGGAAGCCTGAAAGGTAGTTTAGTACCAACAAGGCCACCTGCGGTTGACCAGCGTTCATCATTGAAAAAACAGCACTCTGCAAATGTGCTGTAAGCGTAATGTTATCTGCAAATATCTTAGGGCCGTATTAACATATTAATCGCACTACAGAGCAATTTCATGTGTTATAGAAAAAATATTTTTATTGCGATGATCAATAGAGTTTTTGCCGCCTATGGACCACAGGGTAGCGCATCAACGCCGCAAGACAAACTTAAAAAGATTGCAGAATATTGGTACCTCTGGAAACCTCCGGGGGGAGGCTCATGCTTAGAAACCAGTGAATGTTTTACACTTGCTTATATTTTGTCTTTTAGGCGTTGTTACTTTCAAAGTTAGTAACGCTATTAAGAACACGAACTTTAGATTATGTTCATGTTTGGCAATGACATCATATTAGCGGTAACGACTCCCACATCATCATCATTTTCTACAGTCAGATAACGTCCAGTGCCACTGGCTGCTTATCGGCAAAAGCCCTCTTACTGCTATTTCAAGATTGTCAACTTAGTGCCTATTATTATTAGCGCTTCACTACTTTCATGTTTTTGTAAGGACCAAAGTATGGTATGGTAGAAACCAATTTTTACATTAGAAGGTTTACTTACGAGTGGTCGCATATGTAAGCGATGTCAGCGCGTTTCAACGGATCCACCGTGAGCATATCCCGAATGAGGGGCGACGCCGCTATAACAAATAATTATTCAATTTATCGCGTTCGTTATAGAGAAAACGAAAGGCAAAAACAACTGCGCAAAATATACTTACTACTTGGTTTATTTATCGTTTGCTTAGTAGATCAAATAGGTACCTAATGCATATAGCATACTTGGCCTATACTGGTATACCTGGGACTGTTTACATAATCATTTTTCAATTCGAACTAATTGTATGTAAAGGCATTGTGTATTGTCAAGCGACCCAGTTTCATTCATAATCTCAGTCGAGACGTTCAATAGTCGGATTGTCTCCGCTTGTTATCTAGTATTCTACCGGCACGTTTGCAGTAAACAGCAAATTATGCGTGTCTGTGTTATTGTGTATTCTTTCGTTCGGGCCGGATGATGGTTGTTATTTTTGTTTGTTTTCCTTCCGCGAGGAAACTGGATCTCGGAAAAGGTGACTCAATCTCTAAATATAAGTTGTGATTTCAAGTCCTATTTAGGTTAAACGGAATGATACTCACTGGACGGGTTTTTCGGCTCGTAATAGTCCCCGTTGCTGATCTGCCTGACCAGACGCTTGAAGTTGGAGCCATCGAACGGCATGGCTCCGTAGACTAGAGTATATAGTAGCACACCCAAGGACCAACAGTCTACCTAAAAATGCCATATATTTGAATTTTAAATATTAAATATTTTAGCCCTCCTAAATAGGCCAGATTATTTTGAATTAATTAAGCTCTCTAACGCTCACGCGCTTACGCTCATGCTGTCCCGTGAAATGTCAATAGAACTGAAAGGGACAGCATATGCGGAGCGTGTGCTTAGCGTTGATTGTCGTTTGTGAATTCGGGGGTAAGATTATGCTCTACTCCGAAATTATGAATAGAAATATGTAATATTTAGGTTTTCAATTTAAATAAGACCTCTGTATTCTTACTCTATTGTTACTAAAGATGGTAATACCGGAAAGAAAAGCAGTTGCTGTTCGGTAGCTTAGTGGTAAGAGCAGCCGCCCGGTTTGAAGAAAACGAGGGTTCATTCCTCGCCTTTAACCTAGACCGAATGAGTTTTTCCGATATTCCTTCTTTAGTAAAGAAAGACCTATAGGTTAAATAAAGGAACGCTTAATCCCGACATGATTAATCATAAAGAGGTACTGTCTTCCAGAGGCAGTTATAATTTATGGACGAGCGTAGCCTTTAGCGAATAAAAAATACACAAAGCAGAATAATGTTAAATCTATCAACATACGACGTTAAACTGGCAGCTTATACGAATCGTAAACATAAATAAGGTTTTGTTGATCGCCTAACTCAAGTTTTCTCGTACATATTTTGTTCCATTCAAAAGTTTCCGATACGGATTTTGTAAATACCGCTTATTATTAGTTCGCCATACTAACCTCAGGACCAATGTACGGCGTTCCTTTAACTATTTCTGGCGATGCGTACAACGGCGATCCGCAGAATGTGGAAAGTAGTGACGTCTCTTTGAACACGTTTGACAAACCGAAATCAGCAATCTGCGGATGCACACCTAAATTATTTATTTACACATTTTATGCTATAACACGGTCTCGAAGTACAGAAGGTCACAGGTCAAATTTATAGCACTTAGACAGTTTATATCACCATAATAATATGGCAGTACAACAAAGGTCATTTTTAATGATTGATAGAATAATGACGTGTGGTCGTCGGTTCATGCAGAGGAGTCTGTTTAATTTATATATTTAATATTTATTAAAAGGTAAGGGAATACTGGAATCTTAAGGAATTACAGGAAAGTCTCTTCATACAGACCTTGGCACTACCAGTGTGATCAAGCAATACATTTTCCAACTTCAAATCTCTATGGCAAATTTTATGAATATGGCAATAATACACAGCAGTCGCGATCTGGCGAAACAACCTGCAAGTTAAACAAATACATTTTTCTGAAAATAATAAGCATGTCGTAAAGTAGGTACTATGCATGATCAATCTAAAGGGAAAGTAATACTATACTCAGCAGAATAGGTAATTTATGTACCTGGCTAATATTAATGGTAAATTAAAAATTCAACTGCCTCATAAAATTGTTTCAGGCTACAGCATAGAGGAACTAGACCGTTAATTAACTAAACCAAAGTAAAGTGGTTTTGCACTAACCTTCTAGCCTCATCTTCTTGTAATACTTTTTTCTGACTAAGGAAATCATAGAGTTCTCCACCGGAACAATACTCCATAACGAGTATCATTTTTTCACTGTTTTCAAATACTGCAAATAAGAAATAAATATGACATCGCAACACATACATACGCACGGCTCCAAAATCAGGTACGACGTATAAATTTATCAAAAATAGGAATTTTAGTAACTAGCAAAAATTAAGCAAAAAGACAGCCTGACCAATATAAATATACATTTCTTTCATTGCCTCTTCAAATGAAATCAATACCTGGGACAGCTTGAACAAAGATCATCTGATCCCAAACTAAGCTAGCTAACTAAGCAGACCTTAGAGAGCCAGAGTCGATGACTGATTAAACATTTCTATTCAATCATTCTATTAATTTAAGCTGTAATTCGAATTGCTGGTTTTTGAGTTTGGAAATCCTAATTGGTACCACTTCAAGCTATCTAGCCTGCAAACAATTTTATTCGTACCCCGGAGCTCTACGCCTAAACCGATGCACCAAAAGTCTTGTCGGAGTACATAAATGTAACAGAAAGCTAAATCTTGGTATGCATACAACGCAATAGTGCGACGCAAACAAACCAATTGCCAAGGGGGCGTCACAGTACCTAAGCGACATTGTATCAAATCGTACACTACACACGTAGATTAGAATGGAAGTGCGCAGGATAATGTCTGGAATGGGTGACATCATATGAAGGAAGAATTACATGTTTTATTCATAAATGCCGGGTGAATTTACAGAAATATAAATAATACTTCCCGAGCGGCCGGGGACTCGGGAGATAAATTTTAAGGACTAACTAGGTTAATGATACCTCGAGGAAATTCATGAGTTATCTTGGAGCTAAATATTTTATACAATTGCGAGGTCGAGCTTTGGTAGGGTCACATTATTTTCCCTCTACACGTTCACTTTCACGATTTCAAAAATCATTACAGCTGAAACCCAATAGCAGTGCAATTGTGTATACTCATTACGAACTTCTAAAAACGGGATGCGTTGTGAGATTCGGAAGGAGAGCGATATTACGACATTAATACTTTCGACATGTGAATTCTGGTTCGAATTGAAATTACAGAATTGAGTATGCAAATGGCGTACGAATGTATCACAACAATTGTGAAAAGTAGATCATGTTTTTTAATAATAACGTGACAAAATATACAAACCTTCATAAATATGTACAATGTTAGGATGCCGTACGGAGGACATGATTTGCACCTCTCTCCGGATGCGGATCAGGTCTGCCTCTGACTCTATCTTGCATTTTTTTATTGTTTTGATTGCTACCTCTTGCCCGGTCTTTTTGTTTATTCCCAACTGCACCTTCCCGTACGTTCCTTGGCCTAATTTTCTGACTATGTCGAACCTGAAAAGAATGAAAGATGTTTCTTATTGTACTCCATTGCAGGCTGGCTGCTTCTTTTTTTTGTTACTTATTGGAAAGAGGAGGTAATAGACCGCCGCGCCGTTCTAGGGCACTTATAGAAAAACGTTCATAATTAAAAAGCAATTCCTCTTTATCGACAAACAATGTGTGTTAGTAAAGTTGAATGACATAATGTGTAAATGAAAGGTAAAAAAATATGGAATATTGAGTTCCATAATTTCAAAGTTATCGAATCAAATAGCTCTTACACATCTTAAACAGTTAAAGACCTGTAAAACCGCTTATTAAACTAATGACAGCCAGTGATTGCGGGCATACGGCTCAATTGAGCCGGAGACTAATTGTCAATGCAAACCAATGCGTCACGGCATCACATTCACGACACCGAGACCAGCAAGCCATGAGAGATGAAGTTTAGAAATTAGGTTTTGGGAGCGGACAGTTGCTGTTTGTGTCTTACCTATGGAGCGTTTCTCTTGCAGTTTTAAGCAATGCAATGATATAACAATAAAAAAGACGAAGATAGGATATGTAGGTAATTTGACCGTATTATAACGTGTGAACAAGATAGTAAGATTATTTACTAGAGCGCAAACGAGACAGATAAATGTTGTGCAGTGTCGTCGTCTCAAACTGTCAACACTGTCAATGCTTTGCTCAAGTACACGAAAAGTTCTGATTTCAGGTGCCACTTTTTTAGTACAAGTAACCTATCTGCCTATTTTTATTATAATATCATTGGTTCTAAGAGTTAAAAAATTATGTCAACTAAGCGAACGCGCCGTTTGTAATTAACTCGAATTCAGGTAAGGAATGGTGGTATTTTACTCGTATAAGGGACAGAAAAGCTGTCTATACTTTTCACTTGCGCTGAGAGCAGCTGTGTTTAGAACCACCAAGCAGATATAGCCTAATGGTTGACTGATTTATTGCTTCAAGCAATACGATCAACTGCTGTAACATTTTTATTGCTTTGAGCATTACGATCATCTGTTGTAATAATTTTATTCGTCACAGTTTTAATAACTAAATATTTGTTGTTGAAAACTGGCCTGCCGCCGATTGTTTGTTTTTTAGTTGTTGTTCGAAACACAGCTTCAAACATCTCTGCTCCGCTGAACCTCGGTGAAGTGCATTAAGTACCCCTTTCATACTGTATTTTCGTCAACCGTAACCGAGGCAACAAACATGACAATTTTTTAACTGCAATGTTCCTGTTCCGTTCTTGCTAAACCAATAACAATGGACCGAATGAGACAGCCGATCAAATTAAGTTGAATATAGGTTTAAGTCAGTTTAGCAAACCAGACCTAAATGAAACGCATAGTTGTCCCAGACCCAATTTTAGACAAACATTACTTCTAACTGCTTGTTTTAAAACACAATACTAGTCAAAATATTTTCGCAGATTTTCTACAAATAGCATCTCTTCGAGCCGCGAAATCCCAATAGCTCATTATTGTAAGATAATAAGATCCTATCATCCTCTAACCGAGAGTATGTGATCCCTAGAGCCCCGAAACGTTCATGGTCGAGTTTCGAGATGCCAGAATAGTAATAGAATTACGAAAGACAATTTCAACATTTTACCAGGGTTACTATACACTTTGTAAAATCGTCAATTTCACGAAAATCATAATTTATAACGAAGAAGAGAAACATAATATACAGTATGATAGGAGAGAATAACTGCTAGCTGGCAAGCTAACGCCGCCTGGCGGATATTCCCGATGTTGTGCCACTTCATTGTAACTTGAGCTACTCTGAAAGAGCCGGTACCTAAGCTGCCCACGCGCACGCAAACAGCACGAAGCAGTTGTTCCACTATTGCGTACATGTTGTATAGTTTTATCGAAACATTAGAATGAAACGACCTCGAGCCACGAGCATTCTCCACAAAACCTCTTTTACCTTGTCCTTTTCTTAGAAATCTATTCATTTTGAATGTAATGATTCGAATGTTTGGTATCTAATAGTAGAAGGTCAGGACGAACTTCAGGTGACCTATTTTGTTTTGTAATTTTATTTGTTTGGAAACGTTACCAACGTATCCATAAATAATTTATTAAATTGATTGAATTAATTGTGGTGTTTATGGGGTTTGATGTTTTACGTTTTAGTAAAATTTTGATGCTATTCTCTGAATGGCAATCATACGCACTTTACTTGATGGCTTTTTACGTCTATATGGCTAGTCACCGTGACACAGTGAATGGGAGAGGTTTAACGTAGGCCGCCACTCAGTTTATGTATTCAAATGAATAAATGTCTATAGATTGACTAAGAGCGCTGTGCCGCTTCTGCGAAAATAAAGTAGAATACGAGAAAAATAACTAAGTTATGTAGCTGGTTTCATTATTTGATTTATTATAATATAACGAATCTACTTGAGATTGCTACTTGATACTTGAGATTGAGATGGCTTACATGCATAAGTATCATTTAAATGCAATTTCGATAACTTATTTTAGTCTTATTGTTATTATTACACATGAGACATGAGAGGTCGAATATCATGTTGCCTCTCTTTATTATCGGAGACCTTCATATTATGTAGGACCACTACCAACTAAAATCGCGTTCAACCCCACGTTGAGTACTTCGTATTGGAATGCCAGGTCTGTTTTTTGATAGGCCGTGCATGCAGTCCCTCAAACTATGAGCATAATCAAAAAGCGGCAAAACGCCTGTAGTCAAATTACAACTTCACGCCACAACACTTGCCGGAGTGACGTAACTGGCAACCTTTACGCCCACTCCCTCCGACGTGTAGGTGAATGATTCGACACCCTAAACTCGGTCACCGGCTTAGACGGTGCCGAAAACGGCTGATATATTTAAAATACTACATTTAGAATTTAGACGTCACTATCGCAATGGAGCTTTGACGTATAAATTAATGTTTTTACTTCAGTCCATTATATTTCTAGCTCCCACTCTGTACGCCCACTGTAAATTGCAGCTAGGTCGGCAACTCTATACACTTGTAGCGCTAGGAGAGTTTATTGACCCATTTTCTTTGTTTTGGAGAGCTTTAAAAATAAATAAAATATGTATTCTAATAATGTAAAATCTAGTATGATTAACTATGAACTAGCTTTATGAACAACAAACATTTCGATATTTCATTTAATTCCTTAAGCCTGTTTAATGCCACTAGAACTGAATACAAATGCGAGTAACTGATCAGTATTTACGAAGTAAAAGAAGAACAACAAAGGCAGCCGCGATAATATTCCCTTCAACGCAAGATTGAAAACCACCGTAGCTACAAGACTTGGACTGTCACTACGTTTGATATTGTTGTATACTTACTTGTAGAAAAAAAAACAACACAGTTTTAATAATAGGTATCACATGATCACCTACCTACATCATTTCAGTCGTGATATTCGAATGTTTGGCGCCCAACGTGTTAGAATTTGAAATCATCTAATGATCTGTGTAAATTAAAAACTAAAATCTTAATTAAGACTCATCTTATAAATTATCATTCTAAGCATTTTGTGACTAAGTTTCCGAATGCTGATATATTTGATGATTTACTTGCCAAATATATTTCGGATTTTTTTTGAAACGTAATGTAATCCACATTTTTTGAAGTGGTCTTGCTTCATTTCAAATATATTTAACTATTATCTTATTATGTTTAGTTCTTTTTTCGTTTGTCAACCAAGTGTGTTAGCTACTTAGCTGTAAGATAAGATTGGAAATTAATAAACAAATGAAAGAAAGTCACCTTTGCTTGAGCCTAAGCCGGTGGTCGTGCAACCGCACGTCCCCGGTGTTCTCTATCCCGTCCATGATGTTGGCGGCGCGCTTTACCTCGCCCACCACCATTGTGACTGAAACAACAAAAACAAACGCATCTTACTACAATAACTATCCATTCAAATGTAGCATTTACATATACACAATAGCAGATATGAAATACAAGTTACGTCTATAGACGACAAGGGCGACTTATTTCACTGTATGAGCTGACGGCTTTCAATAGAATAGGAGTATAAACACGAGCATTTAGGTTAAAAGGAAAGTAAAAACTGATAACGGCCTATAAAGCATTGCTTTTTATTACTTGAAAAACATCGTCGACTGCATTACACGAAAAAGAAGCAGATGAATGTGCTCATAACCATTAATACAATTTCATCTTAATTAAACGAAGCTTATGCCGAGTGTCAGAGCGTGACCATTGTAGTTTCAACTGACATTTGGCAGTCCTACAACCGACTTATTTTAACAATAAATCAATAGTACCCAACCAACCGCGCTTATTCTCGGTAATTAGAATAAGACGCTATTTGAAACTGGCATGGACTTTGGCAAGATGTTCACCATGTCCTCATTTTGCCAATGGTTGAAGACCACTCCCTTCGAAATGGTTTGTTCACGATGATGAGGAAGCAATTTAAATTTTAATGAGGAACAGTTACAAAAGTCTTGACTCTAGGTTAAATGCTCGTATCGCGATTGCACGAAAACAAATGAAGAGATGAAGTTAAGCGCAACAGTGAAGTCTTCATCGAAAGATAATCAGAAAAACGTTGAAGAAATAGACGTATCGTAAGTAAGATGTCTTGCGGCTCGACGTACCCAAGCACATTCTTCGCAGCGATTTGGGAAAACACCTCACCGGACTCATTCCGTAAGAATGCATTTGCCAATTAGTTTGTTTCGCGAGTCGTTAGAGCGGCTGCGGGTGCCGGGTACGCAAGAGTATATTGTGCTACATCTACATGGATGTCGTCGCTTGTCTGCCACGCTCGTTTATAAGCTGGCAAGAGTTCCGTTTTCCCGCCAACTGGGACCGTGTGATTTATGCACGCTGACTTTAGAATGCTAATAAGTCGACGAGCAGAGAAAACGCAAGTGGCGATGTGCATTAACGGGATTAGTCGATATTGTTAATCGTCGTCTCTTTCTTGAGCTTCATCTTGTGTTCAGTTTAGAAGACCATATACATTTTGACAGTAGATATCATGGTATGAACATAACAATAGGTTAATTTTTCCACTGCTATTTCACACGGAGGTCGAGACTGGCTGCTTCGGGCACAGGATCGCCAAGAGTGGAAGAAGGGGGAAGAGGCCCACATCCAATATTGGATAAACTAAGGCCACCATGATGATGACGATGATGATTTCACACTAGACGCCTGTACTAGAAACAAAGCAGAACGTACTACAGTACTTACTTCTATTTTGCTTCTCGGCAATTTCGAATACAAACGATTGCTAATTTCTTTGCCCATCAACTATTCGATTTATACCTATATTTTGAATTCATAATTCAAAATACTTCATTGTTGTTGAGGTTTAATTTCCGTCTTTTAAACTATTTTACTTAGCCGGTTTTCTCCTATTTAATTTTAGTGTTTAAGGAGTCGAAACAACTTTATTTAGGACTTCCAAGTTGATTAATAACGTCCGGTCTACACCAAATGCAGAGTGCAACAGATAAAAGCTCGAAGACCGACGAGCCCATTAAGAAAATATACTGAGCTACAAAACGTTAAAACCAAAAAACAAAGCCTTTAGGTTTTCTGCTGGGACGTAACCTCTCCGTAATTTTAAGGTGGTGCGAGCCAAACTCTACAACCCGACTGATATAATTCATTAAAGTGTTTTTGACATTTGTGTAAAATATGTGTGGTCGCACAAAACGTCATCACATCATTGATCAGGTGCGAATTCAGAGCACGTGCAGCTATGGCGACTCCGGCGCAGCTTTCCATTGTACATGTTGAGAAAGTACTTACTACGCTGCGCCATAGCGTAAAAACAAACCGATTTATGAATAGTTCTCGGATTAAACGAAACACGCGATAAGATTTTATTACCTGTTAGTTGCACATTCTTAATAATATAATGGCTAATTCTCGGAACATTTTAATGTGTCTATCTTTTATTGCGTTCCTAAAACATGTAATTCTATTGGTTACTCGGTATTTAGGTTCTGAGTCATGAAGCTGTAGTTGGAATATGAAAATTAGGGAAAAGCTTTTGGAAAACCCAGAAAAAAAAACAATAGGTCTTGGGCTCAAGCAGGACTCGTTTTTATATGGTCTTAATTGGTTAACTTAAAGTTGAAAGGTGAGAGATAAGAAGGTTTCAGTAAAACAATTAAACATAAACATTACCTATTGCACCTCGTTTATACAATTTTATGACCTACTATTTAGACTTTGCAGCAGGATAGTTTTCTAGTGAAGTCATGAAACAATGTTGCTAATAAATTAGGGTTATAATATGTTAAATATGCAATTATAACAGTAGCAGTCACAGTTCACCCAAATAACTTGTTGTAGTACGTCGTAAAGCCACCTCCTACACGTTTGGTTTTATTCCGTTTACCAAAATATCGGGACACGTTACTCACTGCCATTTGACTGACTCGACTTATTCTTAAGAAACATCCCTTCTTGGAAAGACACTCATTGCGTTCAGCAGTAGGATGCTATGGCTTCATGAATCGAACATTTGACAAGATGGACAAAAAACCCAAATACATTATAATATACACAGCACCGTCATTCGACGAGTTTGGTCTCTGGGGTCGTCACCTGTGTTATGTGTTTAGGATGATATCAAGTTTTAATAACGCAAAATATAGAATTTTCACAAAATGTGGGCCTTCACGAACGGACACACTAATTTTATGTTCGTGCTCCTCACTTGTTTAATTAAAATTGTGATACATTTAATTCAACGAAATCTACAAAGAAAAAAAGGTTACGGGATATTCATTTTGCTGTATTTCTGAAGAATTGAACTTCTGATAATTTCCGTATTACTTGCAAATCCAAAAGAAAAAGTCGTTCACAAAGTTTAAACTTTTACTGAATTATTTGCATTTGACACTAATAGTAACTTACGATTGAAGTTTTTTTGCTACAAAGACAAGAGAGCAAAGTTAATCTTTCTCTTGTTGGAAATGTGCCATTTCAAATATGTAGGTTAACCTACAAAACAAACAGGCCGAGTACACTGACACATATTTACATTATCAATGATATAAACAAAGTCACACGCCACAGGTGGTAAACGAGTTTCGAGAAGAGGAATCAGTATTGTTTGCAACACCGTTCTTGCTTCACATCAATGATCTGCTGGTGCCTCCCGATGACAGAACTGTTCTAGACACAAATGTGTCCTGTGCAAGAGTCAGTAGGGAGTAAGTATTTTTTGTGCTTTACACGATCACCTCATGTACCTAATGGGAATTGGTCATGTACCTAGTGGTGGGCATGTACTGTCATACAGTTACTACCTACTAAGCTGATCATCTCATGTTAAAAGGCTGCATAAATCCCTTCACATACCCTGCTTAAGAAACCCGGGACTATACAAGAGTTGTTTAAAGCATGCGCTGGAAGAGCGTTCCACGTCTGGGTAGCAGTGACGACCGACACAGGAACCGAACTTTTTGGTGCGGTGAAAAGTTGCTCCATCGTGAGTGCAGACCAGCGTGCTTGGCACGGAAGTGGAAGGGTAAGGATGAAATGAATTAGAACAGCTCGTCAGAGCATTCCCCATTGCAAAGGCTGTGCAGGACACTCAACCTGGCAATGTTGTTACAATGACAATATTCCATACACGAACGACCTGGTGTCTTTTACAAATGACAGAGCTGATCACGCGTCTTAGTATGTTCAGGATTTTGAGTTTAAGGAGTGCTGCTTAAATAACGCACTCGATGTTTTCCCATTGGCTAGGGTTTTTGCAAACATTCATGTTAATGATGTTTTAGCTATCCCTTATCGGTAGTGGGGTTCTCTGAAGATTGGGACATCTTTAAGAAAAGAGTGATAAGGCATTTGCTGAGCAGTCAGTGATATCGTAATCGAAAGACTGCCTAGCTGCAAATAAAGTCCTATGTACACCATCATTACCCAATTACACACTGTTTCGTTTCTTTCAGTCCAAGCGCTCTGTCAACATTGAAATAATAATTTGGGTTTTATGAATTAGGCAGTACACAGGATTTAACATAATTAACACCGTGACATGACAAGTTGCTGAATGTATTATTTATTTAAAACTCAATTTTAGTTCAAGGGGAAGTTTTACTTCTATTCACACCCTCCAACTTGCGTGTCAAATGCCATTAGCTAAATACACTTCTCATTCACCCTAGCCTAACAGGTAAATGGGACTTCAAGCGTATTAATTCAACTCGACTTTAGGAGAGTTTTAATGCGACCGATGTGTAACAATAAAGCAGTTCTGATGTTATTTGACATTGACTCATCGTTAACATCTCGGATATTTTCGCTATTTTCACCCACCTTGACAAATCTTTAATATTTAATTTTAGATTCGAGATTCTTACAGCCGCTGCGTGTATTATCACTAAATTTAAGTGTGTCTATGAATCATGGCAAGTATGAGAGAATGATTTAGAGTTGGACTTTCTTTATAGCTCATGATTTAGGCATAGTTTCCACCACAGCGTTGGTGAGGAGATATGTGCAAGGGACATCAATATTTCTAATATGATGAGAACACATAGCCGCACATTTCTCCTCTAAACTCTGGTGGAAACTAGACATATGAAGAGTCTACTTTTCATAAATCGCTTATTGCCAATCTGTTCATAAATTAATCATCAAAAAATTTCATGACCCAGCATCTAAGTTAAGCAGCGAGAAGTATATTGCACTACAACAGTCTATTTTCACATGTGAGAGAAACAAGCACAACACGGTGTCCTTGCATACTGGTTTAAAATGCCGTGAGCCGTATCTAGGCCAGTTAGATAGGTGTCAATGTTTGTCGGTCGGAAACGTCGCGGCCGTTACGATGGCATTGGCGGTGAACGGTCACGTCCAGAAAAAATGCGGCGCAAGTAGCCAATTAACATGTGGGATAGTGTGAGGCCGGCGTCTCAGCTCCTCTATAAATACCGCGACACCCTCCCCCGAGCCCCGCAGACCCGCCCGCGAGCGCCGCCGCAGCCGCGCCGCCGCCGTCTCCGGCCGGCACCGAGCACCGCAATAACATAAAGACAAGACATAAATCTCGACATCAAAATGCTGACGTCACGACGTGTTCTTGCATCGGCCCACGTACTGTTTTATTACTAAAGCCTCGATTCTAGTAGATACAGAGAACAAGTAGAACGTAAATTATGTACGAAACGATGTTTAGATTGTTCACTATCATATTTGTCATAATCGTATTCTTACGGAGTTTCGTCTAACAACACGTTGATTTATTATTTTCTAGCAACATTTCAGGCAGATTGATGCGAATTTATACTCTATAAGCGTTTTACTAAATATTATAAATGTAACTTTCCTTAGCAATTACGAGTATTATGTAATTTGTTATGTGACTGGCGTGATCGTAAGATAATTTTATTATGGTATAAAGAAAGACCGTACACAACATCTCTACATCGTATTTTCTCATACCTTCTTATTGAATATCGAATATAAGTACAATGATAGAGCAAATATATAATATATGGGTAATCAATGATTCACACAAATACAAAGGGCTGACAAGACAAAAAAATATTCAGGCTAACCAAAAAATTTCCAAAATACAAATAAACGGAAAAACCTATTTCATAAACCGTTTTCCACAACAATATGAAACAGACGTCGCAAGGAGTAAATCGCATTAACGCACACAGTGGGCCAATCCAGAATGTATCCCGGAAGCACATTTACATTTAGTAGGTCCCGATCCCGGGTGCGGCGCGGCGACGGCGCCCACCACGACCGGCAGCGCGGACGTAGCGATCGCGCTATTTCTGTTCACTCACCAGTTGAATAACCTCCAATCAACTATTCGCACTTGCCTACTAATCCCACTAGTGCATAGATCATCGCTGTTCTATACCACCCACGCACTCGTCAACCCGGCAGCGTTCTTCGTTTTAACAAACTCTAAACACAACTAGCTCCTAAGTACTGTGTCGAACAAAGTCTGTTAAGGGGTATTCTAAAATTGAAAGCTAGCAGCTAGTGCAAGGAAAACTGCACTTGTGCACGAACGAAGAGGACGAGGGGTGACCTGACTAGAAAACTGTGAAAACTTAACGTTCGAGGGTTATGGGAGGAGCATAGTCTAGGTGGAAAAACTTACACAGTAGTTTATTTAGAAGACAATAAAAGTGAACCTAATTGGTATGACAAAATCTGATAAAAAATCTCCAAAACGTGCATTACCCTAGAAACACTGCACCCAATTAGAAAATATTTTTTCCTTGTGTTTATTGTCACTACAAGATTGGTATGAAAGATTTTTTTTTAAATCTAGAAAATTGCGCAGAAAATTAGAATATTTTACAAAATTTAACAACTCTTCAAGCTCCGCGCGTTTGACAGGATTAACGTCTTTTGGGTCTGCTAGTATTCTTTCAATAAAATATAAGAAATAAAGTTAGAGTCCATACACTAAAGCACGGATTAAAGTCATCGCTTTTACTTATGTAGGTATATTAGTGATGGCGATATTTGTAATTTTGGATTTTCCACAAGCTGAGCAGTCCATGTCCATGTCCAGTGGGCCAGTCGTCAAGTTAATAATATACCTAGTTGGGAAAGGCAATACACTGTCCTAAGTAAGTGCAGTTCGTCACGCTTTAAGTAGTGTATTTCGCATTTGGCAAGAACAGAAAAGATTAAAGTTAAACCAGGATTCAGCTTTATGCGCAACTGGGCTATAAGCTGAAGCCGCTCAGTAGTAAATCTTTGATTTTAGTAGACAAATTCGTGAAACCAGTTAGTTATTTTACAGACATTATGGCGTTTATAAACAACGAAGGAAAACGACGCAGTTCCATGCATATTTTTGTCGTAAAACTTCATAAATTGGCAAAGTCTAGAGCTTGGGAACGATGGCTGTAACAAAAATAGAACCTAATTCCATTCTGCTGAATCAACGATGCATTTTGGCCTAACTAAATATTAGTCGATTTATTTAGTTAATAATCATCGATTTTTAATGATAACGGCAGTGAGAATGAAAACATCTGAGATATATCTTACTACAAGATCACTTGGGACTCCCAATTGGGATTGTTTCATGGACCTGTAAAACTTATTTCAAAATCTAGGCTTTTCTCAGAGAAGTTCTAGAAAATAGCATGATTTCCAAATACATGGTTAGGAAGTAACTTAAGTACCCATTCAAGTTACTTACTAACTACTCGGCTTACTAACTAACTATACGGCCGGGTGGCCTACTAGGTATACGAAAATCCTCAAAAGCTGCGTCGCACTGAATTAGTGCAACGTTTAGGCGTTGGTATGAGATAAGAAAATTTGGCAACTCTTGCATGCAACGCCGAGGACTCGGCTAACAACACTTTGGATAACAAAAGTAAGACTTTTAGATTTATTTAGGCATAACTACCCCTAAAAACTAAAAAAAAATACTTTATTTCAAGGGGATTTACTATGGAGCTTGACATAGAAAACGACATACACAAAATAATCTGCTTTTGTTGCCATACATTTGAAATAACAACAACATTTGAGCATCAGGAACCCAATTATCGCGTATTCGTGAAGATGAATACAATGAGAGCCGGCTGCTTATTCTATATAGTATTCAATTAATTTGATACTCGTGACAATTTGATATTTATCCAACGTGATAATGATTACACCGGGTTCACCCCGGCGAAAAGGCACACACCCCATAGCTTGGACGAAAAGCCCTACGAGATGGAAAGACCTACCACGTAGTAAATTAACAGTTAACAACGTATTGGAACATTAAGCAACAAATAGTACATAAATAATGCGTGGCATTCATCTACTGACGGAATAACACTTCAGTCTGGAAGACGGCCAACGACTGATAGGCTGTAGCTGCTGGACGGAACAGATCGTGCTTGCGTACTATACTACAAAACTTCAAAGCAAATAATAAGGAAATGTAACAAGATCATTTGGACGTGTATGGACGAACTTGCAAACTACGTCCGAGCGTGAGAGAGATATACGAATTCCACAGCTTTACGCCTGAAGTTGTGGTTCACACAGGTTTTCTCAATTCGATTTTTTTACAAGTTTTGGTAATATTTGTATTAGGGAGGAGACCCACTAGCTACTAGGCCAACGATGTTAGTGTCCTACTTTGATAATTACTTTTCCATAGGATACACCTGGGCCGAAATACCACGACCAACCACAGCAAGCGCGTCAGGCTCGTTTGTAAACCGTATGTCAGAGTACGGCTACCTATCAGAACGGTTGTTCAAAACACAGCCCAACAAACTTTTATCTGATCAAGGGTGGCATTCTGCATTTGCACATCGAACGAATATGAAGTGAGATAGTATTTTGGCGTTTTGTAAAACTCAATAACGACGCGAATCTGATCGTTCAAGTGAAAAGATCTATGCCAAAAACGTTTTCAAAATATTTTTATACAAATGAGGGAGAATACCAATTCGAGGTGAAGCCAATAGACAATTTAAGTTGTTGGTGTTAGCTGTTTTTTCCTGATCACGATCGAGATTAGATTTGGGGTTAGCCATAGCCAGAATAGCATAGCCGCTCTGGTGGCAAACAGGCCTCACGCTGCTGGCAGCATAGCCGAACTTTGCTTTTTCATTTATTTTATTGCGTTCATATCGACCTCGCTTCAACTGACGAAAAGTGGCCGTTAGCTTCAGTAAGTCAGTTGATAAGTACAATAATGCAGCTTCTATTAAGTGTATGTACGGAGCAGTGTTATTTTTCGCTCAAAATGTGGTAGGCATTCCAGATTTTCGATTATCTTGAATGAACAAAGTATTTAAGCTGCAGTGTGTCCGACTCCTAACTTTAAGATATCGTTCTGAGACATCTACTAAAGGGCGTTCAGTGGGTAGACCAGACAGCATTGCAACGGGCCGCGGCCGGAAGGCAATGGATAAGAATAGCGATGGATAGAAGAGAATTGTCGTCGAAATCACCTTACTGAGCAGTCTGCCGACTGCTTAACCGCAACACAACCACTTAGCCACCGCTAAGAGGCTGAAATTGGGAAAAAAACTGTTTTCTAATTACTTTCAAGGCAGATTTTTTAATAGTCAGATAAACATTCTAGACCATAAACTACAACACGACAGTTTGAAAATGTTAAATTTCATGATGAAATTTTAAAGTAAAGGACATAGTTATAGATTATTATGACCTCTATCGTGTGAATCGTGTCCAATGTATAAATTATTGTTTTGAGTATTGCTTAATTTATGAGTAGAACCGTTGTTTTGTATCCAACATCGCTCGGCATGCCGTGTTTTCTTTGTGATCGAGATTGAGATAGATGCACTTGTATTGTATTATCGGCATCATTCAATTTTGCCCTGTAATCGTTTTGGCATGCAGCTTATGCTTTGTTGATACTCCACTGAATTGTTTGATACCAAATATTTTCGCTTTCTTTCGCTGGTTGTTAGTGAAGGAACTCTCTGTTCAGCCTTGCGGTTGACTGGTAGAGAATGCCTCTAGTCTAGGCATTAAGTCCGCTAATTGTACTTTTTTTTGTAATTTTCTCCAATAAAGAATGAATAAATAAATAAAGTACAATGTTTTTAAACATTACTTTAATTCAGATTTAAATATTTTCTTTCGAGAGAAGAGTTAAATAGCAAACTGAGCACCTGCATGATCATCGCGATATAATATTTCAGCATGTCATTTGCTTCTTGCTGACGGGAGAGGAACGCTGCCAGCCCTATATTAGACTTTGATTGAACTTTTAAAGTTTTGATGCGTAACGAGACGAGTACGAGAATTTTACTAACATACGGTTTAGTGGTCAAGTCCTAAAAACGTACACAGAAACATCTGACTTGAATTACACGACTAGCGTGAGGTTTGTTGCACTTATTTTTATTCTGGCTAAAACTCTGACTCTGAATCCCGCTTCTGTATTCAAATCTGGCCTAAGTATCAACTTTCGTGTTTATTGAACAATTCGCGGCTAACACTCCGGTCATGGAAAACGCCCTTAAAAATTCAAGCAACCCAAGATGAGTTTAATGCGCTCGATGGAGTGTGTGCTTCCAAATGTTGCGGTCACCAATAACAGCAATAGTCAGCGTGCTCCTGACTACCCCGTCAGGGATATCGTCGTCTGCGTGGGGTGTTGTTATGTTAAAGTAATAATCAATCTAAAGTATTCAACTGGATGAAGACAAATCGTAATATAAGTTCTCTACGTTCCTGATACAGGTATTTACACAAAGTTACACATACTACGACAGTAACGATGGCTAGTGGATGTCTTCACGATCAACTAGGTACCTCGAGAGTCAAATTATTTTCAGCTGCCATGACACGCAGGAGTACATGGTGAGATTAAGCACAGGTGTGTGGCCACTGGAATGCGCTACATAGGCAGTCTGACGACACGAATGCAAGGTTGCAGAGTCAGAAAAAAACAAACAAATGATACAATGACATCAAACAGTGTTTGGCAAGCCTTTTCATGCGGCTGTCACTAGCAGTAAATCTGGAATAACCTACAACGAGCTAAGTATCTGAGTTTCAACAGAACTAATAATTATGAATGAACACAAATTTCGAAAATCGATTGATGGATAGCGACCTGCGAGCACAGCCTTGCCGTGCGGGAGAAATTTCGTTTCCGCTGAATATTTTACTATTTTCCCTACAAATAACAATCAAACGTTGTTGTCTGAATGCCAAGGAATGGTCCTCTTATTTATTGATTTATTCTTTATTGCACTAAATTTAGAAAAAAAGTACAATTGGCGGACTTAATGCCTGGAGGCATTCTCTACCAGTAAACCGCATAGCAAAACAGAGTTTTTTTTTTAGGCACCAGAAGAAGTTAAGTGTCAACCACAGCTAAGCAACCCCGCCGGCATAATATAGCATTTTAAAATGAACGTATTTATTAACGAGATGGACATCATTCTTTCTTTATCGAGATAAACACCTCGAACCTTGATACGTAGGTACCTAATCAATTTAGTCAATCGTGCGCACGTAATTACGGAACGAGGATTGTTTACAGAACTTTCAATCGATTTTAATTATGCACTGCAGGTGCATAACGCATCGATAAGAAGCATAGTTCAGTTCGGGTTGATAAATATCTACAGTTTACCAGTTAGGTTATGAAACGTGAGGTTTACATACAATACCATACGAGACGTGGCTAGGGTTGTGTGTGCTGTAACCGTTTGAAGGGAAAAGGGTTTTGTTTTACTAAATTGCATTCGGCGTCCTATGCGTTGGAAATAAGTGTCCATTAGGATTTATGTTTTAAATTACATTATGGATGATTTTTCAGCACGCCAATGCGCCAGCAGCCAATGTGTACAAGAGCAGCGTTGCTTATTCAGATTTACAAGTTCATACAACAGCAGATGTATCACCTGCGGGTTGTCGTCAAATTAATTTAATAAAGTACTTTTAAAAATTACATTTAAGTAAGTAACTAAATTAAAGTAAGACAAGCATAGAAGCTTTATGTAGATGAAAACGGAGTTGGATCAAAATTCTAACTTTTATCAGCCGAACCGGCCTACGGGCCCTCGCTCACGGCGAGTTTTTGCAGCGATGCTGTCGCGAATCTCTCGCGAGTCTGCATTTCTACAGTCGCGGAGCTGTCACTAGCTGTTCCCGCGGAGCGTTCAGATTCAGTCGTGATGCAAAGGATATATTTTGTCGCGCTTTTTTTTCCCTCTCGATGTTGTCCGACACGGTCGCGCGTTCGAAGCGATTTAGTAATCTCATAGCTCATACAAATTAGGGACCAGTAGGGTCGCGGCAGCACTGCTGCATGCAGCGTGATTCGGAATACCATTATTCGCGATGCAGTAGCGCATTGATAGTGCATTGGCATCGGCAGCCACGCTAGAAAAAGGCGAGGGCCCTAAGACGCGCACAGCGACATATTTTTGTCACGTTACCTCGATTGATTTGTGCGGTTTAGTTCGGCATGAGAAAAATTTGTCGCGGTGCACATGTTACTCAGCCAGGTCTGGTCAGTCTACAAGACTGACTGGACTGATGCCAGATTAATCGTAATAAGCCAAGCTTATGGAAGTAGATTTCTGATTTCCCTAGCAGCGTTACGCAGACGGCCTGCCGTGTACTATACTATGCACAAGTAGGTACCCTGTAATATTATGCATTCGGTCCACTTTTACGCGGCTATAACGAATAACGACGGGTATTGCTGCAATTGATGAATGGTATTAAATGACTTAAAGGGTTTGCTCTATGCTGTACGGAGTATCACAACATTCACACCTGTTTTTGTGAAATTAAAAATATTGGTCCCTTTAGAAATCAAACAAATTGCAAATTCTCTGTATCGAAATTCCACACTTCCAGCAATATTTTTGTAAACAATCGGATAGAGGAGTACAAACACACAACTTTTAAGCTGAAATGACGCGACCCTCCACTGCATCTACGCGTACAAGCAAGCACTCTTGTATGCGTAGATGCAGTGGAGAGGCGCGTCATTTCAGCTTAGAAAATCTATACCACTTTGTCTGCATAATTGATACCCATACCAAATTACAGGCTTCCTAATAATTACCCTATAAAGAATCTTCCTTGCAACACTCAAAGCAGAGAATGGCTCAAAGAATTCCTTCATGATACAGAACTTTTTATATTGGATTTCTTCAGTTACAAGTAGATTTTTCTTCTACTACTTCCCGAAACCGGGCTAATACACCAGTTCCATAAGATGTTCCTGTGTCACAAAGGGTCTTATGGATGCCTTTTCAGATGAGAGGAACATCCTAGTTATCCTGGTCAGCAGAATTACTGCCTCTTGTGATGGTGGCTTTTAATGTGCCTAGGTAAAGCAAAGCTTTATGAGATTGGCAAAATGGCAGACTTAATGCTTAAAGCTTTCATGGATGCGAAGAAGTTTTAGGCTTTTATTCAAAACTTTAGGAATTATAGTTATGAAAATAAGTATTTTTACTACTTTTTCTGCCATTCAACTAACAGGCATTTAACACACCTTAAATCAAAATTTATATGAAGCTCAGATTATTTGAAGCAGAGAATAACAACGTAATATTAATGTTACTCTGGCTGGCCACAACTAAACTGACTAAGCAAAAAGTTACCAGTAAATATTTACTTTGTTTCAACCATGAAAAACAGTAAGAACCCTACAGAAATATCTAGGTGGTAAACTCTCATGTCATTCAAAACGCACAGCTACAAACCTACTTCAAGGGACATTTACAATAAGTTGTGATGACCATGCCTGAATGTTCTCCAGTTTTACACCAAGTAGGTACTTGTATTTAGAATTTTTTTTTTTTTTTTTTTTTTTCATATTTGTTTACAAACATGCAATCAGTCCTGAGACCATAAGCAGTTTTTTTAGTTGAATGTAACAGTGGCGTGTAGGCATGCCTTGACCACTATCAGGCTGCCTTCATGGTTGTACTATATTTATACTGTGATGTCCCATAGGTGCAGTCTTTTCAGACGTCTTCTTTGCAGTGGTTGAATCAGACTCTGGGCCAGTTCGTTTTGATGACTACTTATTCGAGTTTTATATGACTTTATACTTTTGGCTATTTGCTGTTTTACTGTAAGTATGTTCAAGTAATCATGAATTTCCTCCATTCTTGTGAACCACGGGGCATTGACAATGGCTTTCAGCACACTGTTTTGGAATCTTTGCAGAATTTCTATGTTTGATGTTTTCGCTGAGCCCCACAGTTGTATACCGTAAGTCCATATTGGTTTAAGTATGGTTTTATATAACAGTAACTTGTTCTCGACAGTGAGTCGCGAGTTCCTACCCATAAGCCACTCTAGGGATCTATATCTGTAGTTCAGTTCATCACGCTTTTTCTGAATGTGTGTTTTCCAGGTTTGTTTTCTATCAAGGTAAAATCCAAGGTATTTTACGCTTGTGTTATGTGGTAGGACCTCTTGACCTAATTTAACAGGAGGACAATCTTCTCTTCTCAGGGTGAATGTGATATGATGTGATTTAGTTCCACTAGCTTTAATTCTCCAAGAGTGCATCCAGGAATGTACATCATTTAAATGTTCTTGCAGTTTTTTTGATGCTACTTCAGGATCTGTGTCATTTGACAGTATGGCTGTGTCATCTGCAAAAGTGGCTGTTACGACATTCTCCGACTCTGGTACATCGGCTGTGTAGATCAGATACAACGACGGTCCCAGTACGGATCCCTGTGGGACTCCTGCTTTTATATCATAAAAATCGGAGGTAGAGTTGTTGATTTTGACATAAAAGATACGACTTTCTAGGTAGGATTTCAATAACAGGTACAGATTATGCGGCAAAAGCTTTTTTAGTTTATAGAGTAACCCATTGTGCCATACTTTGTCAAAAGCTTGTTGCACATCCAAAAACACTGCCGAGCAGTACTTTTTATTTTCTAATGTGTTCCTTATGTACTCACACACTCTGTGAACTTGTTCGATGGTCGAGTGATTCTTTCGAAATCCAAATTGGTGCTCAGGAATAATTGCATTATCAGTCAGAGTTTCATTGAGGCGCAGTGAGATAATCTTCTCGAGAACTTTTGATAGCACAGGTAGGAGGCTAATTGGTCTATATGAAGATGCTAAATGCGGTGGCTTCCCTGGTTTGGGGATCATTATTATCTGCGAGACTTTCCATATACTTGGAAAGTGCGCAACTCGTAACACAGCATTAAACAATGAAGTGATAAAAACAATACATTTCCGTGGCATGTTACGCAACACCTCAGCCGTGATCAGGTCGAACCCTGGGGCTTTCTTGAGTTCCAGATTCATAATTATACGACGAACTTCGGCAGGGGTACAGCATCTAAGGGGGGGACTTAGCTGTAAGTCAGTTTCAAGGAACGTCATAACCTCGCGATCAATACTTTCGTTTCCAATGTCAGTGTTGGGCGTGAATACGTTGCTCAAGAATAAGGCGTACGCTTCTGCTCTTTCTTGGACCGTTTTTGCCCACGTTCCATTTTCATTTTTAAGTGGATGTCGAGAAGGAAGTGGCTTTTCACGAGATTTCACCGTTTTCCATAGTGAATATTCGTTCTTGGCTGGAGCTGTTGGGGTTAGACTTTGCAGATGTTGTTGCAGTGTCTCATTTTCTAAATTTACCAAGAGCTGTTTAAGATCAGCAGCTGCTTTGTTGAAATCTCTTTTATCTGCTGGGTGGCGACTGCTGTGCCACACTCTTCTGAGGCTCTTCTGTATTTAGAATTTACAAATCAATCATTTCGTATGAACAATATTCATCTTACAAATATTTTTTTTCTGCTTTATTTTAGGGTGTATTTTTACTACAGCACCATCTGCTCCCCAGTGATAACAGAGTTCAATTTAATTCACCAACAGCGGTGAAGTCGCAACCTAAAACTTGTTGAGCTACACTTAGTGAAGTGTGGACTTTTGGGTCTACAATTTCCTAATACACACAGTCAAAGGGTTTGTCATGAGCATTTAAAAAATGATCTAGAATCAGAATAATTGTAATGACATCGGATTTTGGTAGTAAGGACCTGAATTAAATATGGAGTATAAAATCCTAAATTTGTGATATTATTGGATGCAATTTGTTCATTCCAATTACTGAATTTAAACTGGTACAATAGTATATTGGTATTTCAAACAAGATTCTTATTAGAATGAATATCTTATTATGTATATTTTTTATCCAAATAAATGCTGTGAGGAAATTTTGAATAATGTTTTGTTAGAAACTTTCTGAAACGAGGCTTGCCGAATTTATGCATGGCAGTTATTGGACGATGATTCACTGTGCAAAAGTTTACAGTAGTAACGTCTGCTGATGTCATGCAGGCCGAAGGCGTGCGGCCACGACTCCTGCACACGGTGTGCGATTTGGGCACGTACTAACTACCATTCCAGGAACATAAATTTAAACATATGCTACAACTTTGAATTTGTACACTGAACCTAAGGGCACTGACCAAATGCGTACATATAAAATCGACATTCTTATGTAATATTCCTAACATAAACCTTATTTTTCTATACCTTATAATAGTTTAAAATATCGATATGAGTTAAATACTTTAAAAACGGTGTAATTATAGCGTAGGAGGCATAAATACCTTAACTTTATATGTAATCCAATATCCAGAAGAAAGTTGCAGTCCTATTTACACACGAATACACTGTCATTCATGTAAAACTACACAACAACACAATGCAGCACTACACAAATTTTCACTTATAATTATTAAATTATGTGAAAATATCACATAATGCGCCATTTTCGCAATAAATCCGAAGGACAGCAGTCGGCGATCGCTGCCATCTTTTTTGTCAAATGTCTAAAAACTAGGGATGTGAAAAAATAATCGATTTTTATATTAATCGATTATTTTTATGGAATAATCGATTTTCAAAAATCGATTCGTGTAACACAAAAAATCGATTTTTTATTAATCGATTTTTTTACAAGTCGATTTTTTTACGGATAAAGTAATCTCAAACTATTTCTAGAAAGAAATATTTTTCATTCAAAAACAAAGAATTTCATAGCTTAGAAAGTGGCTCATTGGCCCTATGGAGAAGCTAGGAAGGAGGATCCCAAACTATCAAAGTTAGCTCGTAAACACCTTTTTGTATGTTCTTCATCAGCTCCAGCAGAGCGTCTCTTTTGAAAAGCTGGAAATTCTGTCCGCAAAGCGAGAAACCGTATCTCAAGTAAAAGATTGCCCAAGCTATTGTTTCTCCGTATCAAACAAAAAATACAATAGCTCTTCTACTTAGGTTAGGTTAAAAAAGTGAAATATATTTATAAATTGTAGTCTATGTCCTATTCAGATGCGCTACTTATATCATTGTAAAGTTTCATTAAACTCCATCCAGACATTTTAACGTGAGAGAGCAACACGGCACATCCACAAAACTTACGCATTCATAATATTAGTAGGAATAGGTAAGATTAGTGCCCAAATAAAGCTATTTTTTGAATGAGAGATTTTATGCAGCTAAAATACCAAAATCAGTAAAAAAATCGTTTGTTTTTGGAAAAATCGATTTTTTCGTAAGAATCGATTATTTTTTTGTAAAAAATCGATTATTTTAAAATCGATTTTTTTTCTGATTAAAAAAATCGATTATTACATAATCGATTATTTCATTATAAAGTCACATCTCTACTAAAAACTAAATATAGCGCTTCGAACGAACTCTGGTGTTATTTTTAGAAAGTACAATGAAACTTTCTATACAGAACTACTAGCGCCATCTGTTGAAGTATGCTTTTAGTTAGACTAATTGTCGCTAGATGGCGCAAAACCGCGTACATGGTGCTTCGTACATTTTTAAATAGATGGCAGCACCATACCTTTGTTTTCTTGAAATGAATGAAATGTCTCTTGAATGTTGTGGAGCAAATACCTACCACAGTTTCGTGGCTTCATCACTGCTGCTATTAATTTACTTATAGTATTGTATGTAGGTATGTCCATTATATATTTTTTTAATTAGGTATTTCTCAATTATGCTCTAATCCCGCTAACCGAAGGTTGTCTGGAAGAGATCGCATTTAGCGATAAGGCCGCCTAAATTGTACATCCTAAATCGCTGCAAACTTTTGATTCAATTGTCTTTGTGCAATAAAGTATGTCTTATCTTACAACGTCAATATGAAAATTGTGCATGGTGTTGTACCTATGTATAGATAGATATTTAATAAACATCAATTCGCGGTTTATGTAGAATGTTTTTGATAGATAGTTAGAGTTGTATTGTTTTTAAATTTTTTTTTTTTTTTTTTAAAAAAAAAGTGGCGTCACTGATGAATCGAGTGCGAGGGAGTAATAATAGCATCCTAAGGATAGTGGCAGATGATCCGCATGCACCTATCCTCCGGCATTTCGTGCAGACTATGATTGGAGTTGAGGTAAGAAGCTCCTCCGGTTGAAGTCGCAGGGAGTGCTGCTGAGGTAAGTATATTTAATATTTTTGAATAACAAATGATCTTATTGTAATAAATAAGAATATTGCAAACCCTAGTCATATCAAGTATACCTACTAACCCATGGATCTTGTAATCTGGTTTGCTATTCCGGCGGACATTTCACATCTCGGTGCTTCACGCTTAGGTGCCTCAATCATCAATACGCTTTATTTTGAATTAGTATTTTCTCTCATTTTGTGTGTAAATAATTGAAAAATGTTGTTTTGCTTCTCAAACGACCACAGTCGCAAAGGAAATGTATTTTAAAGTTACCTCGTCACGAGCGAAGTGATTTTTGGCACCCTCCGGAATATCATAGCTGGTAAACAAAGAAATTGGTAATAAAACTGCATGTAAAACTGTTAACTTATTGTATTGTATTGAGGTCCGCGGCTGAGCCGAAAGTAAGAGGATGTCAGACTAACTGACGTCACCCGGATTTCGGTGGGCGCACAACGAGACATTTACACAATCTCCGGCTTTGTCTTCAATAGGCTAATTTCTTCATCGTGATGCAACGAGTTGCTCGTAAGGATTTGATGATTGAGCGTTAACAAGCTGACGATATTTATAGCACAATGATAATACCTATCAATCCCAATAAACACATCTACTTGAGTGTCAAAAACTCATTCCTTCTAAATACACATATTTGAATCCTACTAATCCTATCCTACTAATATATAAAGGCGAAAGTTTGTATGTCTGGATGTGCCGTGTTGCTCTTTCACGTAAAAACTACGGGAATGGATTTTAATGCAACTTTACAATAATGTTGCTTATACATCTGAATAACACTTAGGCTACAATTTATAAAGATATTGTGTAAATTGTTGAAAATATCAAGTAAAATATGAAAATGTACGCGGCATCACGTGGTATGGCATGACAGTTTATGACAAAGACAGACGGCTGTGCTGCATTAGCGTAACTATGGGTGCGTTCCGAATTAAGATTAAATCGAAAATAGCGCGTATTTAGAAAGATATTTTTTTTAGTTTCTCAACTTAAGTCGACGCGGACGAAGTCGTGGGCGGCCGCTAGTCTATAATAAAACCCAGACTCGTTCTAGGGGGGTTGAAGAAAAATTGCGCTATAGGCATAAACCTACGCCCATGGGCGAGATGGAAAACAGAACCTTAGACGCTATAAAATAATCTCTACCTATTACGCCAACAGGCCACTCCACTCTGACCACCTAATTGTTGAAATTAAAGGAACGCTGCAGCATTGTTTTAGCGATTGACATGTCGGGACACTTACCCGCAAATATCGACCGCAATGGGAATGAAAGAGACAATACGTGACAGCAGTAGAAGTGATGCTGTAGGTCTGATTAACATTTCATCAGTAGGGTTGTGGTCTTCATATGGAGTGCATGATGAGAAATCAGAATAATCATGCAGCTGTTGTCAACGAACCTCGGAGCGAAAATGAATATTTTGCTGTAAGGTTTTATTTAAAAACAATCATCATCATCATTAGCAGCCGCACACCCCCACTGCAGAACATAGACCTCCCACCATTGGTTTTCAGAGAACGTCCGGTTGCGCATCCACCGGGATCCCGCGACCTATATCAAGGGTGGCATTCCGGCTAACATCAGTTCACATCTCGGTGCTACCCGCCCACTTCATTTTGTATGTAAATAATTAAAAAAGTTTTTTTTCTCTCAAACGACTAACGTCGGAAAGAAATTGAATTTTTAAGATATTACCTCACTACGAGCGAAGTGAGTTTTGGCGCCAACCGCAACACCATAGCTGCTATGGTGGTGTGTAGTGGTATATTATACTTACAGCGCCTCCAGTGCGAATCGATATCTTAAAAAAGGCTCATGATGCTGTTTTTTATTAAACCTCTTGTAACCATTGTAATTACCTATATTAAAGTCTACAATTCATACAAATTAATCAATGGTCCAGATCTAGCAGTATAAGGAAATCTGTAACCACTTACTGTTAACAATTACTTACTTTCACTATAACAGATAAGTACCTAGTTACCAACCTTTTCTCTACAGCATTATTAGTGCTCTAAGGCAGTATCACTTATCGACATTAAAATTTGGTAATTGTTGCTGGCACTATAAAATTAAATAAAAGAACACCTAATAATTTTGACGATTGGTCGGTGTAATAGTTCAGAAGTAGGCTACCACACTAAAGGTCGCGGGTTCGATCCCCGCACAGTTCAAACATTTGCGTGCATGAACATGTCTGTTTGTACTGGTCTGGTTTACTGTATATAAAGGATGTATTTACAAAAGAAATAGTGTTTAAGTACGAGGTATCCCATAACACAAGCATTTAACTGCTTTATTTGAGTATAGATGAAGCTGTGTGGAATCATGACCAGTGATTTAATTGGCTGCTAAGCGAATACTTTAGTGCACAATTTAGTATATTTTTTAACATATCAGTTTTTAGAATGTCCATTGCATAAATTAAAACGTTCCCATCCGAAACGTATAACGGACTTAAGGGGTAGATATATGCTGCGGTAACCGCTTGCCATCTGTCGGTCCGCATGCTAGATTGCCACCGTCATTTTATAACAAAGTATGCCACTGGGTGCCACCTTCCCAGTGGTGAGTCCCTCATAACCCGTCCGCCCCCCGGTGGACGGGTGTGCGTAATGGTATTTCCTCTGGGTCAAGAAAAACGAGCGCAAGACGCAACTTCTTGTGACGTTACACTCGCTGCTGCCCATTGCGTTTACCCAGGTACCTATCTAGTTAGCAATGTTTTTTTAGATTGTTGTCATATATTCAATTATCCGCCAGAATCTCGTCCGTTAAACAACAATTCTGTTGGGGGTTTTCATTTTTCAAATTGCTTTGGTCAAAGGCTTGCAAATTGACAACCTAGGCCGACCTTCAGTTACCCCAAGTTTATGTTGCTATGACGTTGTGTTCTTAATAGATTTTATCCTGATTTCATGATCCAGACTACGGGTTGAGAATTTAGCCTTAGAGCTACGAGTGGCCACGAGGATGTTTGACCCCTAAGCCTAGATAAAACAATGATTGAATAGACGTGCTTTTCCAAGTATGGTTGATTGATTGATTATAAAAAGTAAGACTGATAATCAACTATCTACAAGTAGGTATGTAAGAGTAGGTATGTAAAGAAAAAGTTTTATCCGCAGAAGCACTTACACTTCTCACAATTGACCCCAATTTCTTTGTTATGATGAGTGCTGACGAGGCTAAAACAGCAGTGTTTATAGAAAGCTTATTGTTTATTCGCAAACTATTCAACTCTAGTTGTCGACTACAAAATTGAGTACTAAGTAGGTATTTGCATGACTTACGAGGCGTTTTGAACGATCCACGAGCGTGATTCGATCAGCAAGAAACTACCTAAAGAATAGCATTGATATACCGATAGTACATTGTTACCCTAGGGGTGAAAGTAACTTATTTAGTCCCGAGACGGGGTTTGGCGCCCGGAACGAAGTGAGGGCGCCAATAGTTCGAGGGACTAAATAAGTCTTCAACCCGAGGTGAACACTGTGCTTTTCATTACAAATACAAGGAAAGTAATAATAAAAACATGATTTAGCTAAAGAAAAAATGAGAAAAGATCGAATACTCATACTCTGAAAGTAGGTCATTACTGACCTGAGAAGTGGGCTGAAAGCAATACTTTTCAACCCTAGGGAGAATCACTTTCAACTGACAGCTGACAAATTATTTATTTTATTAAATATTATATATATTATATACGGGTTAAATACTTATTTAGTCCCTCGAACTATTGGCGCCCTCACTTCGTTCCGGGCGCCAAACCCCGTCTCGGGACTAAATAAGTTACTTTCACCCCTAGGGTAACAATGTACTATAAATCAATACTTAACTTTTTAAGTTACTTAAATTTTACATCGTGGATGTATAGAATTTCCAGTATTTAGTACTTTTTCATTATTAGTACGTTAAAACCTATGTAATGACATAAGATGGGACTAATATCATTAAAACGTTTCCAGTACTAGTTCGATTAAGGGAAAACTAAGTATTTTATAACGGCACGAATTCTTTGCCATTTACGCATCGGTCTAGGCGCTGAAGGCAGGATATTTCATCAGAAAAGGGGATTCTTTGCCAGACAACCATCCACGAGAAACTAAACAAGTAATTCTTATTAATGAACGACAGTTCGGAACGCTTCATGATATAAAATCACACGCAACGGATTTTGATTCGGTTTTCTTTGATATTACGAGTGATTAAAGAGGAAGGTTTATGTGTTTAATAACATCCTATTGCACCCGTGGGAAGCCGGGGCGGGTTGCTAGTCGCCAATTAAAGAATGACAAAATGTATATCGTAATTTTTTCTCGTGTAGGTTCTTTCCGGTGGCAGGGTTCAACCGCCGGGAAACGAAGAGAACTAAGGTGTGGCAGTGTAGTGGACTTGGTCATTCACCCGCTGCGGCCCCTAAGGGCGACACTTGGGCTTGCGGGTCCAGTGGCGCCTGCAAGCTCCCTGAGCCCAAGCGCCCCAAACGGTTGGTGGGAGTCAGTGATCCTTGGCCATCCCCCCTGTGCGCTGCGATCCAGCGGGGCCGTACTCCCCCCTTCGTTGGGGGGTTGGCTGGAGGGAGCCCCATTAGGGGCTAGCACTGGCGGCGGAGCAGTGCGGTATTACTTGCGGTAGGACCCAGCTTCACCGCCCAAGTGCCACCGTTGTGTGCCGTGGCGTTTTAGTTGGTAGGAGTTCGACATAACCTTGAGGTACCTTGCTGCCATGGGGGACAACGAGGTTATGGGAGGTTATGAGGATTTCCCCACGAAGAAAAAACAAAAAAAGAGCAGGTGATGTTCACAGCCTGCCATCTTAAACAGGATGTCCCCAGAGTTCGGGTTAGGTGTAAATGATTTGGCGCCGCACCGTTCGTAGCACGCATGCGTCACTCGGCACCGCGGGCAGCGTGTTTGCAGCCAAGTTAGCGAGGACGGTGAAAGTCGTTGCGTAATGCTGCAGTCTGCAGCTGCTGCACTCACGACAACACTATCCTACGGCTTCACCAAATTGTCATAATGATATTAAAGGACCGTACTGTTCATGACACTTTTTCAGTTTTTTTTTCATTAAGTACTTACACTTTCAATGGATAATTCAGTTGTGTTTCTTTAAATAGGTACATAACTGGTTGTTATGTTATTATAACCGTTAGTTATTGGTGTTTTTAATAAACCAGGTTCAGTCTCTCATTTCTAGCAATAAACTCGTAAGTAGTTCAGGTTTAATGGGTGTGTAATGATGTGTCAACAGTGCGATCATTTCATAACATACATACCCTCACGACCATATCCCTAATGGGTTACCCAGAGATACACTGATTGTTGATCCATCATGGTGAACGGAACATTCAGAAGCCCACATTTTGCTGAGGGAACTTGAATCCAACGTGGTAAGGGACGACCCTACCGCCGTTTTACGGGTTGCTTGGTTTTATTTCGGTGTTTCCCATCACCGGAGAAACCATATGAAAACCATAATAACAACATGTAACATCATCTTTTTTTTTCCCCGAAATACCTATGTCGCATTAAGTTTTCGAGAGGTAGATACTCAGATATATATCAATTGGAGCTTAAAGAATTGAGATCGATGTCGGAAAATTGTTTATGATCATTAATCATTTACTTACCTGCGTAAAGAAGTAAATGATAGCACTCACATTGATTGAGTGCAGGTTACTTACCTGTGCGCTGATGGATTTTAAATAGCTTAATTTGGATTACGAGTTGTTATTGGAACGGCTTCCCGACTAGTTAGTATTAGCTCATCGCGCCTCTTCGGCGCTACGTAACCACAGATTATGTATAGGTAAATGTGTAAACAAGTAAAAAAACACCGTTCCTCAGGTTTGTTTGTGGTTACGGAAGTGGCCAAGAGCAGATCAACGCAACTGAAACATAATAAGTATGAGGATGATTCACGTAAAGGAAAGGGATAAATTACTACACCACTAAACTTTTACGTAAAGTACGTAAACATTATATCGGGCTCGTTATTAAAGTAACTTTCTAGTTACTTAAAAATGTATTATGGAATTTAAACCAGACTGAATGATCCGTTGAGAGCAGTGGTCGCAATGGTTAAAAATGACACCCTTTAGTTACTTAACTATCATGACTTTGTCAATAGATATACTTAGTTCACGCTGGTGAGAAAATGTAGAATAATGTCTGAGATATGGTAAACAACTCATCTGATGCTGATCTAATAAAATGATCCGTTTAATCAATCGGGAATACGTAAGTGTCGAATTTGGAATTATTGGGTATACTAGTATTCAAATATTGAGGAATCAGAGCGTTTCTTACTGGGATAGTTTTCTTACTGATTTACTAAAAATAATATGAAATTTCTGAATAATCGTTTTTTTAACAATTTAACGCTTGGCCTCAATAATGAAATGTCTTTCCAATTTGTTTTGTACTTATGCATATCAACACAAACTGTGCTACAGCTTCATAATATGTAAGTATGTACTTATATCGCGCAATCTTCCGGTTTGTCAGAAATGAGTTATTCGTTACCCTTTGGCTAACAGTTTATGCAACCAATAAGCACGTGTATTGGTATTTACGCAACCGTAGAACTTACGCGTAAGTTAAACATACGATTTTGTTTTACATATCCAGGTTAGTAGGTAGATTCCGGATTCTAGACATAAAAAGAGGTGACTAATTGACTGTCAGCCGAACAAACATCGTGAGCGTCAGTGCAATTTCAGCTAGTTAGCTTTTGTTCTGTCTAGTTTGTTAAGATGGAACAGTTTTGTAACATGACAGGCTCACAAAACAAGACACGTCAAGCTCAGATGATTAGTAGGAGGTAATTACTTCCTACCTTGCATCACATTATTCACATCCTACACATTTAAACAAATAAGAATATGTTTATCTTCACATAAAATAAAAAATAGAGCCTCAAATGGAGCTTGACACTCAATAGAATAAAGCATAAATTTACATAAAAAAATATGTTCTCTCTCAAATTAGTTACCTTCTTTGTTGAGACTGACAGTTAACGCAACTCTATTTACAGTGTTTAAACTTTTTGTCTCGTCTTACGTCTGAGTTACGTTTGACGGCCAACTAGCGGAAAGCGGAAGCTTCGCTTTAGCTAAACCGTCTCGCCGATTAGCCAAAACCGTCTTGCAACGAACAATATCAACACTGAGAGCATTGATGTAACCGGCCGATGTGGTGAGGCACTTTTCTCTTTAGTTTCTCTCCTTGCGCGCGCGCAGTCGATGTTGCACCGTTGGGAAACGTGCGCGTCTCTACGATACTAACGCACGTGATCGCACTCGAGTTACCGTTTCTATACTTACGCGGACCTTATTAAAACTATACAAAATATTATAATAAGAATAACGTTATATTTTAAATAGTATTTGTGCAGTGCATTCGACAGTTTCATAGAAAGTTGGTTGTTAACTTGTTGCCTGGGTGAACAAACGACAGACTCGTAGTTACGAGTGCAGCACAGGCGTCTGAATAACTGTAAGGTTCTTTTTGTATAATTAATTAGTTAAGTCGTCATAAATTATTAATTTTGTACATTTACTTTAGGATTTGCCATTAACCTGTTTTGAAAACTGTAGTTATTTTAAAAAAGATTTATTTCTAATCTAAGTCCCCAATTATTTTTACCGGTCCGTAATTACGTGGTTTAAGTATTTCCTCGTGAATGCTAAAATACTAACTTGGGTAAATAGCATAGAAATTTTGCTTCGGATATTTTAAATGTATGTCTAATTCTGCTTACCTATATGTTTATTCACTGTTGATTGATAGACACAACAAGTGAATTGCAGCTGGTTTGATGTTCCTACCAAGTGATTGTTACCTAACTATTTATTTGCTCAAGTATATATATATTCTTATAGAGAAGTAGGTATTCATTTAAAAACCATAACTGGTTGTAACTGGTTGTAACTGGTTGTAACGGCTGTAACCTGTAAGCCCTGAATGACTGAAAGTGGCACTGGGTCACTTGCCAAACCATTTGCAAAGCAATATTATTTACCTATCAATCAAAATAACCTATCAACTAAAATTTGGGCGTCTCTAAGGCAAAAAAGCAAACTCTTTTAAGCTCTACTGTACAGTAGGTGCCATTAATTTATGTAATTGTCCTTGATATTGCACATTGCTTGTTTATATTCAGAGTATTAATTGTTTACCGGCTTAAGGCTAATTTATACATGACAGGTTAGGTACTTACCTATTTGTTAATAAGTTCGCTTTGTCCAGCGTACTGGTTCATTTAATGCATACCTAATTGTCTCTAGCATAATTAATAATTACGGGAATCTTGGCTTTGTTATGAGTTTTGTTTATTTAGTGTTTAATAAACTAAACATAAAAAAATTGGTGATAATTTAGGTAATCATAATACTGTGGCTTTTAAAAGTGCATGTTTAGTCACCGGCTCACCATGCTACCCATTTCCGTTTTTTATCTTGATAATTCTTTACAAGAGAGCAAGGAGGACTGACCGAAAATGGTGACCATTCATGCCGTTGACCGTACAATTCAAGCAACAGCAGTGTGATTCTTCAAACTTAAAGCTAAGTACGCGCTCCAACGAAGAGCTCACCGAAAATTCATTCAAATGGTTTGTTGTAAAGACACTCTTACTTTCACTATTGATAGTAAAAAGCGCTAATTTCCGTCTATTTACGAAGTCCATGTGATTTTTTCAGTGTTGAGAAAAGCAACCTTATAACTGCACAATTAGAATAGACTCTCACTTTTTTTAGATTTGAATGACTCTACAAAAAAAAGACGACCATTTAAGTGGCATTAGTCTTCCTTTGTTTAGAACATTTTTAATATTTTTTGTCACTCTAAAAGGTCATAAGGTTCCAATGCTTCACTGTACACCGCTGAAGAGCTTATTGACAAGGAGGCTCAAAAAGCTGTCAAAAGTCAAGTCCGTGAAAGCCTTAGGAGAGTCGTATAAGTCGTGGAATATTTAGAGTCATCACTAGGTGATAAGGTTTTTTTTTACAAGTTCAGTACTACTGAGTTCAGGTTTTCTGAAAAAAAAAACTTACTAACTAGGTACTCGTAGTTACTTAACTTCAACTTCGCGCTTCACACAACTGAGTTACCCCATCAAAGCAAAATTTTACATCTGAGATTGTGTTCTATTTTGTCGCACGGTTGGCTTAACATTGCCAAAGTCTTACTTAGTTACTTTTTATGCGACTGTACCACGTTTACTACATTATTGCCAAGAAAAAACACCCATTCAATATCTCAATAATCACATGATATGTTTCAAATACTCGCTTACCAAATCTATGACCCCAATTTCTTTTGTGACCGTTGCACATAGTACAATCGCTAATTACTACGTTCCCACGACAGAAAACAACGTCCTATGCACAAAAACAAAAAAGCAGCTTTGAAGTGGCTCGTGGTGTCTTGTTTGCCTACTATAATGGTTTTCTTGTGGAGCTTGATTTGCAAGAATCTTAAGTTCGCACGAATGTCGCATACTTTACTATAAGTACTCGCTAAATATCATGTTCTTCGAACAATCCAATTAAGACAATGATTTATCAAACTATAAGGCATAGTGGAATGGCGAAGAGTGTAGATAATTTAATTCTAAGAGGTGCAGTTGAGTTTTTCTGTTTTAGACAGACACGTTGCCAAGGCGAAACTTTGGTAAAATAAAAAAAATGAGACTTCACATGCATTACTCTGTTCCCGAAGCCAGGATTTTCCTTGTGAGGGAACCAAACACAACAAAAGGTCCCACAAGTACCTAGGCTACTGCGGTTTTGGTACGGGAACTGCACCAGCGACATCGAAACCCTAAAAAGGGTGTAGTCTAAGCTATGTTTCAAGAAGACGAGTTTTCCTTCCGTCTTTATTTTTCTCATTGTTTGCTTCCCATTATTGTCTTTCAACGCCCACGGTGCTCCAAATGCACAAAATATAGTCTTTCATTTTCATCACTTCCGTTAATTGTATTCTTTTGCCAAGGAAATTTACGCAAAATGTTCCAATTCAAAATTCATCTACAGTTACTTTTGATAGCGCATTGTTTCAGTGTAAATTCAGGTTTTGCAACTCTATTTCAATACGGTAAATTGTGACCTTGTCTTTCGGAATTCAAAGGAGGTGGACAATAAAGTTATCAAATTGAGTGTTAAGGTTTTTGTGTTAATCAAATTAGGTAGGAAAGTACAGCAACGATAATGACCTTGAAAAGAAACGTAAGTAAACACAGTACTATAATATTTATCTTGTCGGAATAGATCTTCAATTGGTCTTAAAGTCGCGAAACTATATCTCTATTGTTGCATACCTGTATGTAGGTACTGCGACGGAAAATGTTCTGAAAAAGTTTAAAGTACTGATTAAGATTATTTTTTTCAAAACTGGATTGCGTTCTGTGTGTGATTGTTGGTTGGTTTGGTGCATTTCAAAGTGAGCAGCTACAAACTGGCTAGAACACGCAAAGAAGAAAGTCCTCGAGTTCCGATCACGAAATCCATGACAAAACCATTCACCGTTTGAAAGCAATTGACTACGGTCATATTTTCGGAGGACGTCAGAAAAACAAGCATAGAACAATGTTCCTTACAACGCAAAACAATTGGCGTCGTTCGCTACAAAATGTCGTAACTGTAAGTTAGTACGAGGGATACGTGATATATTTTTTAATCAAGGCGAAGATTTACGAAAGCAGGTGTACTGGTTACACTGGTCGAGGTAACGGTCGCCGACATACAAGAGCTGTTCCCTAACAAAATGATATCATATGCACTGGAAGCCTTCTCCAGTGTTCCGGTGCGGAGTGGTAGTCATGATTTTCGTGTGAAAAAATATATAGATTTTTTCCCCGCATTTCGGTCTTATTTTTTTGGATGCTGTTATATAGTAGCAGTCTCACAATAACTAAACTCACGCATTCGCTGTTGGTTAACTATATTTTCAAATGCTTTACCATTTAAACACTTACCACTTCTAACTTACGACCTTTTGCATCTCATCTCGAGCTTGAAGCACTGCGCCAAAGCCAAATAATACGTCAAAGAGGTCTAATAAATAACTATCAAAGCTTCTGAGCTTTTATCACTATTTGTTAGTAGCTGCCTTGAATGTTGTGCAGTTTACTTATCATTTAATACTTTGTTTACATCAATCACATTTTCCCTCTACAGCATAATATTGTGAATGCAATCTTAAAACCAATTTTGACTGGTGAATCATTGCTTGGTTGCATTTTGGCATGCTATTTAAGTATAAGGCGTACTGTACCTTTATCTGTTTATAGATAAAAATGTCTTGATTGAAATAAAACTTAGGTACTTGTAAAAAATAATTCAATTTTTTTTTTCTGAATGCGCAGTTTTAGGTCTATCAACATAAGTTTTAGTCTGCTACACCCGGTTGACAAAACGCATAAAAACACTACGGATGTAAGTACAGTCGCGTAATAAAAAGGTTGACCACCTTAAGATCTGTTTTTGCTTGCTCATTGACAGGAATTGTTAATCAGATTATTAGTTTTAATCATTGAGAGCAAAGAGGATGTAATAATTCGATTTATCAAACTTGGCACAACACAATGGCAAGATCAAACTTATAAAGTTTCTGTTAATCGTGAAGGATCATACGACTAATCAAATTTAAATTTTGTAGTTAAACAGTAAAGCATACTTTTCAATAATATAACACTCAAGCCTGTTACACAGTTTAAAAAGGTTACATGTGCTTGCAACACCTAAATGAACTTATTTCAAAACTGGTCAACCTTTTCATTCCGCGACTGTACATAGATTAAACAAAATTTACTGACAACACTTATTTTACTATTAAAATGAACATTAAATAGCCAATGGGTCAAGTTCGACAAGAGAACTGCAATTTCAACGAACACTTATATCATTATTTTAAATGAATCGACACCACGTCATGATGTGGTGTGTGTACAGTCAGCGACGTGTAAAGCGTAAAGTAAATGGTCTTTATCCCATAGACATAAGGTGACACAAGTCTGGGCTGTATTTGATTTTATCTGCAATTGGTAATTCGTGATTCCCACGGACTCTTTGCAATTAAGGCAGTAAAGATCGGATTTTAGATTGAACTATAGAATATCAACTCTCTCTTTCTCAAATTACCACTTTTATTCGGATGTTTAACAACTTATAATCATTCAATATAAGCATTTCGAATGCATGACATAGGGATAAGTAAGCTTACAATGGTGGAATAGTGTATAGAAGAGGTAAGTTGTTGTTGGGAAAATATGTATAACCTCACATGCTAAATAAAGTACACTTCTAATATTTGCACTTTGACAAACCATATGGCCATAATGTCACTTCACTTTTGTCAATACGTAGCCCTCCTCCTTGGATATTCTACGTCCACGACATTCTCAATACTCTTCTGTACACATGCCACTGGCTGGTGAAACTGAAAGCTTATTGTAAGTAATATTAATGGATGGCCACTATAAAAAAATATATGTAAATACTATACAAATAGAACAAACACAAATGTTTCTCATACGAATGTTTGTTCTGGGTCTGGTCGCAACCGGGATCAAATCCACGACTCGCGGCTTTTGTCATTACGTTCGTTCACGTAGTTGTAATTATAGATACTCCATTATTCACTAGGTACATGTATGTACACAGGAAATTATTAAAATAATTATGTAGTTAAGTGACTCAAAAACGATCGTAATAACTTACTATTTTATACCTATCAATTCAATAGACTGGTTCGGAGGCGTAGGTGCTTTATCTTTAGTGTATAGAGTCGAAAATGTGTGACCAAATGTTCCACTTCTTACTCTTTTTAGTAAGTAGGAAATATGTTTTTTAAAACCGGTTCTAAAAAACAAATTAACACACATTTAAAAATGGGATATTATACCAATTCTGAAAAGAGTGTTTAACACTCGAAGCACTATCCAAAAAAAATACGTTACGGGTCTACACTTAAACCCTTATTCATAAAAACGCAACGCTAAAGCATTGTCACTTACTCGCAAATGGCGGCAGCAACAGGAATGAAAGAGACAAAGCGTTACACAAGCCAACGTTTTGTTGAAGAACTGTTAAAGGGTTTATGAATAAGGGGGTTATCATTAAATTACAACATTTTGCGCTAAGGCCCTATCAGTATCAACTCTCCAATCACCTCAAATGTACAAGTCAATGTTTTTATTTAAATAAGCATAATAGTACTTATTTATCGTCAATGTGACTCTACCACTGGCTTCAGAGTGTTGTTTCTGAAAAGACGTAGTGAAAACTCAGAAGAAACTGTTTTCAAATGAAAAAAACATTTTAGTTATTCAGTACAATAAAAATAATATGTTTGCGGCACCAACATAATATGTTTGTTTACAACTAAGCAGAAGAGTTTTTAGATCCACGTTTATTGTTAAGTTAAAAAAAAGTAGGTTTAGGCCTCGATCACGAAAAATAAGAGCATCCACGGGCATACAGGTTGTCTTGGCATGGTGTTGCCAAGATTTTAAAATAAGCTTATTAGAATAATATCAAACTACGTCTTCATCGTTTCATAAGTATAGGGTTTTTTTTTTATGTTCAAGCGGTTCATGTCTGTATTGTAGTAGAACTCTATAGCTTTTTTTTTTTTTTTTTTTTTTTTTTTTTTTTTTTTTTAAAGTAGGGGAAATGCCTTACGCATACCCGTCCACCGGGGGACGGACGGGTTATGTCGGACTCTCCACTGGAAAGGTGGTATACCAGTGGCCCTACCGACTAAAACCCCTACTACTCCCTCTTATCGTCCGTATAGTGGGGGAACACGGTGAGTAGCGCGAAGCCTGTTACGCGTTCCCCCGGACGGAGCCCGCCTGGACGGCGGGCCGGAAGCGACCCCCCCCCATCGTGAGGGGAGGCCAGAAGGGACAGCCGAGGATGTCAAGCCGTCCCTACCAGGCAGCGGTGACCCGTGCAATGCTGGCGGCGGCACCCCCGTACCACGCGCCAGCTGGCCACCGTACGCAGGCCCTACTGGGCCCGCAACCACGAGCCACCCAAAGGGCGGCTCCGCTGCCGTAACCTTCGGTACGGCCCCGCCGGGCCGCGACGCACAGGGGGGATCAGCCTCGGATCACTGGCCCCCACCAACCGGTTGTGCGCCGCGGCCCCAACCACGCGCCTCAAGGCGCCTGCAGGCCCCACCGGCCCCGCAGCCCCACGTCGCCCTTACGGGCCGCAGCGACCCTACTGGGCCCGCAACCACGAGCCACCCAAAGGACGGCTCCGCTGCCGTAACCGACGGTACGGCCCCGCCGGGCCGCGACGCACAGGGGGGATCAGCCTCGGATCACTGGCCCCCACCAACCGGTTGTGCGCCGCGGCCCCAACCACGCGCCTCAAAGGCGCCTGCAGGCCCCACTGGCCCCGCAGCCCGTCGCCCTTGCGGGCCGCAGCGGGCGGGTGTCCAGTCCACCACGCTGCCACGCCTGGGTTCTCTTCGCTTCCCGGTGGTGCCCCTACCACCGGTACTAGGCCCCCTCGCCACGCCGAGGCGAGAACCCGTGAGGGGGAGAACTCTATAGCTCACTTTGCAGTCGCAGCTTGAAGCAGTTGATCCTGACTGCTTCAAATAGTCCGTGTTTGGCAGGTCTAAGAGTACTTAATATATCTCTTTTATTAATACGGCTAGCCCACGAAAAGTAATAAGTATATTATCAACTCACTTAATATACATTGAATCATCAGACCAACGGATACATTTAAAAATCAGTCCCCAGGAACTGGATGTTGCTACAGTTGAAGATTGCAATAAATGTACAAGTACATATTTTTTTTATCAAATAAGACAAGTAATAATCTTCGTTGTGCAAAAAATGTAAGTACAATTATCTGCAGTCATATCGTTAAACATGTTAATGCACTAAGAGCGAAAGCGATCAACTTGGAAACGGATTTAAAATATCAATAAATATCAATTAAACTGCTGAGTATAAGAACCGGTTCTGTTAGGTCCTGTACTTTTTCGCTTTTGTAGTTAGCTAGTTGCAAGCGGTTACAAGTTACCAGTGCATAAGACTCATTAATAATGATTATATATTAAAATTGAAATAAAACAACTTTACGGATTCTACTCGCGGTCTATATTTCCTTTCATTTTCTAACCCGACGTTTCGACTACTTTACAGCAGCCGTGATCACGGGATGACCAACGAAACGTCGGGTTAGAAAATGAAAGAAAATATAGACCGCGAGTAGAATCCGTAAAGTTGTTTTATTTCAATTTTAATATATAATCATTATTAATGAGTCATCATTATATTATTATTAGAAATCATTATCCGTAAAGTTGTTTTATTTCGATGTATAGTGTTCGCGTAAATATTAGAAAACATTATATTATTATTGTTTTATACTCATTAATAATATAATTACTATTACTAATGGAATAGTAATTTGGTTAGTATTTTTTCATGCCCTGTCATTTGTTGCAGAGCCCTGAATCAGTAAAACATAACTCGCAAATCCTAGAATGTTGCCAAGAATGTTGCTAGAGCTAGACGTATCAAACATAAACTCGTCAACTCTGCTCTAGAAGCGTCAAAGTTCTAGGGGTTGTGTGTCAATCAGATGGTGTCAGACAAACGAAAACGAATTATCACAATCGTTTCACCTCTTTTCGCAGTCGGAATTCAACTGTATTCAAGGACGCACACATTTCAAACATGTTACACCGCTTTTGCGTCGGGGTTGAAAACGCGACAGTCATTTGATATGATTACTAAAATGAAACCTCACAATAAACAAAAATCAGATCAAATGAAAGTGAAACACTTAAAATTAAACATTCTTCTTAACTGCATAAACCACATTACACATTAAACGGGGTCAAAAGAGTAAATTACGTGTGTAAACACATCAGCGGCGTAAACATTAGGTTGAATAAATTAAATGTTACGGCACGACTTTCTGCGGCGCGGCGGTTAATATCGATGACACTTTCTATCGCCGTTATATATGCGAATCTGATATAATATTAATAATATTACATTTAGTTTAGCACTATTACCATTTTACGTGTGTTATGTCACCTTAAGACTTGATTTCAATGGTGAAGGATGGGTTGATCTGTGATTCAATTCCAACCAGGGTCAATAACATTACATGTATACTTACTCAGGTACTCGTACTTTTAACTCGTGCAGTGAAATGTCAGAGAAGTCAAATAAAGTTAATGGTTCAGAGTACATACTAAAATTGTATTACAAATATACTGTTTAGCAAACTTTTGAGAGTGTCAAATTTTGCCACTAATGCTTGCCGCAGATAGATTCACAATCGCAACAAACACAAATACTCCATTTATTTAATTATTTCGATATTATGGTCAATCAAATGGATCGTTATGTTTATTATGATCGTTTTAAATTGTACGTTTGAAATCTTATTGAAATAGATACGTTAGCCAAAGAATTAAAACTTTGCCAATGGCTGAGATAAACGTCTGGGCTCGTCTGAGACAGCGTTGCTAGGCAACGATGATGAAGTGACTCACAAAGGTCGCGCGTTGAACTCTTTTGTGAGGCGCTACAACTTTCGCTTTCGATTTTGTTAAAAAAGCTTTATTAATAGAATAGATTTTCCGTATTTTCTGCTCTTGATTGGTTGCATAGCGCAGAAGTATAATCTTAATAACTATATCTTAAAACAAAGTTATATGATTTAGATCAACTAATTTAACTGATTGCTTTATTTTGCTTTCTGTGTTAACGTAGAGCTGGGATTGAGACCTTTTTTTGAAGTAACTCGATAAAACGGACAATAACACATATTGGCGACTTTTCATGAGAAAAAATTACAGGAACGTAAATCTGTGCTCATCAGCACCTAGTAGTTGTTTGGTTCAAAATGACTCTATTCATTAAGTCCACCCTTGTTCTTCATATTCAGTAAAGAATCATTAACAAAAAGGAACAATGACTACGTAAATAACTTTTCAGCTAGGTGTTAAAATTCTAATAGCCCTGACAAAAAAACTTTTTATTTTACTTTACAGCTGTAGTAAGTAACTTTTGCATTTTGAAGCTATATTTCAAAAATAAATGAAATAATATCACTTTGCCCTGGATATTGCAAAAATTTTAAAATATGCAAAAAAAAAGATAATGAAGATTATCAAACTAAAGGGACATACGGCGCGTTGATCTCTTTTGTATGGCGCTGCGAGTTACTTTTGATAGGACTGAGAAACTCATCCAAACCAAATAGTTTTCATTTAAGTAACTGTTCTAGTTTAAACCTGGCACCTTTACAGGGTAGCCCAAGACACATTTTATATCAAACTTATATCTGTTCTGGGAAAAATAAGGAAAAAAAACTATTTCACTTGGTTGAGTAATAATAATCATATACTCGAAACTTTTGAAAATCGACACCATTATCCACGGTAACACTTCATTTTGGTTAAGTTTGGCAAATTTAAACCTTAAAAAGATTAGCTAAAGTTGGGTAACTCGTTGGGGCATTGTGAAGCCAGTAATTACCACTATGAACAGCAACGGCTTTCATTGTGGCGTTACTCTCTTTGTGCTGGTCATGACAATGCCCACGACACCTTATTGTGTTTACTGAGTAAGAATGTTGATGACAAATAAGTGTATAACATTCAATTAGGCTTATTAATTGGATACATATATTTATGTACAGAAAAACGTACCTACCTTAAATTATCAGATTTGTAGTTTAGTGAAGTAAGAGAAAGAAGATACAGTTTAATGAGAATCTTTTGATTGGTTCATAATAAGTTTCCAGATTTGAAAGTGCTTTTGACCGCTCTTATTCAATAAAGATATGTTCCAGTTGGCTTAAGATTCTTTATGGATTGACGTTTTAAAAGTTCGGTCAGCAGTACCCTCAGCAGACGAGCATACAACGTATGAAAGGACTCATGAGATTAGAAGAAACGCAAGATGTGTGTCAGAATCGAAGCAAGTGGAAAGAAGTGCTCTTGTGACTACTGCGTTGGGAAAGAGGCGAGATCAATGATATAATAATGAAAAAGTCGTAGATAGGTAACTTGTGCTACAACTTCGAACACCTGAGCAAAGCAATGACAGTTTGAGAAGACACTGTGACACTGTGTGTCGTATCTGTCTAATCATACTATCTTGTACCTGTGCTTGTACACACGGTAAAATTATAGGTACGAACGCCAGAAGAAAATTTTCGACTTTGCATTAGTACTGACGTAACGTACTCTTTAAAATATCATTGGGCGGGATGGTACGAGTAGGTGTAAAATAATATGCACAGTAAAATGCTGAACCGCTGGAGCACAACACTGCGATGCATTGTTAGGTGCCAAGTGTTGCCTGTAACAAGGGACGACGGTGGGCTAGTCCAAAGTAATCTACGCTTATGTACGCTTTCGTGTGCACGGCCAGCCCACGACACCTGCTTATTAGATGGAAATTGGACACGTCCAACACCGATTGAATTAACTATGTGCGCACGCGCACCTACTGTGCAGACTTGGCCTTTCTTTTTTACACTCGCTCGGCGTGGTGTACCGGTAAGAACTGCAATGCAACACGGTACATAGGTACCATCATATTGTGACCTTCATCTGATGACTTTAAATAAAGAAATTTAATAGGAGATTTGAATGTGAATAAGAATATTCATTACGCCAAAATAAAATGAGTGAAAGAGACAGCTAATCTGGTAAGGATGGATTTTCGAGATTCGCGACTACACACTGTATTTTATTAGTTTTCTCCGTATTTGCACTTATTACATACCGGATACCGTAAAGCTACCAGATAATAAACTGATCATTGAAATATTTTCTAAACATTAGAAAACCTGAAAAAATACTCAATAAAAAAACAGTATTAATAAATTGATGGCTACATGATAATAAAATATTATACTAAAAACATTTTAAACTGCGTCTATTGCATGTTTGTTACAAAGAGTAAGTAAATATCTTAATGGAAATGTATTTAAGTTTCACAGATTGATATCTATTAGTCACGCACACGCAAGTAGATGTGTTGAATAAATAAAAATAAACCATTCTACGGAAGAGATCGTTCGTTCTCAAATAAAACGACCGTTCCAGTTATTGAAAGCATCCGAGTTAAATTGAATTTGTGCTGCAAGATACCTACTACCTTATTCAGCGAACGACTTTAAAAAAGGATTACGCTAGCTTAGCTGAGATTTCATGTTATGCATCACACATTGAATGTGCTCGATCTACATAAACACAGTTAAATTCAATGAAATGTATATCTCGGAGGATGTAACAAATGTTTATGATACTTAATTTGATAGATGAAATGAATTGGAATATGTATAAGCCAAAATGTCAATGAATGAGAAATGAACGATGTGTTAACATAATTATTTTGGTATAGAAACAAAAAAAAGTCATTTAAAATATAACAAGATCGAAGGTACTTAAAAGTCATTGACACTCGACACAGCCCAATGTCATAAAGGGCTGGAAGAGTCCGCTTTCTCTTTTTCCATTTAAGAGGACTACTAGACCTAACTGAAATCGAGAATTTAGACACACACACATAGGCAACGGTATATCGCCATCTATCGGCGCAACATGAAACTACCGTGTCAACATAAAACTACAATGAGATCTCGCCATTTTTCCAAGAGATGTCGCTCATCTACACTTATAATAAATCTGTAGAGGCCAATTCTGTACATGAAATAAATTTAAAAATTAACAATCAAGAGGTGATTAAGAATTGCTACTGATGCCAAAAATGCAATCAGTAAAATTTTTGTCTGAACAAAAACTACTCGCCGACTTTTTTAACGAAATTTGAAACAATTATTCTTCATACTCTTGGGCAGGTTATACCTATGTATACTTTTCGTTATGCTTTAATCAATAGGAGCAGAGCAGTATACAGCTTATGAATCGGAATCATGTGCTACAATTTATAAAGATATATTGTTCTTTTTTTAACCTAAGACCACGCGGCCTAAGGGCCGGCGCCCACTATCGGCATCGGCACGCTTCAGGCTTTTAAGGTGGCAAATAGCAATATACTTTAACATTATGGCAATAAAGTAGAAAATGCCGAAACAGAAACAGAACAAATGCATTTTGTTTTTACGAGAACACATCACGGAAATTTCTACTTTATTGCCATAATGTTAAAGTATATTGCTATTTGCCACCTTAAAATCCTGAAGCGTGCCGATGCCGATAGTGGGCGCCGGCCCTAAGTTGCGTGCGGCCGCTAGTCAATGATAAATTAATTACGACCGGAAGGAATTTCACCTCTATTGTTACATTATACCTATTAACTAACTAGCTGCCACCAGAGACTTCTTCCACCTGGACTCCAAAAAAAACAGGTCTATAAAATAGTTTATGGCATATCTCAGATTTAACAAACGTAGGTATGTACAGTCAACAGCACATCACTGCCGTGGTATAGCTTTATTGCCGTTAACCGACATCCGGGCGATTTTCGTTTTTTGACGGATTATTAATAAGAAAAAAAATCTCCATCGACCTATCTAAGCGGTTTTTTTATATCTTAAATAGTTTCCGAAATAATTTATAAGAGAATGCGGTTAAGTTCCTTTTCTTCTAGTGTGTAGTTAGCTTGAACGTCGCTAAGTAGCTTTGGTAGACAATATTGCCGCTAGAGTTCACTAACGTATATTCTTGTTATAACTTTTTCTCATCCTTGTTTCGCTAGATTGCCGTCATGTGGGTGTTTATACACAATAATACGGTTATAGTACTTTAACTGTTTTATAGTTTTCCTTTTCTAGTTTAAATGTACATGCGTTTATTACGCAATAACGCCGTTAGCTGTAATAACTAGGCAAAACTGCGGCTATTGTAGGTGGCCAATAAAGGCAATGTAAAATAATCCTAACAATATTTTTAAATAAAAAATAGACTATAGTGCGGCTATGTCACAATAATAAGCTACAAGGCCGTTAAAAAATCTCGCGCGGTGGAGGTAGCGACGGTCCTGGTTTCGCACGGCAGGGATCGGGAGTGGAGATGGGACGCCGCAGGTGCATGCCGGCGAAGGACTAGTCCCGGTCCTCATTTATTTCCGCCAATTTCATAAGGATGGTGGACCATCTCAGTTCAGTTCAAAAATAACTATTTGGATGTAGTAGTTGAATAGGCGTTCAAGGATGGTATGTCTAATATTATGTAATATAAAATATTTTCTATTACATAATAACATATGTGCGGCCTTGTTATTATGATATTTGTGATAAGGGACTAAGAGTTCCTAATCAATCTAGTTATCCGAACTATTGCTTAAATTGAGTTAAGAGCACAGAATTTTTAAAAAACGGGCCTTCTATCGAAGAGTGTTACTATGGGCCCTTACTATGGGCCTCATAAGGGGCTATGCTTAGAAGTTTCTAAGAGATCGAGTCAGAAATCAGATTTGTAAAATAATAATAATAATAATAATAATAAAGTTTATTTTGCCAAAAAAGAAATGGTACAGAGGAAAGGTACAGCGACTTCTGCACTAGGCTCGCAGACCTGAATCGCAGAAACCAATGAGTGATTTGCAGAAAACATTAATTGCAGTTTTAAACAAGCTTCGGTTCACATACAGTTTGACACTAAAATAATCTAAGGAGTAATAACAAAATTAAATATTTTAAAAAATAATGAGATCAACATTATGTGTGTGTGCTGTGTGTGTGTGTATGTGTGTGTGTGTGTGCGTGTGTGTGTTGTGTGTGTATGTGTGTGTGTGAGCGCGTCCGCGCGTGTGGGTGTGATAAAGGGGTAGCATGTCATTTCGAGGATGGAAGGATTTCTTCAGTTTCAGAATAAGTTAGGTCCAGTAACCAAGTTTTTACTGTGTGTTTAGCTCTTCGAACAGTTAAATCTTTGATGAGGCATTTCTTGTGACGTTGTTATAAACATATGGATGAGAAAAAATTGGGAGACGTTTTGCAAAAGTAGTGCGGACAGAAGGTAGAGGAATTCTAAATGTTCGGTTTTTGGTGAGAGATTTGAAGTCGAGAGAATTCCTGATTTTTTTATGTTGAGCGCAGGTGACACGCCATATGTACAGTTGGCGGACACGGAGTAGTTTAGCTTCTCTATAGAGTGTGTCCGTCGGGAATCTATAAGGTTTATTGAGCATTACCCTTAAAACAGCGCGTTGTGAGCGCTCTATTTCGATAAAGCTAGTTTTACCTGCTCCGCCCCAGACTCCAATGCAATAGATTAGGATAGATTGGCATAGCGCAACATACACCATGGTGAGTATCTCCAGAGGAGCTGAACGTCGTAAAGCTTTTACAATGTGTATCATTTTCCTGAGCCGAGCAGCTGTACACGTTACCTGTTTCTTGAATGAAACATTTTCGTCTAATTGAACTCCCAAGTATTTTACACTGTCAGACCTCTTTATCACCTTGCATAGTGAGTTACATTGATTTAAATTATGACATGCATGAAGGACTATTTCTGATAGATTAATAGGGGACGATGTTTTAGTTTTGTGAAAAGCCAGGAATTTTGTTTTATTGGTATTCAACGTTAGTAAATTACTGTCCAGCCAGTTAGAAATACGTTTTATGCCATTTTCGGTCATTGTCAAAGCTTCATCCCAGGTCGTGCCGTTAAAAAGTACCACTGTGTCGTCGGCGTAACATATTATGTTAGCGTTGGGGACTGTTAGGCTTAGCAGGTCATTGACATAGATGGTGAATAAGGTAGGTCCAAGAATACTTCCCTGAGGAACCCCTGTGCCTATCGGTAGGGTGTTACTAGTGTCCTCGCTAACTCTGACAGATTGGCAACGGCCGCCGAGATAGCTACTAAACCAATTAAGTGTAGATCCTCTAACACCGAGGCCTTCCATTTTCCGGATTAAAATTAATGGAGAAACGGTATCGAACGCCTTGGCTAAGTCAATGAAGACTCCTATGCAGCGCTTATTCCCATCCAAAGAGGTTGATATATTATTAACTAAAACAGAGACTGCATCTTCGGTCGACAGGCCCTTCCTAAACCCAAATTGATTGTTGGAGATCAGTTTATTGGTTTCTAGATATGACACTATGCGCTTGTTTATAACTTTATCGAGAAGCTTTGAAAAAATGGAGAGAAGTGAAATTGGCCTGTAATTAGTTGGATTACTTTTGTCCCCATCTTTATGAATGGGCGTAACTATGGCATGTTTCCATCGTTGTGGGAACACACCTTGAGAAATACTAAGGTTAAATATGTGGACTAGAGGTTCTATGATGCAATGTCGTAGTTGTTTTATAAGTCTGGGATTATAGCCATCGATGCCGGGCGCACTATCATCTCTCAGAGCCATAATAAGTGAGTTTATTTCATATGTGTCAGTCGGTGATATGAAAAATGACGATGAAGGTGTATTCGTAGCGGTGAAATTGGAAGCTAATTCTGACTCGCTCTTTTGAAGCTTGGTAAGAATTTTATCAGAAAGAAAATAACTTCAGTAGACGACGTGGCCCAACGGATAAGCAAGTTGAAGAGGCAGTGTGCGGAGCACATATCGAGAAGAACTGATGGCTTTAGCAGCCGCAAGGCACCAGATTGGAGACAACTGGTGAGAAAATGCACTGTAAGGCGCCTACGCACACGGTGGATGCAATAGCAAATAAAAATATCAGAATTTCAGTAAATATAGGTTGCTTGCAGTCAGCCGCGCTGGAAATGAATAGGAGAGGCCTATGTTTAGCAGTGGTCTTCATACGGCTATCAATGTTAATGATGATGTTGGAGATAATATGGGTTTTTTCTTGTTTTTAAATAAACATGATGACAAATCGACTAGGAACCAACAACGATATTTTTCTTAAAAAGGAACTTACGAGTTTTACTTCGGTTATTTTCAAAAAAGTTAATGATTTTCATCCAAATGATATTTGTGTACATAGGGCGCCAATGACTTCAGATAATATTGCAAAACCAATTTATTCAAAAATATAAACAATTTTACAGAATACCAAACTAGATTGGACAAATTCCATTATTTCACTTTTTTTAATTTTAACTTGCTCACTTTGGTTGAGAGTATTTCGGAAGCGATGGACAGAGGTAGGCAGGTGGATAAATAATAATAATTTTAATAATTAAACTATATTTACTAACATGTCAGACATGTAAATATAAAGTATTTAACGGGATCTACGTTTTGGTGGTTTCAGGTCTCAAATTGGTATTTTAACGGAGAAGTTACAGCGGTTTCCATTTTCGCCGCGTTTTTTGCTCATAACTCAAAAATGTGTTTTGGTAGATAACGGCATTACAGATATACCACGGCAGCGTTGCTATCGACACGATAAAAGTGAGACTGTAATGCCTTTAACCTAAAATGTTCCTAATTTAACTGTGTTTTAGCTTAGCAACAAATATATTTTATTCTTGGAAAAAATATAGATGTGTAGTTTACTAGACTTAAAAGCGGTTAAATGCCAATGAAGGCATTTAAGTCTAACATGCACTAGTTATGTATCACTCAATGTTAAGCTAAAACGTGGTTAAATACTTTAACGGCATTAAAGCTAAACAAGTGAAACCTTTTTTTCTTGTCTTTTATAAGACAATATTTTTGTTCCAGCTTAATTGTCTGAAATGCCGCTGTGGTTTATCTAACGGCATTTCTGCTAGTCATTCATGAGCAATTATCGACGTCAATGATAAACTTAAAAGAAAAATTGCCTTTTTTAATAATTAAACTATATTTACTAACATGTCAGACATGTAAATATAATAGTACATTGTTATCCTAGGGGTGAAAGTAACTTATTTAGACCCGAGACGGGGTTTGGCGCCCGGAAAGAAGTGAAAAAAAAAATAATAAAAAAAAAACATCCTTCCTTTCCGGCGTTCCTTTTATAATACATTTTTTTTTATTTTTTGACGAGTTTTCGTGGCCCACCCGTGTTGGTGTACACAATAATCGAGTACTTTTGAAAAAATAATAAAATATTATTTCAGCTAAGCAATGCGTCACACGTCCAACCAACGGCCTCGGCCGGTACTCGTCGCTACTCGAATTCGCTTGTCGCTACACGGCGTCTCACGCACACACGCACACACGCACACGCACTGTGCCTGAGAACCAATTGAACAGTATGGCATTTTTGGGAAAATATACGCATTGAATCCCAAAAATAAAAAGATAAGACGACTTTGTTGACTTTTTGGTGAGTTTTCATGTCCCATGCAATCAAACAACCAAAAATATACTAAGAATAGACTTAAATACTACAATAAATACTAAATAAATAAATACAAAAAATAAACCATGGATTTGAACTCGGGACCATATGATTAAATAGTATATCGGCTGTCTCGTAATTACGTTCCTCCACCGCATCGACATCTCTTATCATCGAAAATAGCGGTTAGTTTGTAGCATAGTCCATATAGACTTGAATACTTTTAAATAAATGCACAGTTTACAAACATAATGTGACTCAACCACCGGTGTCGGAAAGTTGTTTGAACTCAACTGAGAAGAACCGGCAAGAAACTTTCGTGTGGCTACTTTCAAAATTCTGATTGAAAATTAAAGTTGTTATTGGAAATAAAACTATATACAAATAACGTTTTATTGTTATTAAAATTGCCAAATAACTTTCATTCTAATCATAATCAAGCTTTATCCTACGAACAAAAACAAACATAATACAAAAAAGGAAAACTAGAATTTGATCATGCGACCATGAGATAAGGCTATTTACGGCTGTGTATTAATCATGTTCCTCCACCGCGTCGACCATAACACCCAACGAAAATAGCGCTTAGTTTAAAGCATTGTCCATTTTATGGTAATTTATTTATTAATTCATTTTATAAGACGTTTTTGTTGACTTTTTGGTGAGTTTTCGTGTCCCATGCATTATTATAGCATACGCAATATTCTAACAGTGATTACTAAGCAATTAAATATTATTCAAATGCGGAGCGCAATGCGTGACACGTCCGTCTAGCATCAGGCCACGGCCGGTACTGTCTGTACACGGCGTTTCACGCACACACGCACACGCAATTTGCTTGAAAACAATTATTGGTGTTTTTTGGAAAATATACGCATTAAATCACAAAACTAAAATGAGCACGCTCTAGTATTTTATAAAACACACATTCTGTGAAAAGAACAGAATGATAGCATGATGTTTAGTACAGTTTTTTTTCATTCTAAAATTTTTTTAGACCCATCTTTGCGATTTTTTTCTATCGAGCCGAATTTGTTAAATCGTGTTTTCAAATTGATAAAACCAACCCTTGAATCCTTAAGAATACGACATATTTTTTTCATCTGGATCACCGAAGTGTAACACTTAATTTTCGTTACTATAAAACTTGGATTTAGCTCTACTAGTCCCCTTAAGTACTCAATAGGGCCGCGACCGACCGGGTCGTCGGTCGTCCGTCAGAGGTCCCGACCGCTCAAACAGCCGAAGGTCGCTCCCAAACTAACAGCTAGGTCGTTCAGATGAGCCCGAGTGAAAGTCGACACGGAGTGACGTGCCCCCACTCGGAGCCCGAACAATGCCGACAATGGCGGACCATGGCAAATTAACTCAAATTCAACATCCATTTATAGCTACTCTCCTTATTTAAGACTCTGAACAAGATCGTGAAAGCAGCCTCTTCGATTTCGCAATTTGTGGAGCACTTTTTTTTAATTTCAGTAACCAGGTACAATGGCATTTGATTTTTTAATTTTTTAGATCTAAATTTCGTTCTAATTGTTTAGATTAGAATCAAAACAAAAACAGTGTACAAGCTGAACAGCAAGGCAGAGCTGCTTTGATGTACAATGATTATTAAGGATTAGGGGTTTAAGATATTGACCCAGATGGTCTGACTAAATATTTGAGCTGCTGGGCGGTAGCGGCAGCAGCTATAGATTAGGTATTGGAACCGTGAGAGCTTCACGAAACTTCATCAGATTCGCCTCCTCATCTTTCACTGACTGTTCACAAAGCATTTGAACCCCACAGTAGACTTGATGAAGCTGCCATAATGTGCCTCTGAGGAGAGGCCTTATTAAAACTGATTTGTGCCAAAAGATACGTACTTAAAGGTAGCTGCCTGGATCTGAATACTAAGAAATCGCAAAAGGGTAGCTGGAAGCTTTCAGCAGGCAGTGATTATAATGTATTAATATGACCACTCTCTAATAGCCTTCGAAATGTCACAAAGGCTTAGTGGGTAAAGTAAGTTTCCCACAAACAAGTAGGATAGAAAAGTGATTAGGGTCACATAAAAGGCACAAGACGTCTTTTCTATTGTATGACAGAATTGCGCATCGTCATCACCTAGATTTTAATATGTATTCAGTCTGAGTGAGCGGTAATGATTTTTCTATTAGTGACTAAGCTTTTTTAGACTTTTAAGTCGCGAAATATCTATTCATACCTATATTTTGTTTGAAGTAAAATAAATCAATTCTTCTTGGCTTTATTTTACCATCGTATTGGATTATTAGAAGAAAAAAAAATCGTTTTGACATTCATAAAACTAATTTAGGTTAGGGTCCTGAATCCATCATTTCCATCCTCAACCTCAATCGCGATGGTTTGGGTATTCTGACATCACCTTTACGCAGTTCTTACGTCCTATTGTTAAACAGACAATGCCCAGCGATTGATGGCGGGACAGCACTATACACAATCGAAAATGACCAATTATTGTTATTGTACGAGTATCGATTACTCGTAAGTGATTTCGACAGCTGATGTAGATAAATAATGTGCTGAATTTGTTATCCAATTTATTCACATCGAATACAGCTAAGTACCTACTGAGTACTAAGTACTACGAGTACATTCATGGCATCGTCGCAAGGGCAAAACATTTGTCTGAGTTGCTCTCCGACATATATCGGTTCTTATTGAGCGCGAACAGCAACAACTCGGACAAAAGAAAGTCCAGTCCAATTTGCATAACAGCGCAGCAATACTTCACACAGCGTTCTGTAATGTTAAAATACCTCTCTCTCATTGAACACTTCACACTACTTTAGTCTTGTCTCTACGCTGAATACGGAATTAAGTAACTTAAAGACGTTCTTAGAAATACTTGCTAACTAAATCTCCAATTGGCGCAATTATCAAAGGTCTTTAACACCGCAAGCCGTAGGTTCGATTCTCATCCATAAAAAACATGAGTGATTGCTGAATACTTTTTTGTATTTGTTTTGTGTTTGAACTTTAGTATTTGTAAATGTATGTTTTAAATAATACTCAAGTGTTTTTCTATATCTACTTACTGGAGTACATAAAGTTTGTGGTCTGTTGGCCATGTGCAAAGCAAAGATGTTCGGGATACTGATATTTATATTTATGACAATGCTAACTCAAATACGTTCTTCAAATAAGAAGAATACCGCTTGCACGATGACGTATACTGAAGAACAATGCAATGATTTGAAAACACGTGAGATAATCAGATATGAAGCCATCCAATTGTATAATTCATTATTACACAATAAAACTGGTATTAAAATAAAATGCTCCAAGTTGTGATAACTTTGCGCGAAAACAAAGCTTCTGTTACACAACGACTGTTGTATAAACTTTACAGGAAACAATACAGATTGATACGACTGATACTTTATTGTTTCTCAAAAATGAGTAGTTCCTAAAGCAAAGCATTATGTTACATGGGAGTTCGGCCTCCCAGCGGCGGTATTCCCGGAGAGATACGAAATTGGGGCCTGCGAGAAAAAAGCGTATTCCTTCCAAAAAGAAAGCCTGCGAGAAAAAAGCGTACCTATTCCTTCCTAAAAGAAAAGCAACGCAGCGGCGCGGCGACACCAGTGGTATTGCGGTTGTCCATGGGCTGAGGTGATCACTTCCCATCAGGTGACCCTCAAGCTCTTTTGCTCTCCCTCTAACATGAAAAACGAAATGAGTTTGATAAGTATCCGTTTCTGATATTCTGCCTTACAAGAAAAGGCTGTTTATACTTACTAAGTGTACACCTAATTCCTAATTATCAAATTAAAAGACTTCCTTAGCAGTCAGTGCCGTTTCCTGGGCATGACGACACATCGCGCAGCGTCAGTGTTGCGCACACGCACCGGGTACTGCCATCGCTGGAAACGAGCCTGATTGGCTAATCAGTTTCACACATGACCACACGGATGAATAATACCGTTGCCAATAGCGGGCTGTATAATAATTAGGTAGGGATTTACATATTCTTCTAGAAAGAAGTTCTAACTGAAGTTGTCTAAATGATGGCATTACATTGGAACTAACACTCCCAATAAATAGTTATTATTCTTAAGTTTCAAATAAATACGAAATAAGTATCTTCTTACCTATCTAGTAAGTATCTTGAATACCTATAAGTTCTGCAAAGTTTCCTAATGGTATTTCTAGTGAAGCAAATTAGTAAAATCGACAATCTCAACGAGCATTAAGGAATTGCAGGCGCGTGAAAGACCGCAAGAAACTCTGTGAAGCATTAAAATACACGATACCAGTATTTGAGTGATGACTACAAGCATTCGAAAAGAAAACACTTTCTTGGCTTTAGCAAATATCCCTCGATGTAAGAGGCTGCTGCCCACTTGCAGTGACTTGATTAAATTATCTTTATAATCATAGTAAACCTGAAATATGTTTCATGGTGACTTGGAATTTATATTAGCAACATAGGTAAATTATTTTAAGCTTAAAATACGTTATTAAGCGATAACCCACTGTGACCATGACTGATCTATTGGCCAACTCGTTACTTCACTACATACAAAGTAAAGTAGCCCGACATTATCAATAAAATAAGATTTTATGTTACGTAATCAAATAATTTCAATGGAATGTTGTGTAACCACAAAAGGACCGTAAAGTTATGGTCATATTTGCTATTTGCGAATTATTTCCTGACAATGTTCATACGAGTAGGTAAATAACATAAACATACCCATCTCCACAGCTACAAGGCCACCTGGCAACAAAATAAGCAAAACTTTGTATTTACATAGAGACTCATATACGTAAAAAACATTAATGTGTTTAGATCATCCACAATTTCAAGAAAGGCGAGCTCTTACCAGCATTACGAACATCAAGGTTTGTGGAAGAGCGATATATAGGGAAGCATCCTGTGTGTGTTTGTTGTGTCTGTCTATGTCTCTTCTAGAACAAACAGCAGATTGGGTGAGAAATTCGCTAGATTGATGTGGGTCATGTTAGCCCATAAATGGATTTCGATGCAGGGGAAGGCCTCGAAAAAGGTGAAGTGACGACTTGAGACATGATTATTGGCATTGGCAGAGTCTGGTACAAATATTGAGACGCATATAAGAAATTGGGAGAGACCTTTGCGACCAGCACTGGGATCATCCTTTAGGATAAAAATAAAATCTCATATTCTTCTTGCGGCTTCGAACGAAAAATGACTAAAGCAACTGAGCCAAAGAATCAGAACGTATCTACTGCTAGAATAGACAGTCGACATACTTAATAAGTGATATTGGTTAAGTGGCTTTACCTCTACCTGTCAACGCCGGAGTCAATAAGCTGTTCAAATTAATAACTCAAGAATTCTGATGTCGCCCGCCGCATCTCAAATTTCCACCGCCAGTCTGGCCGGCTACACCAGATCTTGAACTTATGAGATTTCTTTTCGACCACATAACAAATACTTACCGTCTAAATTGAAAGTTCACAAATATGCATTATCTAAGGCCCGTAATTAACACTCAGAACTAGTTTCAATCTTGTGATTGGTCCAATTTCAAGTTGAAACACCGAAGTGCTATTACGGAAGAAGGAAAATATATCGATCACTGACGTAACTTTTGACCGGGATGATTCTCATTTACCGTAACACTATCCATTTATTCAAATTACAATTCAGCTGCTCGTATTATTTCCAGTTTTATTTGGGTTTGTGTCGCCGGCGAACCGTGAAATTGGGTCGAGATTGCTTAGTGTCAGTTTTAGGTCAATAGGTCTGACTGACCGACATGTTTGATATTCAATTATTTTCAAGCCATACTTACTAATTCTGTCAATTTTATGTTGTTAAAGAAGGGGTAAAGACTGAGCTCCGCATTTTAAACGGACGCCAGAAACTTCATGCCAACTAATTAAGAGCACTGCAGTGTTCTTAAAGTTATTGACGATGATGATGAATCACCTTAACGAAATAATAGTCTTTACTCTTATAAAAATCGACAAAATAAAAAAGTTTTTTGTGATTTTACGTTCAGAGAGTAAATTGAATTTTAGTTTCGAGGTAAACCAGCACCTTGTTACTTCACTTTGTAGCTGTGCGTTAGCACTTGCAAACTCTGGTTAGTAACTCTGATCTATCTCAAAACGTAACATCGTAGTGAGCAAATATGTACATCATTCGAATCTATCAGGCGGTGTTAAAGAGATTCGCATCAGCGTGTGTCGAGACAGCGGCATTCGAAACTACGTAGAAGACCCGAATCAGTTGACCAGTACTACAAAGAAAAGTAAAAAACATCAGGGTGCAGGCTGTATACCAATGCGCCGAGGCCGAGTCGGCCTTGTTGTTTACCAACCAGTGCACCTTTCGCTCGCTTTAGGTACTTGAGCAAATAATTAAATGGCGCATTTGCATTTGATACATAAACAAGGGTAATTGCTGTTCATTAAGTAGACAATTACTCTAGAAAAAAACATAATTCTAGGGTACCTACATATCTAAATTCCATCATATTTATAATCATCGTCATTAGTAGTTAGGCGTAAGACGTTCGTTCAGTCTACTGGGTCGTAGTAGAGTCTTCCTTTGTCTGTGGCTGAACATACGAGTATGTGTCTACAAGCTGCAATAATAACATCCTTAGAAGAAATAGTACGCTGAATGGAGGTTTCTTTGCAGCTTGATTGTGACCGAATTACGTACTTTAGGAGACTGATTTTTCTTTAAATAAACAGAATAAACATAGATCTAAAAGTTGATATCAATTTACAGTTCATCAGACGTAGTTTAAGAAAATATCCCGCTAGCTGGAGGTCGGTTAAAGAAGCTAATATTTACGTTTATTTTACGGAACAAATTCTGTTTTCAGCATAATTCAGTAGAACATATTCAGATCTAATTCTCTGTATCACTCATAAGTCTCCCAGATAGGGGATCCCGCTGGGTGTAGACACATCATACGAGTAGGCCTCCCTCAGTATACATTCCAGCCGGTTGTAGGCGACCGTCATCCACCAATGGTCTGGCAACCATTACCTGATTGTATACTCAACATAACCATTTCAGTTTATCTACCCTAGGTCTGCAATATGTAATTTGAATTTACATATGAAACATCTTACAGTTTTGTTCCATTCAAAATTATAAACATTTACTAGTAATCCAGGCACTGTGCTTTCTTGATTTCTAGGAACTTGGATTGAGACGTGTTGTTCATGATTGACCGAAATGCCGAGAGCGGTCAGTTACCTACATGACATGAATAAGTACTAGGAATGTACTTACCCACTGCTAAACGATTTCAAACTTGTGATTAACTAGTTTAACGCGGCAGCGTGGCTTTACATCAGAAAAGTAATGTGAAGACTTTAGGCGCAATCCTTTCATAAATATCGATATTGTAGTAAACTTTTATTTCAAAAATAATAATCTTAAAGATGGGGCACGATCGTGGGACACGATCCAGCGACTGTCGGCCCGCACCAAAAGGTTCGGTGACTCGTTCCTGGTGTCGTGCTATCCAGACGTGGAACGCTCTTCCAGCGCATGTGTTTCCTTCTTCCTACAATCCCGGGTTTTTTAAGCGGGGCGTGAAAAGGCATTTATGCAGACCTTCAAAATGAGATTGACCAGCAGAGTAGTTGTCCATTACTGTGTCAACCCCATATCTGGACCTCACGACTGCTTTCCATCAGGTGGAGTGAGGTCATCTTGAAGACCACTGTAAAAAAAAAAAAAAATGGGGGGTGTAGGAAATACGGCCCTGGCTGGGGTCATATTAAAATCTTTTTAACAGCTTACTACTTTGAATTTATTGTAAATACCTAACTGACAATGAGAAATAGGTTTCTAGTAGGTAATATTACCTACGTTTGACCTGAGGCCTTCTCTACAAACAATATTTAAAGAGCTAAGCATATTTACAAATGTAAGTTTAAACTTAATATAGTATTTTTTTATATTTCGGTACAACATAACAAACAGGTAGTTTCAAAGATTTTGAACAATTGTTGTTGTAGCTCATTTTAATAATTAACTGACTGTGGTTTTTCATTTATTGTGTTCAACCACACAACGGTTTTCCTGCATTTTCCGAATGACCCACACAATTGCTCAAAATAATTATGTCGGTTTTGATGTATCGCCTAAACGTAACAACTATATGTTGTGTATGAGGATTGAGGAGTTCTTCACTTCTGAACGGATCCTCCTACCGCTGCCTGTATCAGAAGAACTATATTTCTACTCGTACTTAGACAACTAAAAAGCCAGATCTACTAGCAATCTAGACTAACTTTCAATCTGCAGCTACTGAATAACCACGGATGCACCCAAATTCTACTTAAGTTAGGTAGGCTGAACCAGTTGGCCAAGTCTGCCGGTGTCGACATCGCCATTCACGCCACGTGGCCGAGCGCCGTCTGCGCAGCTCTCGTTAGCATTCAGCGCAGGCGCGCTAAACAAACCTTATTTCGTAATGTATTGCTACGCGAAAGCCTCCACGGACTGTTTAGGGACCAGGAAATTTTTACTAATGGTACTATTATGACTCCAGCACTTCTGGGTTTTGTTATAGTTATTGCGCTGCTGTTATGATGAGACTTGTGTTCCGTACGAGTGCAATACCTAGTAAAAACCGGTAGCTAAAAATGTATGTTGTTAATATCGCAAGTTTCTCAAGACATCTCTTCATGCATTTAAATGTTGTTTGCAGTTATTTTAAAAGTAAATATAATTCTTCTAGATGCTCGAAATTCGCCATCGAGCAAGATACATGCTCTGGCTTGAAAGACTGGCTGAATGGTTTTGAAAATAGCATTTCGCGAAACTGAGATCATTTATTATCAATGTCTGCTCATGAAACATGTATTTGTCTTGGCTCAGCCAGAAACAATTCTGGCTTTTTCTTTGTACATACGTGGTTTCCATAGACCAAGTGCGTTTTACGTACTGTCGAAATATTTTAGTGATAGTGATAAGACTTCAGTATGATGCATACCATTTGTTATGAACGATTTAACCATTTTCTTCCGTGACGTGTGGCACACAGCAGCGGGTGTATCTGTATTGCAATAAACCCAGCAGAGCCGTAGGTCGTAGAGATTAAAACATGTTGTAAGAGTTGTAATTGTTTGTTGACAGAAGGTCGCGGGTCGTGAATGCCGCGGCGCATGGATGGCGACGCACGCCTGGCGCTCGCTCGCCGTACTGCTCGCTGCTCTCACTCTCGTGCTAGCTAGGTGTGAGTACACATGTATATAACAATAACACACTCTATTCACTTGCACAGGTTCGCTAGATATTGTTCTCACCTACAACAAATGACGGGAATCGATTTGAGTCTGATAGACAAAGCGCAGGCCTATACACTCTCATAACGTTCGCTAAACTTTGGACAGAGCAGATAGAAAGGAGTGTAATGTTAAGACGGTCTAAGGGATTCCATTAAATTAGCTTCTTAGTGCAAATTAAGTTTAGCAGAGAACGTAACTATGTTAACAAAATCATATAAGTATTTCAGTTACGTTCCCAACATGAAGCGTAGCTCAAGCGTAACACAGGTCGGACCGTCCCGCGTCCGTGAGTTAATAGCATAGGGAACTATTAGCCTTTACCGGCAGTGTCATGCTCTGTGGTTAACTATACTCCACTGTAACTGGTCCATTAGTCAAGCAGCATAAACTAAATGTCTCCTATAACACCTCACCAGCTTTGTAGTTTCCTCACTTGCCCCCTTCTCTACCCATTTCTTTATGCAATCAAAATTAGAACAGTGAAAGCGCAATGGTAAACTCGGGGACACCGGTAATGTTGTATGTACTTATTTTTATCTAGCGCAGTGTCCACACCCACTGCAGCCACCTTATGTCTCGTCACGCACACACCGTTTACAGATCTTACGTAACTTCTCTACATAATAAGTGTCTATGTGAGTGATGTTGACAAAAATCACGTTCATCTCTTGGCCATATGGACAGAAAATTACACAACTATTGTCATGTCGAAGCATTGTCCAAAAGTCCAAAATAAAAGTACCTACCAAGCGAAGCTACAAATAAGAAATATTTTCAACCAAGTTACTAAGTTATGTAAGATCGAAGTCATAGAACTACAAACATACAAACACACTGACACGTTTCGCCTCATCGCGATGTCATTGTAAAGGCAATCTTCATACATTTCAAAGAAGTCCGACGGGGAATGAGCATTGCATTTGAATGAAGTAGACCCTGAGTTTCCCACCGTACTCGCGCTGGGAGCGGCCTGCTTTCGTCCAGTACGGTGTTGCCAGAAAGACTAGATTGAAACAATCGTTTATAGACTTTGGCCCGGCAATGATTGCTGTTGTAACGGCGGGTCGGGTATGGGACGGTCATCTGTCACTTTAAACGCACTCGTTTGCATGTATTTTGAGCGTCTACTTGCTTTGGAAGCCGCCTTAAGCAGTAGGTACCAGCTGACGTCGCTAGATGTAAGTCTTAAGCCTAGTCTTCCGACTAGACCGCCCAGGGGTGGTTTGATAATATCTGGCAGCAGGGTTACACATTACACCCCTCCGATTCGACAATCCGCACTGAGCCCGCTTGTTGAAGTATTGCTCGTGGCACCTCGAAGTTGAGGTGAGTCCCGTGTATCTATACATCTATACAAATATTATAAAGAGGAAAGGTTTGATTTTTTGTTTGTTTGTTTGTATGAATGGAATAGGCTCCGAAACTACTTGGCAGATTTGAAAAATTCTTTCACTGTTGGAAAGCTACATCATTCCTGAGTGACATAGGCTATATTTCATTTTAAAAAAAAATAGGCATCCTTACTAAAATTACGATAACGTTAGTCCACGCGGACGAAGTCGCGTGCGGCTGCTAGTAACCTATAAACCTCTTTTAAAGAACTTGAATTGCAAAAAGAAATTATGGGTGAGCAATTTTTATCAAAACAAATATACGAGTCTAACAACACACATAACAAACTAAAATAGTATCTAAATACGTCGTAACAGAAAAAACCAGAATCAAAATGAACGCCTGACAGAACAGCCAAAATAACTTGATTTTATAGAAAGCTACGGAATAAAAGTTAATTATAATTAACAAGGCTTATTAAATCCCGCTGCAATAACTAGCAACACTGCCAGAGACCCAGCCACACACTGCCCTACAACGCGCGAATCAAGGCCAGTTTTGATGGCAAAAAGTAGCGTCAGTCGTTCACCCGGAGCAGCGCCAACCATTTGGGTTACCTCTTACTGTAAAGCACGAGAAATTATTTACAACAGTTTGTCTGCCGTAAATGATGCATTTGGTAACAAGGCGAACATTCGCTTGAACAATTACCTATCTTTAACATAACATATTTTGAAATCAATCTTACTATTTAAGTACACGTCGTTAATACATAACATGCGCTCACGACTGTGCTCCCAAGCTGACTGTCTTTAAGTAAGTTGTTTAATGAATACAGTTCCGGCTAGATTTGAACTCTGGACCTCAAGAGATCCGACGTCGCTCTTCGCGAAATTAAATTCAGTAAAAGTTTTGTAAACAAACCCAGCCACATTAAACATGACTTATAACAGTTATTATACTTTGGGCTTCATCCTCGAGTTTAGAGATGCAGCCCAAGATGTTCTGGTGACAGGTTCAATAAAATGATTTAAAAAAGGCACGGATAATTATACATTTTACTGTCTTGCAAAGCAAAGAGTGCCAACGGAACTGGAATGCGTAGAATAGTATTGAATATCATTAAAATTCTTAGTGGTTTATCAAAACAAAGGGAAATGTACCATCACTTTCTCAATATTTTCTCATTGTTCTTGTGTAGGTCAAGAACGTGCTCTATGGGCTGACTCCACGTCCCCGAGCAATGATAATGATAATTATGACGTGGGCGTGACTGCATATGGCCCCAATTTTGGCAATTGTCTTGTCTGACTCGAAATTTCGCTCGTAAACGTATCTGACCTTAGGCTATTTAAAAGAAATATTATTACCGTACAAAATTGTACAGTCGAGACCCATTCAAGAAAGATAGACATACCTGACCTTTGTTCATTAACCATGTGCGTAATTTTGCGAGGAAACTACCAGGAAATTACAGACATTTGCTATCCATATTGCTATTGGCGATTGCTTCACACGCTAACATCGACGCATCTTTCTGCGCAATGCACATAAAATGAAATAATGTTACTGCTTTTTAAAGAGCGAAAAGTCAACAGTAGACACTTTCAGTCTTAGAGCATTAAAAACTAAAACTATTTCTATATTGTCTAAGTTTTCAGTAGAGCAGAACGGAGATATGATTTAACAACCAATCAGAGACACCATTATTTCCGCTAGTCGGAGGTTAGATGTCAAAATAAGTATTGTTTAAATAAATTTGAACTCTCCGCTCTTCTCTGGTGAAATCTGAGCCTAAATAATGTATGTTCAGGGTATTGGTACGATTATTATCATATTATTCCAGATGCAGAATTACAAGCATGGAAAGGGGCAGGCCAGCCGGCGACAGCGGCGCAGGAGGCCGAGGATGAGAGGCACGATGCAGAGATGCTGGCCGCCGTCAGGGCTTCCATGAGGGACTGGGAGCAGAGGAGGGCGCGGACGAGGTAACTACTGACTCAATAACACGACTATTAAGAAGGCTCTCTTGAAGTCTGTTGTTTGTTCGCTACAGGTTTTTATTAGGGCTTACCACAGAGAAAGCGCTGGCTAACATCGGAGCGAAACGAAACAACACGAAGACCTCGTAGAAATAATTAGGTAGCCAACTGAGTTTTAGGTTATTTTCTGTCATCATCATCAATCATTATTATACCTTTTGGGGACCTTAACATGCGCTCACCACATGCCCCTAACGTGGTAGTCAAAGGCACACTGATTGTTGCCGTCATGGTGAACGGAACATTCAGAAGCCTACATTTCGACAAATTAATTTTAAACCCAACGTGGTAAAGGGCGAGCATACCGGCGTCATCCAGGCTGCTTGGTTTTTCTTATCGGTGTTTTCTTTCACCTGAGAGCTAACCGCAAATTGTACAGTGAACACGAAGTAGTTTCACAAAATCCAATCAATTATATCAACCACGCAAGTTCTAAGCCAGAGTTTTAAACTGTGCCGCAGCGTAAAACTTAGTACAAGCAAATAAAGAATTGAAATCATTGGAGAAATACTTAAAAAGTAAAAAGATGCAACTTAGATGAGGTAACACTGGCAACAAAAAACAAAACAAACACAGTAGATACGGAGTTACGACCATGATTACATGCTGCAATACTGCCACATAACGCAAGACGCAACCTTCGAGATGCGTAAGTAATCTCAACTTGAAGTAGCAGTTTAATTATGTAAACATTGAGCTAACTTTGCAATAAAAAAGGTGTTAGCTTCCTAATTATTCCGCTAAGTAATTATATTACTGCAAAAACAACAGGTAAGCTCCATAACAAGTGTGGGTCGTCTTTACCTAACAAGATGAAGCGGCATAATATCAATGTCAAATTGTTAAACCAACATTAAAAAGTAGGGGCCTTATCACAATCTCCTAAACTACTAAACGGGTTAGTCAGTCAGCACACTGATTGTTGCCGTCATTATGAAGGGATCATTCGGATTCACTTCGACGAGTGAATTTGAACTCAACGTGGTAAGAGCAGGCCTATAACGGTGTTTTTCATAACCGGAGAGTTAGCTGGAAATGGTACAATGTTCACAAAGTTGGTGTTTAAACCAAACTTGAACTCGGGACCACAAGGGTTTCGAGTCAGAGTGTTTATGTACTGGGCCACGACGCTCTCCACAATCTGTCATAGTCGTGACGGAGTTTACGGTTGTGCGTGATGAATAATAACTTGTATTTGATTTCCTTATTTTTCATGCGGAATAGTGAAATATTACTTACTCTCTGTCACTAGATCGTCTTCTGGCTGAGCTGCATATTCTAACTCATGTCTCATATTCAAATCATATACAATGAGGCAAATAGCGTTAAACCTATTTATGGTTCTACAGCTTTTCTACAGTAACTTATTTCGCTACGTTTCATCATTTTAATCCTTTCTCCTGACAATAACACTGATGAAAATAATAACTAACACATTTTTTACCAATTTGAAAACATAAAGTGAGCTTGTAATAAGGCCCCAAGTATGTTTAGTCAAGTGAAGTGGACAGGTTAGCTGTCGCATTTCAGTAAAAAAATAAATATCGCTTTCACCGTTTCACTCAGTAAAACTTTCTATAGTGCAGATTCATTAATTTCGCAATGGTGCGATTTAATTATGCAGTGCCCGTATTGCTTGACAATCCCTCTGAGAGATAAAGTTAATGCTATACTAAGCTAAACTAGGCTTTCAAATTAGCTGAAGGTAGGTAGGTGTGTAAATAAATTAATCGGTAATTTTTGTTAGGAACATTAGAAATCGAAACTATAGATTGATGATTGATAATGTTCATTATTATCACTGTGCAAACGATTATTCTGAGCCCCATTGGCACTATCGATCAATAAATAGTACACAATTTACTACCTATCCAGCAACTCAACCGTCTGGCAGTTTTAGTCCTAAGAAGTTAATTTTATGCAACGCTTCTAAGGTCGCCTCAGAGTGAGGGTCAGACCTCGGCTTAGGGCGTTACTAGAAATACTTTGGCCTCACGCAGTATGATAAGTTAACTTCATTCTACAATAATACTAACAGATGTAATAAGTTCTGTTTTCCTCACACTTATGATCTTAACCTGATACTTAAAAGATATTATAATTGAAGTTAATCTGTTATGTTTCCTCTATTAAATGTTGCCAGCATATTTGCCGGTGTTATTGTGTGTATTTATAAAACGTTAGATTTCATAGACGTACTAACTAGGGAATGCAAATCCGTTTTCTTTTCAAAATCCGGATTTTAAAAAAGGGATTCGGAAAAAATCCGGATAATCCGGATTGAATCCGGATTTTGCCTCTTACCATACAGAATTTTAAGTACTTTAAAAATGCCATATAAATAGTGTAAAATAAGCATTACAATACGTATTCAGTAATCAGAAATGCGCAAAAGAGAGTCAAATCGCATAATATCATCGTTTTCAAAACCATTGATTCTGATTGTGAAATTAATTCTGATAATGAGTTTTCGATTGACCCCAGTCTCGCCTGATGGTAAGCGACGATAAGGTCGGTGAAGGTGTAACACGCTTACCCAGAAAATGCCTATTCACTCTCGCCTTAAAGTCACGAAGGTTGTATGTATCCGGAAACACAGACACAGGGAGAGCGTTCCACTCCTTAGCGGCGTGGACTAGAAAGGAAGCACCAAACCGTTTAGTCCCGACCACCGGAAAATCAACCACAGGGGGTGGTGGGGGTGCAAGCCCTCACGGCGTCTAGTGCTACGGTGGTTGAAGGTAAAGGGTGGTTGATACCCTTTACCTGACCTGACCTGATGGTCATGAAGTTCCTGCGCACGTTCTCCGAAATACACCTTAAAAAAACCGATAGACGGGCAACTCGATGCTCCGGACTCTGGAGTGTGGATCCAACGAGCGTGTCGTCACCTATCAGTCTCTTGGCCCTTCGGTCTACTGAGCCCAATGCATCCAGCTGGTATTTGGCAGAGCCCTCCCAAAGGTGGCAGCAGTACCCCATATACGACCGAATTTGTGTTTGGTACAATTGTAAGAGGTGACAAACCAAACGACCACAATCGTACCATTTAGATACGATTTATCGTGAATTGAATATCTAGCCTACTTGCCGATAGTGCCAATACCTTCTCGTTGCTATGTTGCTCAAACCTTTTGTAAAGCCTTGATCCTTGGCACCTGGAGATTTATTCATAATTACATATTTTCACGTTTGGACACTAATTAACTATTTTTATAATGGCACAAAAACGATAAAGATATATGAATATCCAAGAAGGTAATCCTGTTACTCCACTTCAAACAACACTTTCAACAAGAAAGTTAAAATATACTTAAATGAAGCATTTGTTTGTATATGTCACCGGAAAATAACAAGAACCGTAAATTTATAAATTTCCTAGGAAATTTATAAACTTTCGTAGGATTCTAAACGAGAGATAAATTGTATTATTTTACGCCCTCATTTCAGGAAATTTATAAACTTTCGGAACGCTTCCGTAAAATAATAAGTGGGCGGTAACCAAACGCCATGTGCGCTCTGGTTGGTCGAATAAGTCACGTGTCATTCCTCTCCTCCGCCATTTAATTTTGGTTGAAGGCCGGTTTCAATCTACTATATAAAAATAAGTCGGGTTTTCCTTCCTGACGCTATAACTCCCAAACGCACGAACCGATTTCCTCGGTTTTGCTTTCGTTGGAAAGGTCTCGGGCTTTGTGAGGTTTATAGCAAAGAAAATTCAGGAAAATTCCAACAGAAAAGCGGGAAAATCTTCTTTAAAGCGGGAAAAAAAGTCCACGCGGACGAAGTCGCGGGCGGCTGCTAGTGTTTTATAATTTGTAAGAACAATTCATCTTCGTGTTCATTGTATAATTTGCGGCTACCTCTCCGGCGATGAGAAACACCGATAAAAATCTAAGCAACCCAGATAACGGTTGTATGATCGCTTCTTACCACGATGAGTTCAAATTCCCTCGGTGGAATGCGGGCTTCTGAATGATCCGTTCGTTTACCGTGACGGGAACTCAGTGTGCCTCTGACTACCCCATTTGGGATATGATCGAGATGGTATGCCATGTTTTGTATGTTATATTTTATAAGTGTATTTCATTTTTTATAAACTTTTTGATATCGTAAAACACGATTTCTGCTGTTTTATTTTGATTAAGTAGGGGTTATCAGTCTATTAATTGTAAAAAGTAACCCGTTAAACCTACCCAGTTTTAAAGTCAAAGTCCAGTCAGGTAGGTATTCGAAACTGATAAATGTACAGTTTGGCAAGTCTGATTGTACCATAATCTACGAACACAAGCATTGCTACTGTCAACATCGACCAATCAGAGGGCAGTGTGTTATTTTCCGTAATTCATAAAAGCGTAAAATTAAAAGCTCTTCTGTGATTAGTCGAACCGTTTAGAATCTTACGAATAGATATCCGTAAGTTTATAAATTTACCACGAGTCGTCGCAAATTTATAAATTTCCGGAAATGTGGGCGTAAAATAATACAATTTATCTCTCGTTTAGAATCCTACGAAAGTTTATAAATTTCCTAGGAAATTTATAAATTTACGGTTCTTGTTATTTTCCGGTGACATATACATTATTAATGCTCGTGATTGTACAGGACGTGATCGTACGAACATTGTCATCTATCTAGTGCGTTAAACTAGATTGTTTTTTTTTCGATGAAATATCCGAAAAATCCGGATTCGATTTTCAAATCTGGATTTAAAAATCAAGTAAAAATGACGGATTATCCGGATAAAACGGATTACGGATTATCCGGATTGCATTCCCTAGTACTAACTTACCATGTTAAGGTCTTGACTACCTACACTTGCACTTTTTGGACATTATGAAGGTCGATGTTCATAGTAATACCGCGAATATCCGTTTAGTACAAGGATATTTACTACAAGGATATTAAATAAATAATAAATAAAATAAATAAATAAATAATTACATGTAAATTATACCATCGTATCATGTACGGCCAATTCTCGATGAACACTCCATAATTTTAAAGTAATTTCTTTGAGCCTCCATTTGAGGTCAAACAATCAGGTTGATAGTAGTTAGCATTTAATTGGAAATTATTCGAAATGAGGAATGGAACTGGTGTTTTGCCCATTTCGTGACCTACTACATACAATCAAGTAGCAATGGCATAGTGACATAGTTCTCACTTCCTTACCAAATCTATATGGCTATACTCTGTATCGTAAGGCATATTCTTGAAATTTCATTTCAAAAGGCATCGAGGAGTACCCATTACATACTTTGTGAAGAATGCCACTTGAATAAAAGTCACGCATATACACAAATAGTACTAAAAGCATCAATATATCTCTTCTTTGCAGGAGCAAACGTTCCCAAGGTAGCGTTTGCTATGGCGAGTTTGGATGCTTCGAAGACGCCGGGCCCTTCGCGTACCTGGAGACGCTGCCCAGCCCGCCGCAGGAAGTCGGCACGCACTTCCTCATGTACTCCACCGTTAGCAGGTGGGTGTCAATACAACATTGAACTGCAGTCGGTACCCGTTCTTTTAAGTCTCACTGCTACGGGGCAAGTTTGACTAGTCGTTCAGCCGGCTTGACGGCCGCGAGCTCCGCGTTTTACGTACCTTTTCTTTTCTCACGTTGGAGATACCATTTCCATTTGCAACTATCATGAAATCACATTTTAAGGACACTCTTCAATCTGAATTATTTTCTTAGAACGTCCACAAATTGCGTAAGGCAGTTGGCCTTCAGCTTCCAACAGGCTACCCTCGCGTATCAGTCGATGTGTCTAATTGGAGGTTATATTTGATACAGAGGTGACCAGCCCCTCCTAGCAGTGTCTGCCAGCAACATGTCAGCCGCGTGGAACTGGGCGGCGCGGGCGTTCGACTCGGCGCGCCCGACGCGCGTCATCGTCCACGGCTTCGGCTCCAACTGCGACAATGTGTGGGTGTACGAGATGCGGTCCGCTCTGATGGCTGTGGTCAGTAAATGCTGAAGGAAATATTCTGCTAGGGCAAAGTGCTTACCCACTGGTGTTCACTGTGACATGATAACAGAACCTTCGATTTTCCTACTTCAAAATCAAAAGAATCTCCAAGATAAGCAACCTGTATTAATTAATCTGTCATGTTAGTGGCATGATCTGCAAAACTAACTCGTGAAGGCAATCTAGATTATCTAATAAACATCCATTGTTTACAAATTAGCAAACATACAAATAACAACAGTGATATTGAGCCAAGAACAAATTATGACATTCCTCTTTTTGATAAACTTTTCTTTACGTTCACAGGAAGAATGTAACGTTGTATGCGTGGACTGGGAAGGCGGCGCGACCATGCCAAACTACCTGCGCGCTGCCGCCAACACGAGGCTTGTGGGGAAACAGCTGGCAATGCTGTTACAGGGTGGGTAATCGAAGAACTAACACAACAACAAGGCTGTCTCTATACAGATATGAAGCTTTGCGAGCCATACTTCAGCAACCGGGCTCATTGCGTATTGTTAGGGAGGTGTAACCTATAGGTACTTTGTAAGCTTTGTTTTTGGAACTTTACTGCCGCCCTAAGGCCTCCACTAGTCGGCGGAGACCAACTGTCTAATTTGCCTCCCGAAGCACGGAGATGCCTGACAAAATACATCTCTTCGATTGTTGTCGTCAGCATGGATTGCGTAACTTTAACATTGATAATAATATCGTTGCCATCAGCTGACTTAGACACGGAACCACCACTTAGACACGGGACCACCACTTAGACACGGGACCACTACGGAACAAATAATGAAAGTTCCAAATCCGTTATCACAGCTATAGTGTAACGAGGGATCCAGAGTCCATATCTTGCTTGGTTTGGCACAAATCGGGCGTAGCATAACGGAGCATTGCGTCACCTGCGTACCTATGTAATGTCGATAGTACGGCGGACGCGAAAACCAATTGCACATACCGATCTGCATCGTTGCCGCATATATTTTCCAAGTTTTTTATCAAGCTACGGATGTACTTAACATGCGCTATGAAATTTGTTTACTCAACGTTTTTGTATATTTCCCAGGATTGGCGCAACATATAGACATGCGGTTTGAGGATGTTCATCTAATTGGATTCAGTTTGGGAGCACATGTGGCCGGCTTTGCAGGCTCCGAACTGAGGAATATTAGCAGGATAACAGGTATCAAGCTTAGCTAACCTTTATTTGGCTGACTATAGGTTACAACAAGCCGGTCTGATTCTTAGATCATTCAATGGCGCTACTAATTCACAGAAAATGCTGTAAACAATGGACATGCACTAACTATTTAGAAAGATATGATTAGGTAATGATTGCCTCCAAAGCATTTAAGCTACTAAACACAACAGGGAAAACAATATCGATGGCGTTCACGGGTGTCTTGACTTTATTTTACCAACTTAACTCTTCATCAATTTATTTTTAAAACAAAAGTAGGTTCAAAAGCGGTTAATACCATTTAGCAGCTACGATGCCACAGACAGAGTGAAAATATATAACATAATAATTCACAAAAATAAATTATCAAGAAACTTACCTAATCTTATTTCCATGTTTCCAGGTCTGGATCCTGCCGGTCCACTGTTCGAGTTCCAAGACCCTCGCGCGCGGCTGGACCGCTCGGACGCCAAGTTCGTGGACGTGATCCACTCCAACGGCGAGACGCTCATCTTCGGCGGGCTCGGCGCCGCGCAGCCGTTGGGGCATGTCGACTTCTACCCCAACGGGGGCAGGGTGCAGCACGGCTGCTCTAACTTGTAAGACCAAAGAACCCAAGGACACTGAGCAAAGAATCTATTATTATTTCTTCTTTATTAGAATTTATTCTTTGTATTAATATAAGTCTTTGAAAAGCATATTGTTCGAAATCTTATCAGAGGCTCAGGCCTCACTACCCAGACATCAGTGTCAGCAGCTGAGTAGTAAGAACGGGACGCTAGGACGCAGAATCCATAGATCCTAAATTCAAATCTCATTTCAGGCAGTGGATTTGAAATATACGAGTAGCCCTAATGGTCACTAACCCTCATTTTCATGCGTAGTATCTACCTACTCGTATCAACTGTATTGACTTGATTTGAATGAAAAAGTCATTTTTCTAGCAGTGGGGTAGTAAAGATGGATCACAAAAAGAATTTCTTTTTTAACACTACATATCCGTCTCATGGAACTTCCAAGTAACTAGATTGTAGGTTGTATACCATGGAAAGTTCCGTTTTTGCTGTCATTGAATATCTGTTATAGCGTGAAAAATTGCTATTACCCACAATGGACTACAGTGTCAACTCCCGCGCAGGTTCGTAGGAGCAGTATCAGACCTGGTGCTGCCGTGGTCGGCGCCGTCGCCGGAGGGCCGCTCGCTGTGCAACCATCGCCGCGCGTACAAGTTCTTCACAGACTCCGTCTCGCCCAAGTGCCACTTCCCCGCCTTCCCTTGCAATGACTATGACACCTTCCTTGAGGTAAGGACTCAAATTGTTTTTTTTCTTCTAAGTAACATGAAGTTAGTCAACATCAGAACCAGAGGTGGCATTCTGCATGTGCACATCGAACGTTCGAACAGTGAATTCGAAGGGAGATTGATGTGAGAATGTGATTGTTTGAGTAACATTTTGAAATTATTTCTATGACATATGAGAGAGAATAGCAATTTAAGTTGAAGCGAATAGACGATTAAAGTATCGAGGTGAGATTCAGCGTCAAACAGAATTTCATAGCAGGGGTGCTATTCCGGCGGACACCACTTCACATCTCGGTGCTTCACGCTTACCTCAATCATCAATACGCTTTACTTTGAATTAGTATTTTCCCTCATTTTGTATGTAAATAATTTAAAAATGTTATTTGTCTTAGTCCTTTTTTTTCAAACGACCACAGTTGCAAAGAAATTGAATTTTAAAGTTCACACGAGCGAAGGGAGTTTTGGCGTCCGCCGGAATAGCATAGCAGGTGTCGACTGTATCATTGTAGTATTAAAATTGCGTCACTTTGAAAGGTGACATGGTTCTGATGCTCACAGAACTACTCATTTGTGTTTTTACAAACAGTTTGAAACCCACCCATAGAACGACACAGAAACATTTTTGAACAACACCTAAACAGAAAAAGCGCGGGAAACGTGAATCTTGGCGGGCGAGTTTTTTCTGGTTTTTGTGAAAAATTATTAATTTTAACTATTTGTGATCAGTAGAGTACATATTTGTTCTTATATTATTGTATTCCACGTATAATATGTAGAATTAGTGTAATTTTGCTGCATTTTTGGTAAGTTTTTTTGATTAAAATACTTACCTATGGATGAACCTCCCGACCCGGGGGACGCAGTGCCCCCGGCTGGACATTTCGTTACGGTGGCCTCGAATGAGTCTGGAATGGATACGGATGGATCTTATACCACCTACTCCTCTCGGAAGCGTAAGCAACAAGTTTGTAAACATTGCAATAAAAGGCGGAGGAAACATCATAGTGGCGTTGAAAATAAAACTACAGACTGTCGTTGCGATTCTGAACCAAATGAACGTTTACAACCAATAATTTCACCTACTAATTCATCTGCAAATTTGGACACCACCGAAGGCAAAGCTGCGCCGCCTGTCTCTGTTCTCACCACAATAGGCAGAAAACTTTACCACGAGTCAGACATAGCACCTTTCGTAGTACACGTGCAAAAGATACCAAATGATGATAATAAAAACAATACACTACACCCAGTAACATTTGGAAAGTTCTTAAAAAAAAACCATTTCAAAAACATTATAAATGGCAGTGTCAAGATGATATCCCGTGACAAAGTAACTTGTTCTTTTTCTAACTACAATGATGCGAACTCATTCATTTCACATGATAGCCTCCTGACAAGAAATCTTAAAGCATTCATCCCAACATTCAATGTTATTAGGCAGGGTCTTGTGCGGGGTGTACCTGCAGAATGGACTCCAGAGGAAGTCAAAGATAACATTTCTGTACCAACAGGCTGTGGAGAAATAATTTCAGTTAGGCGACTAAATTATAAAAGCTTCGTCAGCGGTTCCCCAGTTTGGAAGCCTTCACAGACAGTGGTTATATCATTTGATGGACAAAAATTACCCGGCCGCATTTATATGTGCTTTAATGCTCTACCAGTTGAACTCTACATTTATCCCACCATACAATGTTATAACTGCTGTCGATATGGGCACACCAAGGCAAAGTGCAGGTCTAAGCCCAGATGTTACAAGTGTGGCCAGGAACATTCTGGAGACTCTTGTAGCCTTGATGAGAAAGATGCAACTTGCTTTTTATGTAAAGGACACCATTACGCAACTAACCGATCCTGCTCAGAATTCTCTAGGCAGAAACTAATAAAGACACATATGGCAGAAAAGTGCATTTCTTATGCTGAAGCTTCGAAACTCCAACCACAGGTGACCCGTTCATATGCAAATGTGACTGCACAGCATGTCCCCAATCTAACCCAATATAACAGTGCTCCTCAGTTTAGAAATTCGCATGAGTATAACAGTACCAATCATGTAAATAATAATATTTCTTACAAGAAAACTACTTTTTTGAAACCCCGTGTTCCACCAAAGCCTACAAAAGGCTTTGATAGAAACGCACACAACTTTTTGGTTAAAGAATTCGCCATTCCAGACCTACCCAATGGTTGTGGCTATAGCCAGGACAATCCTCCCTCAGCCCAAACCCAGTCACCATCTCCATTCCAAACAACCATGACAGAGTTAATTGTAGATTTGTGTAAGTTATCCCAATCAGGCCCTTGTTCACCGTCCAACGTTGCCTCTGTTTTAGATAAATATATGTTCTTTTTTAATGATGGGTCAAGAAGCCAAAATAATTTATTGGAATTGTAGAAGCATAAATAATAAGAAGAATGACTTAATTTACTTGTTAAATAAGTTTGAGCCAATTGCCTTTGTCTTGACAGAGACATGGCTCAAACCACATTTTACTTTCAAAGTAAGCGGTTATCACACTATTAGAAAGGATAGATCTGATGGGTATGGTGGTGTAGCTATACTCATAAGAGACTCTATTCCCTTTTCTACTATTACTTTACCTCAATATGATGAAAATTTATCCATAATTGGAATTAAAATTAACAATATTACTTTAGCTTCAATTTATTATACCCGACCCAATACAAATATATTTTTAGATCTCAATAATATTTTGTCCACTCTACCTAAGCCGTTTTTAATCATGGGTGATTTTAATTGTCATCACCAGTCCTGGGGTAGTTCAATTACTAATCACTATGGGCAACTTTTAATTAATATGCTAGATGATAATAACTTGTGTGTTTTAAACAATGGATCTCCTACTCGCCGTACTGCTCCTGACCAAATTATTAGTGCTGTAGACCTGTCCATTTGTTCTCCCTCTTTGGCCAATTCTATGACTTGGGATGCTCTGCACTCCTCTCATGGAAGTGACCACTTCCCTATTAGCATATCATTTCCTTTTAATACACCAAACAGATCTAAACATGTTTCCCACTTGAAACACAAACTACCTGAACAAAATGACAAAAAATGGGAAAAATTTAAAAAAACTGTTGAAATTAAACTTTTATCCCTCCCTGAAAACCCCAATAACAATGAATCACTACGTGCTGAGGCTTTCACATCTCTTTTAATAGAAAGTGCAAATGAAGTGTTCCCCATGAAAAATCCAACCTCTCAGAAAATACCATCCCCACCCTGGTGGGATGCTGAATGTACAGAAGCCATCAAAAAAAGGAAATTAGCTGAAACGAATTACAAATCTTGTATGACTGATGAGAACTTTGAAATACTTACGAATATTATGACTGCAACAAGAAAACTATTCAAAAAAAAGAAATTTGAGAGCTGGAGAAGTTTTTGTACATCTCTCTCGCCCAATACCCCTGCTACTCTGGTCTGGCGCAATATTAGAAAATTTAAATCAACACGCTCTAATTCTAACTTCACAACGATGCCTGATGTTTTAGTTGAGGACTTCTTGGACAAATTGTCACCTCCATGGGTACCTGAAGCGCTCCCAATGTTTTTAAGAGTTCCTTCAAATACCATTTCTCGTCTTGAGCTGCCCTTCTCAATAACGGAGCTGAAATATGTAATTAGCAATACGAGAGATTCCGCCCCTGGTGAAGATGGCATACCATACTCATTTTTCGTTAATTTGGATGAAAAAGCGCTTGTTTACTATCTCAATATTATCAACTCCGTTTTGACAACAGGCAAAGTACCAGAAACTTGGAAACGTCATACAGTGTTGCCAATAATAAAGCCTAATAAAAACCCATCTGATTTTTCTGCTTACAGACCAATAGTGTTATCTTCAGTTGTAGTTAAAATCGCAGAACGTTTGATAAAAAATAGGTTAGAGTGGTTTTTAGAGAATAATGATTTACTGGCTGCATCCCAGTATGGCTTCAGGAAAGGCAAGAGTACTTTAGATGGCATTAGTATATTAACTTCAGATATTCGAATAGCTTTTTCTTCGAATCAATCATTAGTAGCGGTCTTTCTAGATATAAACTCTGCTTATGACAATGTCCTGCTGCCGCTACTAAAAAATAAATTGTATAATTTGGAAGTTCCTACTTTATTATGTGACTTCATAATGAATATTTTATCAGGACGAACCATAAACATGCTCCGCGTAGATGGTATGACATCTCGAATGATTTGGAAGGGTCTCCCTCAAGGATCCGTCCTTAGTCCTTTACTTTATAATATTTACACCTACGATCTAGATGGTTCTTTATTAAACAGTCCAGTTAAAATACTACAGTATGCGGACGATCTCCTTATATATTATTCCAACAATTCAGTTGATAACGCGTGTACAGTCGTATCTTCTGCCTTAGACTCATTAAAAGAATGGATGGACCTAAATGGGCTTGAATTATCAACTTCTAAAAGTGCCACAGTCTTGTTTAGTAAAAAAAGGATAATACCTAGTGTTCAAGTATTTTATAACGACACCCTCATACCAGTTAAAAACAGTTTCAAGTTTTTGGGTTTAATCTTAGATGCAAAGCTAACAGGAAATGATCATTGTGATTATATAGTAGGCAAAAGTGAATCTATCATAAATATGATGAGGTGTCTTTCAGGAGTGTGGTGGGGTGCCCACCCATACTCACTCAAACTTATTTATAATGCCTTAATCCGGAGTGTTTTGGATTATGGCACCTTTTTATTGGAACCGGGAAACAAATCTGCTTTTAAAAAATTAGACAGTATCCAAGCCAAAGCACTGCGAATTATTACGGGGGCCATGAAGTCGAGCCCTATAAACGCACTCCAAGTGGAGTGTGTGGAACCCCCATTACATCTAAGACGACAATATCTATCTGATAAATTCTTATTCCGTATCTTGCAATATTCGAACCATCCTCTCTTTCCAAAACTTCATTACCTGTCCGAAATTTCCATTCAGCAAAAATCCCTACCATGCCTGGTAATAAGTTATCGAAAATATGTTGCAATTACTTCGCCAATTCATCGCTCTAGCAAGCTACCTATATTTAACACTATTTATGATTCCCTGGTTCACACTCCAAATATTAGGTATCAAAGCAGCACTGATAAGTATGATCTAAATGCTGATTCTAATTTTAGATATTTTCTAGACACTGAATTCGCTGCTTTTCACCATTTATACAGCGATGCCTCGAAACACACTTCCACTGGTTGTGTAGGTGTAGGAACTTATCATTCACAATACAATATTGTTCAGAAAGTAAAACTCCCCCCGGAATCGTCTGTTTTTACCGGTGAATGCTTGGGATTACTTAAAGCAGTAGAATATGTGTTATTAATGAAGCTGGAAAAAGCAGTTATATGCACTGACGCGAAGAGTGCTCTCCAAGCACTTGAAAAATCGCCTTTCCACCCTAACTCAACTTATCCCATAATTTTTCACCTAAGAACTGCTATTTATAACTGTTTATTGAAAAAATACTCAATAGTATTTCTTTGGATTCCTAGTCACATTGGTATCAAAGGTAACGAAAAAGCAGATCGTCTCGCTAACGAAGCAATCCACTGCGGTGACATGTTTCCCTATTTAACTTATTCCCATGATCTAGCTGCGCTTCCCAAAACTTGTCTCCAAAACTCTTGGAGAGAAGTTTGGGAAGCCAGCTCTCAACTTAAAGGCCGATATTTTGCAAAAATTCAACCGACCATCCCTACCAAACCCTGGTTCTTTAAGGCAAGGTTTGGTAAGACTGAAACATCTATTATCACTCGTTTGAGAATCGGACATGTGTGCACACCAGAACACCTAGCTAAACTGCGAATTATTGCAAGTGCCGAATGTGAGTGCAAAACAGAGACAGGCACCATAGATCACATATTTTTTGCGTGTCCTCGTTATGACCGTTCCTCCTTCTTAATGAACCTTTTATCCCTCCGTATCCCATTCCCGACATGTATCACATCATTACTTTCAACAAATGATTTTATTGTATACCATTGTTTAGCCAATTTCATCTGTGCAAATAATATAAAATTGTAAATCATTATGTATGTATTATCATGTCTAACCGTGTATGTATATGTATTTATATTTGTATACATCCTGTGCTCACCTGATCCTTTCCATCCTAAATAATACGGTACCGAAGTAATTCCAACAATTTATTGCTACTATACGTTTCCCCGCTTTTAACTCGACGCTGGCAAAATGCACAAGCCGTGCAATGCCAAAAAGCAAAACAACAAAAAAAAAAAAAACACCTAAACACTAAATAAACCAGAGCAATCTGTATTACAGGGCCGTTGTTTCCCGTGCGACGGACAGCGTCGTTGCGGTAACATGGGCTACTACGCCGACCGGTCTCTGGGGCGCGGCCAGCTCTACTTGCTCACCAGGGAAGAAGAGCCGTTTTGTGGTAAGACCCTATTATCGGAACCGATACGCTTGACAAAGCAATGAGGATCGTGTTGCGACTTATGTCTTGCGGTTTTATCTGACCGCGTTCTAAATGGCTGAATAAAGCTTCCAAATCGAACAATATTTACCTGTTGTCACCAGACTTGTTAAAGGTCGCTAAACGATATCGAGTTGTCACCGGAAAATAACAAGAACCGTAAATTTATAAATTTCCTAGGAAATTTATAAACTTTCGTAGGATTCTAAACGAGACATAAATTGTATTATTTTACGCCCATATTTCCGGAAATTTATAAACTTTCGGAACGCATCCGTAAAATAATAAGTGGGCGGTTACCAAACGCCATGTGCGCTCTGATTGATCGAATAAGTCACGTGTCATTCCTCTCCTCCGCCATTTAATTTTGGTAGAAGGCCGGTTCTAATGTTTTATATTTTGTAAGAACAATTATTCATCTTCGTGTTCATTGTATAATTTGCGGCTAACTCTCCGGCGATGAGAAACACCGATAAAAAATCTAAGCAACCCAGATAACGGCGGTATGCTCGCTTCTTACCACGATGGGTTCAAATTCCCTCGGTGAAATGTGGGCTTCTGATTGTTCCGTTCGTTCACCGTGACGGGAACTCTAGTGTGACTCTGACTACCCCATTTGGGATATGATCGAGATGGTATGCCATGTTTTGTATGTTATATTTTATAAGTATATTTCATTTTTTTATAAACTTTTTGATATCGTAAAACACGATTTCTGCCGTCTTATTTTGATTAAGTAGGGGTTATCAGCCTATTAATTGTAAAAAGTAACCCGTTAAACCTACCCAGTTTTAAAGTAAAAGTCCAGACAGGTAGGTATTCGAAACTGATAAATGTACAGTTTGGCAAGTGTGATTGTACCATAATCTACGAACACAAGCATTGCTACTGTCAACATCGACCAATCAGAGAGCAGTGTATTATTTTCCGTAATTCATAAAAGCGTAAAATTAAAAGCTCTTCTCTGATTAGTCGAACCGTTTAGAATCTTACGCATAGATATCCGTAAGTTGATAAATTTACCACGAGTCGTCGCAAATTTATAAATTTCCGGAAACGAGGGCGTAAAATAATACAATTTATGTCTCGTTTAGAATCCTACGAAAGTTGATAAATCTCCTAGGAAATTTATAAATTTACGGTTTTTGTTATTTTCCGGTGACAGAGTCATACAAATATTATGAAGGAAAGTAACTCTTTCTGGGGTCTGTAACGTTTTCAAACCTAAACTACTGAAACGTTTTGGTGTACCTTCAGATAGAGGGGACTTGGGAGGACATTGGATAATTCATATCACGAGATATAAAATGGGGTTGAAATCAGTTCGCTGCGAAGGGAGATTTTAACCGAATTCCACGCGGGCGAAAATCTAGACCGTAAATGGGGAAATTTTTGTTCTGCAGTGGTAACTTGCGACTTAGAGCTGCTAGTAGGGTTGTTACCCAAATAATGAGATTGTGTTTACTTTTAGCGCACCAGTACCACGTGTCAGTGTGGGCCAGGATAGAAGCCGGTGAGAAGCCCAACTTTGGACGGATGACGCTGACTCTGCATGGAGACTCGGGGCTCAACGAGACATTCCCCATGACCAAGTAAGGCCTAGGCAATCAAATCAATCGTTGCAAGAAATAGGTACTGCAATCACGGTCCGTTACCACAATCATATCTACGTTATGTTATGTATAACGCCCTAAGCCGAGCCTCCTCCCCCCCCTCTTGGGGCAGCCTTAGACACGTTACTTAAATGTAAGGGGCTGTGAGCCTTCCGCTGACCCCATTGCCCGGTAAAGCTGTGAAAGTCGCTCCTTGAACTAACAGCTTCTCAACGAACATTTCGTACGTCCCACGAGCCAATTAGGAGAGATTTTATTAAGGCATTCTGTTAAACTCAATAACTACGATAGCGCCGTGGCTGTGATCGATGAGGGAGAATACCAATTATACAAGGTAAAGCGAATAAATGATCAAAGTGGCAATTAAGCGTTCCCACCTAAGAAAGATCGAGAAGAGAAGTAATGTTTGCGACTGCAAAACCCCGCCTTAATAGTTAACTATAACCTAGTAACTTTTCGTTCCAGACGCGAAAACGCTTCGCTAGTGGGCGGCGCGCGTTTCTCACGCGTGATCGTGCCGCACCCCGCGCTGGGCGTGCCGCTGCGCGCGACGCTGCAGTACGCCGCCTACTCGGGCTGGCTCAGCGCCGGCGCCAAGATCGTCAACATAGACAAGCTGCTCATAGCCGACAGCTTTGCCAAAACGTAAGTCACAACCACAGTATAATCATACAGTAAGCTATCTACATACAAACGTGCCACTCTCGGTTTGAATGTGTGCGTGAGCGTCGCGCGCCGTGTCGCGATATCACGCACACGCGATTTCACGCACACGCTAGCATAAAATAGGAAGGCATAGTGCGGATAGGCAGGCGGCAGTACGGACGAGCTGTGTCGCGTGTCTGTGTGAAAGCTGGCTAATAACTCGGCGGGCGGCCTTAGATATCCTACTGTATGGTTTATACTGTGTCACAACCGTGTTAACTGATTAACTTGAGCGAGATTAGTACGTTTTGCTATAGTAAAACCAGTAAAAATAGTAATTTATCTGACAGGTGAAGTCGAATTTGAAGTTCTTTTCACTCAAATTTACAGAATTTGAGTGAAAAGAACTTCAAACTCGACTAAAGAACTAAGCCAAACAATATTTTAAAATTATTTCTATGGAAATTAGGGAAAATACCAGTTCAAGGTAAAGTCAATAGATGATTGAAGTTGGCATTTTTCCTGATCACGATCGAGGTGAGATTTGGCTTTAGCCTTTTTATTGCGTAAATGGATATGTCAGAGATTCTTATGTATATTCTAGATAGGTATTGAAGACAATCTATAGATATGAATAGTAAATAAATAAATAATTGGACACTCCAATTAAAAATAATAATGTCTATTCACAGTTCTTCATTTTGCAAGAAAGGACTGCAACTTCAGTCGGAAGAATCGGTTGAGTTACCTCTTTACCCCGGTGACTGTCAAATTCAAGAGGTGAAGAACTTATCATATTTTGAATATTTAGAAACTGAAAACCTATGACTAGATAATGAATTAAGTAATAATCTTTCAGGAGGACGAACGTCATAACGGAACGGATATTGAGTACGAGTTCACTAGCAAAGAAAACTCTACCAAACCCGCCGTCGACCCTCTCGACAACGAGCTGCCCGAGGAGTCGCCGCAGCGGCCCTTCGTGCTCGTCGACAACTCCGAGTGGACCGGCGCCGAGAGCGGCCGCGCCTTCGGCATGACCAACGTCAAGACGGCGCCCAGCGGGCTGGTGGAGATCGCCGAGCCCGTGCTGCGCCCGCGCCTGCGCAAGACGCCGCGACAACGTGCTGATGGCTCCGAACAAATTCACGAGATATCCGAACCCATCCTCCGAGCGACACAACCCCCGCGCTCGACCACGACGCCGCCCTCCAGGCGCGCCAAGAACTACGACTTGTCCACGACACCCACCTACGAAGCAATGTCCTGGGGCGATCGCGCAGAAAAGGAGGAACCCAGTCTGGTCGTGCAGTTTTTACCGTCGCGGTTAGCCTCTTTCATTTCGCGAGCGGAAAGGTACGCGAGAGACACTCTCCTCCCTCTAGTATCGGCGTATGCGCCCCGCTTACCCATATTCGGATCAAGAGAAGTAGTCAAGCCGACGGCGAGGTATATACCGACTGAAGATTTCAACGTCACTAGTTCGGTGCCGGTGCCGACGCCGACGCTCGAGATGAAGATCGAAACGCTGAGATCGGTGGGTCCGCCGGGCGAGAGGCGCGAGGTGGAGACGCCGGAGGATCCGGACATTCCGGTGGTGATATCGACGACGACGACTGAGGGTAGTACGACGACGACGACGGAGCGACTGCGGGCGGCGCCGACGGAGATGTTGCAAGTGGTGTCGGGTCCGGCGGCCTCGACGACGACGGCGCTGCCGCCGGTGGCGCTGCGCAGCCAGAGCGAGAAGATCGTCATAGTGTACCCGAGCAACGCGCGGGACGAGCGCAAGATCCGATCGCACTCCTACCCCGAGGAGATGCAGTTCGAGGCGCTGTACCGCCACACGGCGGCGCCACACTCGCTCCGAGTCGACCTGCCCACCTTCACCCCGCCCACCTCCACGCACAACCCCGTCTCGTCTCCTCCGTCCGACTCGAGATACATTCCGATCTTATACTCCAAGTCAGATAACAAATTAGATTCTTCGAAAACTTGAATTCAGTATTCTTTAGTTACAATGATCCTCATAAATGTACATCGTTTAGGTAAAATTAAATGCCAATTAGAGGCTGAAATGTTTTGTACAGTTACGTTTTAATTAGTTTAAATTTCGACTGCAGGCCTACTAGAAAGAATGCGGATTCCTAAGTGATATTATTTCCAGTGTAAAAATGTTGTTTATTGTTATAAATTGATGCCTTTAATATCGGTTAAGAAGAAAAGGTTGTAAATATGATACTTAGGTAGGTAATATGTAGAATTAAGAAAACAATTTTATAAAATAAAAACTTATTTATTATAACATCAGTGTTTCCTTTCCACGAACACACATTCTTTGTAGTTGTAAACATGAAACCAAACATCTGTCTAAATTAAAAATAAATGGTCGAATTGCATTAAAAAATAACCTAACTCTTCTAGCTTAAAGAATATGTACCCTAATTAAATCTACGTTACAAGGTACTTTGACTGTACGGAATGCGCGAGCGTCTCAGACGCTTACATTGCGTAGAACCTACTGGACAATAACAGTAGGAACAAAAAAAACGTAGGTGCTTTTTCGAAAACTGCGACATAACTTATAAGTATAATAAGAATAAGTCGCATCACAAAAGTATATCTACTTCTATACTGCAAACTGTGAACCACCTATGGGTAGTTAGACATTCAAGTTGTAAATAAATAACCACAAAGATGCTCCAAATTGCAGTTGCAGCAAGTGATGATTGGATGAGGAGAAAGTAAGAACCTCCAATTAGCACTAAGATATTTCAATAGCATATTGAACCTGGCTCTGTTCTAGGATGTGCCAGCCGACTCTAGAACTGAACAACTGTTATATTTTTCCAGTGCATGCGGGCATCTCTGATCACCAAAGGCTGGTTACATAGTTGCACTGAGTGCCGCCTCTTCGGCGAGCGTGTGAACATGCACTGCTGGCTTTGTTTGTGGCCTAAAGAGATGACGCCTTACCAAAGGTGCGGTCCGTTTTGAGTCAAAAGAGATATTAGCGACCTCACACGCGTCCTGAATTTATGAATTTCATGAGTCGTACTATCACTTTTGGCTCAAAACGGATATGAATACTGATACGCACGCTGGAGGCCGGCCCGTCAACGTGACTCTGAAAGCAGTCTAGGGCGGCACTGTTCTGTTTGTTAGGCACCTGTTCAGACGTAGCCTGCGTCCCATATGTAAGTACAAGCACACAGGCTACACGCCACACGCCACAAAATATCGTGGTCACACATTTTATATGGAGTTTCACCACTCGTTACGCGCATCAAACTATAGGAATATGCCGGTGTCAGCCTTTTGTGGCCTGTGTTCGGAGACGGCAAGCCCGCCAAAGAATCTAGTTGTGGCTGTGTTGTGTGGCGCTCTGTCTGTCAGGCAGCCGTTCAGACAAGTTCTGCGTCTCGTGTAGACTGGCTAGTGTTTAAGTCTGGTTGTATGGTGTCGCGTTGAAGGGCAGCCTGTCAACGTGACTTTGAAATCAGCCTAAGGCGGCACAGCGCTGTTTGCTAGGCACCCGTTCTGACATATCCTGCATCACATGTAGGCTGGTTGTGTCTGTGTGTGGTTACTTCATGTATTTGTCGGAGTGCTGCGTGAGTATGCGCGCGGAGGCCTTGGCGTCGAGGAAGAGCGCGTGCACGGCGGTCACGTGCGCGGGCTGGATGCGCGCCGAGCCCTCTGCGCGCGCCGCCAGCGCCGCCGGGGTCAACAACTGTGCCGCGTACCTGCACACAAACCGTTATTTTTATTTATTTTCATGTCAAAACTGTATGACTTGGTTGGTTTTTTCAAACATTCACTTTGTACTGTAAAACATTGGACGATTTAAAAAGAGTAACTGCTGAGTTTCTTGCCGGGTCTTCTAGAAACAACCTTCCGACGCCGGTGGTCACATTATGTACATGTATTTTAAGTATTGTTCATATATTGTATTATTATGTGTATGTTTATTAAGTGGTTAAAATTAAGATTCTTGACGATTCGAAAGCACTGTTTATTGGTCTACTTGAATAAAGAAATATTGAATTTTAATTTTAATTCATCATTTTTATTTAAATAATATTAGTAGCAGCATTTCACCTATTCGACACCTTCTAAAAGACTGATCAGTTGATTTGTATTAATATAAATAAGTAGTTTGCACATTCCATTTTTGAAATACCTATAGCAATCTATACTAATAATATAAAGTTGAAGAGTTTGTATATTTGTTTGTTTGAACACGCTTATTTCGGGAACTACTAATTAAAAAATATTTTTGTGTTGAATAGTCCAGGGGTCGACGCGAACGACGTCACAAGCCAGTAAATTATGTTTAAGAAATTAACGACTTACCTTAGAGTACTATTTGAGCCGACTTCACTGAGAGCAGAGAGTGCGTCTTCGTCAATAGCAATGCCCTCGGTAGCCGCACGCAATTTCAGTATCTAAAATTGAATGAACCATAAATAAACTGATATTTTTTTGCTAAGCCTATTTTTGTTTCATAATGCAATTTGTAACTCAAATATAAATACCTGAAGGAGCTCAGCTTTGTTATAAGGTAGGGTGCGTATGATGAGCAACCTATCCAGCAGATCCAGAGGGATTCCATGAGGTGAAATTATGTCTTCTGTACCTCTGGAAATAAACAAGACATTATTGAGATATTGGTAAAAGACCTTTGCTCAGCAGTGGGACAATATAGGTTAGGTGAAAATATTAAAATATTCCATTGACAGCATGAATATTGTGAATCTGGTCACGAAATAAATATAAATTTTACGATAATTAAAAAATACCTGATTTGACAGCGGCCTCTATTAGTGGCGAAAATAACGATAGGTGCAATGGCAGACTCGAGGGCACGATGTAAGTATGTGAAAGTTTCTATATCTAACATGTGGACCTGAAATTACAAGAAATTAAATTGTGAAGTAACACAACATAAAGTAGAAGTAAAGTGAGTTTACAATTGAAACATTCATTTGTAGATTATGAGAAGTAATCATTTAAAAAAACTGATTCATTTACCTCATCTATGAATAACACTCCTGGTACTAATTCTGCAATGCCTTGGTCTATGTATTTGTTAACTACTTTGTTTATTTCTTTCCTTAGTTTATCTGAAATACAAAAAAACACATGTTTATACTAATACCCTAAAAATTATCAAATTAGGTTTATCATAAATTCAAAACTTACATGTTACAACATTGCAACAAAACTAAATATTGAACAAGTAGAGATATTAAAATATCAAAATAGGTATCAAAATATCATCATAAAATGTCAAACAATAATTCGAAACCTAAACCTTCACGTAAAAACTAGACTAGTGGCAAAAACTGAACCTGGACATGAAAACTAAATTTGTGACGTGTAAAATATGACAGTCACAATGGTCAATCAACAGTCCAACTACGCTTACGCAAGAGGTTTTATTCTCTGAAGTAATTGATGACGCATTCGACTAACACAAGCATTACCTGTAATCTCAGTCTTCTTGGGCTTCATGAGCTGCCCCATCATGGACATGATGTCGTGCCCGCCCTGCGGCCGCGCGTTGGCGCAGTCCAGGTCGTGCAGCGTCACATCTTGGACTACTTCCTTCTTCTTGTGAACGTCGCCTTTGGGTAGTGGGACATATTCCTCCGCCTAAAATTATTATTGATAATATTAACAAACAAATCAATTGCTTGACTCTCTTTTAAATCTCTGTTACATTTCATAAAGTGACCATAAAAAAAACCAAAATTGACAAAAGTCAGGTTCTACTTGTGAGCACGGCCCCAAGCCTGCTACTTTTAGAATGCTTCAATTCAATCGTAATTGAGTCTCAATCAGCTAATTTGATAAATTAATTAAATTAGACTATAGAGACTAATTTGATTAATTAATTAAATTAGACTATAGAGACTAATTTGACATATTTTCTATGAAAAATGTGTCAAATTAGACTCTTGACACTCAATTACGATTCTATTGAAGCGTTCTAAAATTAGCAGACTTGGGGCCCAGCTCCTTCAAATAATTTAGGATAAATTAAATAGCCAATAGGAACTAGCATAACTTACTTCAAGGTCAAATTCTGTGGCAAAAGTGTCACTCCTTCCTTGGCGTTTGACGGCACCAGAGTTAGCTTCTATGTAAATTACATCACCCACTTCCACTTTTTCCTTTTGTAGAGATTCATAGATTGTTGGATCTAACTTCAATTGCTTTGTGCCTTTAGCTGTCTTCAAGCCAATGATGACATGTGAAACAGTCTTTCCATATCCTATGAAAAGGTAAAAATTTTAGAATATTATATTTTACTACTTCATTAAAGTTATTACGCATGGAAATGAGATCAGATTTATCTCTTATTTTTCTAAAATGTTATCTAAGAATGTTAAAATGCATGTTCAACTGTTAAGCAGTGAAGAGCTGATAGCGTATTTGTATTCAATTGGGTCCCCAAACTGCAGCCTATTAAAACTTAAGTAGGAATAACTATATAAATTGAATCTAAAAATTGATTTTACATTGCAATGTATGTGATGTTTCATATTTATGGAATAGTAGCAATACCTCCAGCAGGATTCTCGGTTTCAACTGGAGTCAGCTCAGTAACTTCACCCTCATATACTTCCTTTGTTTCCCGGATACGCAGGCCAATAGCCCGACGGAAATTCTCCATTAACACTTCAGTTTTCTTAATTTCAGTACTGTACACCTCACTGCCAACCATGGGGCAGAAGGGCACCTAAAAATAATTTTAACATTAGGATTTGTGAGTTATGTTTGGTAGTATTTTTTTTGCCATTTAGGGTTAGTTCGCCTGTTTGCGTCCACCACCCAGTTCGCGTCCACTTTACCGATCTGCCTTCGAAAATACTCGAAAATAAGTAAACTAACACACGAATTCAAAAAAAAGACATTAGTGCTAATACCTCAATGTTCAAGAGACACGCACATAAGGATATAAGGTCCACGCGCCAAACCAATCCCGTTTAAAAAAATAATTTGTCTCGGATGTTCAGCAAGAGAGCGGATTCTTAGCGAAAAAATAGTGTGCAGTGGTGCGTTCGAAGGTAAGTTTTTTGTTGTTATATGTGAATTTTAGGATACATAGCTGTTTCTAGACTTCTATAATGAAAAAAGGAATAATATTAACTATGAATTTGCTTAAGTTTTTTATATTTGACGAATAAAATGGGGTGGACGCGAATTACTACATCGAATTTATAAAACTCCCAGTTTGCGTCCGCTATGGACGCAAAGTATACCTATAGGGGATAATGATAGACCCGATTGCGTCCACTACTTTTTGAATACAATAAAATTTACTTACTTGTAAAAATAATTTTAAATGTATTGTTTGTTATTATAATACATTTTTTATTCAGACTACGTGCTTATAAATATATTTTTAAATGAAATTAGGTACTTTCTATCATTCTTCTTATATTTTTTTGTCTAATTAACGTAATTGGGTAATCCGTATTAATTAATGTACTTAAATAAATAAATAAATTTAAGATGCAGTCGGTTCGGAACCAAGAAAGAATGAAGAAAAGAGAACATAAACAGAAGACGATTTAAAGGAAGTTAAATGAAATTCGAGTGAAGAATAAAACGATAAGACAAAACTTAACAGAACTGATTACTTACTGTTTATTCATTCATAAACAGACGACTGGAGAACAGAACCAGGTGGAGTAGTATGCTACACCGACCGCTTCAGAAAAAAATCAACAAAGCTCTTGGTTGCAAGCGTGCGCAATATGTACTATTTCGTGATAGCAGAGGAGATGACAAGATAAAGACGCCGGGCAGGCTGGCCGGCGAGCGTTTGCCAAACCAAAATCTCCGCAATTCTGGATTTCGCTGACACGCCTGCTAGGCAAGCGTCATAACGATGACACAAAAGTGATGATCTTCAGTGACAGCCAGGCGCACTGAAAGCACTCAACAAGCAGAGACAACATCAGCGATTGTCAAAGGATGCAAATCAGCACTAGAGAGTAGTCTCTCTAGTGCTGGCACAGCTGAAGTTGGATGTGCCAGGGTCTCCTGCTACGGCAGAAAGGTAGACAACGAAGAAGCTGATCAATTGCCCAAAGCAGGGGTCGAGAAGAACCCAGGAGGGGTTAACATCATCGAGGGATAATCAAGCGCAGAACTATAGCAACCAAAGAAGGATCAAAGACCACGGCAGGATTGCGACAGTTGAGCTAGTTTACCAACGGACTAGACACGAAAGGGGAGGGGCAACTGATTAAGCTTTCTAGAAGCAAAGTTCGACTAGTAATCAAGATAGAAACGGGACACTCCCAACCAAATAGACATCTAACCCTGATAAGCGTGAAAGACGACCCCATGTGTCCGCAGTGCGAGGAGTGCGAAGAAACAAGTCTCCACCTGGGCCCCAAGTCTGCTAATTCTAGAACGCTTCAATTGAATCGTAATTGAGTCGGAATCGGCTAATTTGACACAATTTCAATGAAAACTATGTCAAATTTGACATTTGAGACTCAATTACGATTCAATTGAAGCGTTCTAAAATTAGCAGACTTGGGCCCCTGATCGCAGAATGCCCAACGTACCCACTGACCAGATGGGAGCTCACAGGGTCGGACAAACTAGGCATAGCCCAAGTGCGAGCGCTGACGGTGGAGCAGATTATCAGACTCTTTAAGCAACGCGAAGATTCGACGGGAAGCTGTGACAACTTGAAGACACAGAGCCTAGGGAAATGGGTGAAATGGCACACAACAGGCGGACCGAACACCCGGCATATTCCCAGTGTTTTATTTTATATAGGTGCAATGATTATCTACGTACAACTTACCTAATTTGAGTACTAATTTTTTTCAAGCGTTTTTTAATGTAAATAAAGTTGATTTGAAATATTTTTATCCTTAAATAAAGGATTTGATATAATACAACTTTTTCTGTACAAATTCATAAAAATATCACCCCTGTTATCCTTTATAAAGCCGGTGGACGCGAATTGGTCCAGGGTGGACGCAAACTGGCTTTTTTGGACGCAAACTGGGTAAAACGCCTAATTCGGATAATTATCTATTTTAAAAAAAAACGCAAGCTTTTTCGGACAAAACTGTAAATTAATCCTAAAATAGACTATATAATGAACACATTATATCATTTTTTCATACAAATGAGTGCTAGAACATTTTTAGTTTCACCTTCAAACTTAGCAACTGCACTAAGTGGACGCAAACCGGCGAAATGACCCTATTAACTGATGTTTCAAATTGATCTTACTTTGTTTCCAAGTTCCTGTGCTATGGCCAGGGCAATGGCGGTCTTGCCTGTGCCTGGTGGACCAGCCAAAAGCAGTGCTCTTCCTGCCATCTTCTTACTTCTAATCATGTCCACCACAATTCCAGCAGCCTGTGAACCATTTTAGAATTCATCTTTCTTTCTTGCTATGGACTCAAGTTATGGCAGTCGTGTAAAATACATAATCATTACTCATCAATTTATACTCATATTCATTTGTCCTACTTGAAATCACAATTAATCTACCGGGGAATTTAATTTACTATTTCATGAATTGGAATATTCTGTCAATTTTTGGTTGCTATTCAAAAATTACAAGGTCCATGACACCATGGTTACCATAAACATAACCTCAATGTTAGATCAATATTATAGCTTGGATTTTTGCAAGTTTCTAGCCTTGAAACATGATAATTAGATAAGTGAGAAGCAGACCACAATGCAGAAAATAAATTACTCAAAAATAAGTCGCAACGTACCTCTCTGGCAGACTCTTGGCCCACGAGACCGGCTGCCATTTGGATTGGGACACCATTTTCATCCAAGCCTAGCCCTTTTATGTGACTATGCGCTGATATTCTCTGAGTCTTAGCAGTGCTTTTAACTTCTTCTATTTTCATTATGATTTATTTTATCAGGGACTTCAGAAAAATACCACAAACGCTCCTAACAACAGAACAGACGATCAATCAATCAACTATTGAATGAACTTATGAATGAATGAAATGAATGACATATTGACTTTAGTGGATTGAATGAACGTAAAATAGAGACGTACCGAAACGCAATGGTGTATAAAAGGACACACATTCAATCGTTTAATTGAACTCAGAAAAATCTACGTTTTTGAAAAAAGTAGCTCATACTAATGATTTTCTAGTTTTCACACTGTTTTTTTCGGTTCATTTGAGGATACACACAGAAACAAATTAATGATGTAAGTTTTGTCCAAGCAAATTGAACTTTGGATATTTTCTTAGACACAGTCCGGAAAATGCCACGGGGGTTTGTACCACCTTTATTTCTACATTTTTCAGGCAGGCACTAAATGGATACAACAAACATGGACTTCAGTCAGGCTCTTAGGATACAACTTTAAACAAATAAAAATTGAACTTACGTTTTTTTTAACATGTTCCCCAAATTCCGTGGCTTAAGCTATTTCACAACGCAGCTGTAAATATGTCAAAGGCAGCTGTACAAGCCTGATAATTTGAACGGTCTTGAAGAATTATATTGCTTCTCTTTTGCACCTATACAATTTAGGCTATTTTGTCTCTACTTTTCGCTTGAATGACAGCAACATAACTTACTTTTGAAAATATTCGCCGAATCTTTGCAGTAGAAATATTTTTGCATTTGATTTCGCAAAAAATTGCAATAGTTGGTGTTTATTAATTTTGCAAAGGTGCCTGTGATTCTGCGAAAAGTATTTACTGCTGTAGGAGTGATAATGTGTTGACGACACTTACTAGACAGTCGTTCTGAAGTGCCCAACATTGATGATGGAGTACACAGCGCAGAATTTAGAATATGCCGTTTCTGTATTTTATAATGGGGAACAAGCTGATCGGACGAAAGCTCACGCATGGCTAACAGCTGCTCAAAGGGTCCCAGAAGCGTGGAATTTTGTCTGGGAGCTACTGCAACCCAGCAAGGTACTGCCGGTGTTGTCGTACCCATGAACATCCTTCTTGGGATATTATAGGCTTTATTCAATCCTTTCAAACGTATTAATACTGACTACCTTTTATTATGAGATATGGTATTGCAGTACAACAAGTATGTACAGAAAGTATTGCAATTAAATTCACCAATGATGTTTAGTACAGCCCCAGCACCCAGTGCTGGCTTTATAAGTAGGTTTTCTCTTATTTAGTCAATCAACAAAGGTACTACAGGAACCTAATATCTGTTCCATAAAAAGGTATAAGGAAACGTCTGTTATACACTGTGTAGCAAAATTTACATAACATTGAGGAACTTTCCACAAACATTTTTACTCTTATGAGCTGCCTAGTGTTATTGAATTATGATCATTAGCAAAAAGTAATAGTGGTGAGATATATCTTATCAGTTTTTTTGACTGGTGTTAAAATCTAAACCCAGTAAACTTTACATCTCAACTGGAAAAGTCACAAACACAGATAAAGTTATTTAGTAATAATATCGGCATTATTCAATAAACCAGATGACTTTTCAAGTACCTGCCAATTTTTTGAATATAGGCTCTATAGAACAATATAAATCAATGACTTCAGTATTTTATTGAAAAATAGTGTTCATTAATTTATTAAATTATAGTAAGAAAGGAAGTCAATAAAGGATTAGGCTTATTTTCGCTGAAATGACTTCTATGCTCGTGGTTCAACTCATGCCAAAATATTATGAAGTGCGTTGGCATGTTGTTCCTTGAATGAAGTAAATTAACTAAATATTTTTAAAAAACACCATGTTAAAAACCCAAAAATGAATAAAAACATATTACGGAAATCGATTCAGTTGCTGATACCAAGTCGCTCCTATAAATTGGTCAAGTACTTTGCAAAATCACCCTGTATAGCGAAAATAAATAACTATTCCTATTTACAGGGAACAGAAATCCAGTTCTATGGTGCAACAACTCTCCATACAAAAATCCTAAGGTGCTGGAATGAAGTGCCCCCTGAAAGTCATGAGGAATTGAAACAGAAAATATTAGAAGCAGTCTTCACTTATTCAAAAGGACCTAAAATTGTTACTAATAGGCTATGCATAAGTGTGAGTATCCTTGCAACACTTTTGGGTTTTATTACATTATTAAGTCTTTGTCTGCTTGTTTCCTACATCTTCTAATAGGGAAATGGGTGAATGCTGTAATTGAATGTTAAGTAATAAATTATTTGTTGCTGCGAACACATTGTTTTTTGTGCAAATAAAATTAAAAATGCCCTCATTTCCAACCAAACACAATATAATTTACAATATGTGATTACTGTAATGTTAAATGCCTTTAACAATGACTACATTACTTAATACTTGTTTATTGCTTGGTTTTTGTTCCAGTTAGCAGCATTTATTCTTCAAGAAGGAACAACTGACTTGGCAGCCATATTGAGGCCTTTATCAAATGCTGAAAATGCTTCTTTATTATTAGAAGTTTTGACTGTGATACCAGAAGAAGTAAGGATTGTTATTGCTACTTATTAATAGTAATTGTTAAAAACATTTTACTCTTGACATTTATGTATATTCATAATATTTGTTTGTGCATAATTGTAATAATATTATTCATTTGTGCTTTATTGTGATAATGTTACAGTACAACAGCATGACTATGGGTTCTACCTTGCGAGCGAAAAACCGCACAGCTCTCCATCAAGCTTGCCCAGCGGTTTTGGATGACATGCTCCGATATTTGCAGACTGTCTATAAGTAAGTTGTTTATTGCTGCACTTTTTCTATAGGTAGGTACATAAACTGCTATATAGAAAAATGGGAAGCAGCTTAATGTACTTGTCAAGCTCATATCTGGGCCTCACCCCAGATATGAGCTTGACAAGTACATTAATACAATTACTACTGATCTGGTCAATTGCATTTTGAAGGCCTATAACGTTTTTAGAATTTTATACCCCATTTTGCAATAAAGTAAGTAAGTAAGTAAAAATTCTTTATTGCAAACTAAATAACAGTAATGATTACAGATAAGTTTAAGAACAAGTAAATGTACAATTTGGGCGGTTTTATCGCTAAAAAGCGATCTCTTGAAGCGAAAGTTGATAAGAAAGTTGCTAAATGAAAAAGCTATTTGATTCAATTGTATTTCATTATTTCAGTGACTACAGTAAAGACCCACCCTCAGAAGAGATTGTACAGTCATGGCTGAACGCCGCTACTTGCGCTAGTAGCTGGTTGACCCTCGGCGGGGAAGACACGCCAGACATTTCGGGGACACTGGCAGACCGCATGCCACTGTGCCGGGCGCTACTGACAGTCGTGCATCTTTTGTACACGTGAGTATGTGTGTGTGCTTGCAACTTTCCGACTTCCTACTGGGGAATGTAGATATCAGTCTGAGGCATGAACGGACCGCACTGCGAGATAGTGGGTGTTACAGCTCTTCCAGCGTCCAGCTTTACAACCAATAAAAGTCTAAATTCTTACCCCCTAATTTTTTTTAAATATAAAAGATTAGGTAGTGTTCAGGCGCCAACAGGTCCTGAAGAGCACACACTGAGACTGGTCTGCCTGCGTATTTTTGCCTGCGTATTTTCATAAGGCGTTATACGTTCATACTAAATATGTTCTATGTCATGTCACCGTCACTTTGCCGCCAAAACTTGTAACGAGAACATTAATTAAATTCATTTATTCCGATTTGTTGTATTTCTTTTGCCCCATTGTGTACCTAAATACACATAATGGTGGCCCATGAGGGGAACTAATCGAACCAAGAAAAACAAGACAATTGCTTGACACTTATCAGGATTGACTGAAATGCCGAAGTTGAGAGACCAGTCATAAATACGTGATAGGTCGTCGTTTAATGCCTGAATTGCGTCATCGAAGCCGTCATCAGTATTATCACATTGTACATACAGCTGCAGGTCGTCAGCATAGAGATGGTGAGAACTGGAGAGAGATACGGTAATGAAGTTAATAAAGATGGAAAATAAAAGGGGTGAGAGTATTCCTCCTTGTGGGACACCAGACTCAAGAGGTCGCCACTGCGAGAAATCTTGGTCGATGCGCACGGCCTGCTGCCTGCCACGAAGATACGAAGAAAACCAATCCAGAGCCTGTGACGAGATTCGCAGATGTGAAAGCATAGCTAGGTGAATATCATGATTGACGACGTTAAAAGCGTTGGAGAAGTCGATCAGTACTAACACCGTCATTTTGGATTTTTCCAGTCCGGTTCTAATGTCTTCGGTCACTTTAAGAAGAGCAGTTGTGGTACTGTGACCAGGCCGGAAACCAGATTGGTATTCACTGATAAGGTTATTTGAAAATATGAAATGGGACAGTTGTTTATGGACAAGAGCTTCAAGAGCTTTAGAAAGAAAAGGGAGAATAGATATAGGCCGAAAGTGGCTAGGAAGACAAGGATTTGAAATTTTTGGAAGAGGTCGAACAATAGCTTTACGCCAGGTAGAGGGAAAAACCCCAGAAGTGAGGGAATAATTGATAATATGGGTAATTATGGGTACTAATTGGTCAAGAATGGGCATCAGCAGACTTCTGCTGATTTCTTCGTCCAAATTTCCATAATACCTTACTAAAACCTTATATCCATCTAGAATCGATATTCACTTGTGCAAATTAAGGTATTTTGTTGCATTCTAAAGCGAAAAACAGCAAAAATTACACTTTAAAATTTTCCATTTTAGGTCACCTGCATTCAGAAATAAAATTATTAATTTGCTAAAATAGTGCTAATTTACAGTTAAAATTAAATGTTTTCATTAATAAAGTCAATATTATTCAGAGTTCAAAGCAGTTTTCTGAATTATCTCTATTTTTAGACGGTTTAGACCGCTTAGAAAAGTAACTACCTAAGGTAACTTAGTCGTTTCGCGCCAATTTCCATTAGGTAATTACGCAATTTTTAGCCATTCTCGCCGACTATTCCAGGATTTCACCGCTGGCGGGAGCATTCCGGCTGCATGGTCAGTGTTTGGTGCCTACCTAACCTATTGCGGCGGTGATAAGCAACCGGTTTGCTGTCTGGCAAGTAACGTCGAGACGAGGAGCGTGAGCTATTCTTTATTACTTATTTGTTATTGTGTTCTATTAGTCTTAATTACGTGTAAATTTTGCATATTTGTGTAGCATAATGGCTAACGACAACTCAGATAAACCTCAGTTAAGGGAATTAATTGCAAGAAGATCATCAGTGAAAGGTCAAATTACAAAGTTTAGAAACTATTTAGACAATTTATCTGGCAAATCGGAGTTAAACAACGTTCAAATAGTAGAGTTAAAATTAAAAATAGCAAAGTTCGAAACATTATCAACAAGATTTGATGAATTGCAAAGTGATATAGAAATTGTGAATTCAGAAAATATTTCTGTCGAAATCGATGCGCGTGACATCATCGAACAGGACATAATTGTGAACATAGCAACTGCAAAGACTTTGTTGGAATATTTTTCTAATAGTTCAGAAATAGAAAATAGGCGTAATTCTAATCACGATGCGTCATGTTGTTCAGGGCAGCAGGACATTGGAATAAGACTTCCTCAGATTCAAATAGCTAAATTCGATGGAGCGTATTTTCGCTGGTTGGAATTCCGGGACACGTTCGAGAATTTAATTCATAACAATTCACGTATTTCGCCTATTAATTAATTTCACTACCTCATATCATATTTAGAGGGCGACGCGTCTCGGATTATCTCTAACCTGGAAGTCTCGTCAGCGAATTATTCCGAAGCCTGGTCCCTACTTTGCAATCGCTATCACAATAAAAGAAGTCTGATTAATCACCATCTAAATTCTTTATTTAATATTAAGCAGCTTCCTCGTGAATCAGAGCGGTCATTGCGATTTTTAGTCGATCACGTCACAAAAAACTTACGTGCATTGGCCAGCTTAGGACAACCAACGGATAAATGGGATATTCTAATTATATTTATGTTTTCCTCTAAACTAGATAGCAACACATTGTTAAAATGGGAAGAATGCCGCAATAGTTTAGTTAGATGGTGATGTGCCAACATTGGATCAATTTTGTAAATTTATTATAGACCGGGCAGATGTGCTCGAGTCCTTAAATCGAAACAAACATGATTTAAATAGCAATAACATTTCAGTACAAAAAACACCTTTTTCTAATTCTCGTAACTATTCAGTCCCAGGTCAACAAAGGCAGGGACAAGTTTCATACACGAAATCTTTTGCAAGTACAAATAGTAGGCACAACAAATTGCCCAATATTAATTTTAAGTGTGTTATTTGCGATGACAACCACAAAATTTTTGATTGCTCAGTATTAAAGGCGAAGTGTGTTGAGGAGCGAATGACGGATGTCGCTAAGTTTAAATTGTGTGTAAACTGTCTCAGGCAGGGACATTCGGTTAACGATTGCCGCATGGGACCTTGCCGAGTGTGCAACAAGAGGCACAACAGTTTAATCCACAATCCGACATCTTCAGTCAATAACCATGTCACCTTTGAGGATGATTCAAATGACTCAATAGTCAATCTTTGTAGCCAAAATTTAGGCCATACAGTACTGCTATCTACAGCAATAATTGAAGTGCAGAACCCATTCAACCAGCAAAAGGAGAAGGTTCGTGCATTATTAGACTGCGGAAGCCAGTCATCTTTTATAACCAAGTCACTAAAGGACAAAATAGGGCTTAGTGCTCACCTCATTGACTCACTAAATGTCATAGGTATTGGAAACAACGTGTCTAATGACGTTGTTGAAAGTTGTAACATACAAATAAATTCACTACATAGCAAGTTCAATGTTAAGCTATCATGCTTAGTACTAAAAGAACTCACGGGTTACTTACCAAAGAACCCTGTCAATATAAAGACGTTGGTACTACCTAACGATATCCAATTGGCCGATCCTGCATTTAATCAACCAGCAAAGATAGATGTACTAATAGGAGCTGATATTTTTTGGGATATCCTAGGTAACGAGCAGCGCTCACTTGGTCCTAATAATCCAAGGTTAAGAAATTCAAGTTTAGGCTGGATAATATCCGGCCCTATAAATACAATAAAATCAAATAAGACAACTCATTGCAATCATGCAATAGTGTCCGAGTCAGCCAAAGACTTTGAAAACATCGAAAATATGTTGACCAAATTTTGGGAAATAGAAGTAGTTCCCGCTAAAAATATAATGAGTGAACAAGATAAAATATGCGAAAAACATTTCATCACTCATACCCGTAGGGATGATGATGGAAGATTTTGGGTAAAACTGCCGCTTAAGGATAGTGCTGATTGTCTAGGAGACACCCTTAAGGTAGCTAAAAGGCGGTTTAATTATTTAGAAAGGCGATTTAAACGCAATCCAGGCCTTAAGTCTGATTATACTAAATTTATTCATGAATATGCCGATCTAGGTCATCTTTCTTTATCGGACGTAGATAATCGAATCACAGCTTATTATTTATGTCATCATGCAGTTATAAAACTTGAGAGTGAGACAACCAAGCTCCGAGTAGTGTTTGACGGTTCTGCCCCATCCTCCTCCGGCTATTCTTTGAATGACGTATTGTTGGCTGGTCCTAACATTCAGAATTCCCTTTTTTCAATCCATCTTAGACGCGTTATAGGAAACAGTCATAAAACTTTCGAGGAGATATCAACCTTGTTTGCACAAGTGGAGGCGATTCTCAACAGCCGCCCCCTATATCCATTGTCTTCCTCTCCCAATGACCTCTTACCACTCTCTCCGGGGCACTTTTTGATCGGACGACCTCTGACTGGGCTGCCTACACTGTCACTGGATAGCTGCAGCGAGAGCCGATTGCGCCGCTACGAGCGACTAGAGAAAATACGTCAACATTTCTGGCAGCGATGGCAGAAGGAGTATATCTCTGAATTGCAACAGAGAACAAAATGGCGCAGCAACACAACCAAAGTGCAAGTGGGCGACATGGTGCTCATTCATGAAGACGGCACATCTCCACTGAACTGGCGCCTTGGAAGAGTACTTCGCTTATTCCCTGGACCGGATGGCATCTCAAGAGTAGCAGACATCAATACTACGAGAGGATGTGTTCGCCGGCCGTTAGTCCGTATTTGCCCTCTGCCAACTACTGAAGATCTGAATAGTTGAAAGGCTCCTTTCAACGGCGGGGAGGATGTTCAGGCGCCAACAGGTCCTGAAGAGCACACACTGAGACTGGTCTGCCTGCGTATTTTTGCCTGCGTATTTTCATAAGGCGTTATACGTTCATACTAAATATGTTCTATGTCATGTCACCGTCACTTTGCCGCCAAAACTTGTAACGAGAACATTAATTAAATTCATTTATTCCGATTTGTTGGATTTCTTTTGCCCCATTGTGTACCTAAATACACAGGTAGTTATGGCCGTTTGTGTTATTACCACAACTATAACTACTGTAAAGTTTTGTCTCTTTCATTTTTATTGCTGTCTACATTTGCGAATAAGGCGCTCGCTGTACAGACGACGCTGCGGGGCGGTCTTTTTGTTCACGAAGTAATAAAGACTGCGTCTGCCGACCGATGCCCGAGACTGCCCCTCACCGCGAACACAAAGCATTAAAGTGCCCGGCGGGCATCTGCGGGGCGGACTCTTTGCCCTTCGTGTGCGTTAGTAGTAGGATTCCCATTGCGCTATCATTCTGCACAGCGCCTTAGAGACAGGACATTTTAATAGCTATGCTGCAGCACTGATTTCCTTTCAAAGGGAGTTAATGTTCAACCAAGCTGTTTACATTGCAGATGTAATGAATGCGTGAGCGATACGGCGTTGGACGCATGCGAAGCATGCTTAGCGGCCGTGCGTGCTGCGGGGGGCTCGCACAGTGCGGTGCGGTATCCGCACGCCGCGCTGCAGCTCATCACCGAACTGGCAGCGCTCACCACGCCTATCATGTTGAGGGATAATGTGCCTAACTCGATCAATGAAGTGAGTGCGTTTCAACGGGCATATGATTGCTATCAAACTTGTACCATATTGTATCTCCTGTTTTAACTACACAGACTAAAACGTGCTATCCTCAGTTAGATTCGTGAAAAAGGCGTGTGAACTAAGCTGTCATTGTGCACAATATTTATGAAAATATCTCTCTCTCTCTCTCACAAACACATACACACCCACACACATACTGGTGTATTATCTGCCTTCCTAAAGCTAAGTCAGTTGTAAAGGCCATTAGTTAGGCCTTGCGGTTGACTGGTAGAGAATGGCTCTTGGCATCAAGTCTGCTAATTGACCTTTTAAAAAAAAAAGGGGCAATAAAGAATAAATAAATAAATTAGTGACCCCATAAACCCGTTTTCGCAGGAGCTGCTCTCAGCGCTAATAATGTGCTGTGTAGCCATAGCGGAGTGCCACGCGCACGCGCTAGTGGCGGCGGCAGAGGGCGCGGAGGGGCTGGAGGCGGGCGCGGAGGGAGCGAGACAGCTGATAGAGCTGCTACTGGCGGCGCAGGCCTCTCCCTCGCACTACCCGCTGCACGAGACGCGCTCCAACCTCGTGTTCGGCGCCTGGTACACGCTGCAGGTACGAGACAGCTGATAGAGCCTCTCCCTCGCACTACCCGCTGCACGAGACGCGCTCCAACCTCGTGTTCGGCGCCTGGTACACGCTGCAGGTACGAGACAGCTGATAGAGCCTCTCCCTCGCACTACCCGCTGCACGAGACGCGCTCCAACCTCGTGTTCGGCGCCTGGTACACGCTGCAGGTACGAGACAGCTGATAGAGCCTCTCCCTCGCACTACCCGCTGCACGAGACGCGCTCCAACCTCGTGTTCGGCGCCTGGTACACGCTGCAGGTACGAGACAGCTGATAGAGCCTCTCCCTCGCACTACCCGCTGCACGAGACGCGCTCCAACCTCGTGTTCGGCGCCTGGTACACGCTGCAGGTACGAGACAGCTGATAGAGCCTCTCCCTCGCACTACCCGCTGCACGAGACGCGCTCCAACCTCGTGTTCGGCGCCTGGTACACGCTGCAGGTACGAGACAGCTGATAGAGCCTCTCCCTCGCACTACCCGCTGCACGAGACGCGCTCCAACCTCGTGTTCGGCGCCTGGTACACGCTGCAGGTACGAGACAGCTGATAGAGCCTCTCCCTCGCACTACCCGCTGCACGAGACGCGCTCCAACCTCGTGTTCGGCGCCTGGTACACGCTGCAGGTACGAGACAGCTGATAGAGCCTCTCCCTCGCACTACCCGCTGCACGAGACGCGCTCCAACCTCGTGTTCGGCGCCTGGTACACGCTGCAGGTACGAGACAGCTGATAGAGCCTCTCCCTCGCACTACCCGCTGCACGAGACGCGCTCCAACCTCGTGTTCGGCGCCTGGTACACGCTGCAGGTACGAGACAGCTGATAGAGCCTCTCCCTCGCACTACCCGCTGCACGAGACGCGCTCCAACCTCGTGTTCGGCGCCTGGTACACGCTGCAGGTACGAGACAGCTGATAGAGCCTCTCCCTCGCACTACCCGCTGCACGAGACGCGCTCCAACCTCGTGTTCGGCGCCTGGTACACGCTACAGGTACGAGACAGCTGATAGAGCCTCTCCCTCGCACTACCCGCTGCACGAGACGCGCTCCAACCTCGTGTTCGGCGCCTGGTACACGCTGCAGGTACGAGACAGCTGATAGAGCCTCTCCCTCGCACTACCCGCTGCACGAGACGCGCTCCAACCTCGTGTTCGGCGCCTGGTACACGCTGCAGGTACGAGACAGCTGATAGAGCCTCTCCCTCGCACTACCCGCTGCACGAGACGCGCTCCAACCTCGTGTTCGGCGCCTGGTACACGCTGCAGGTACGAGACAGCTGATAGAGCCTCTCCCTCGCACTACCCGCTGCACGAGACGCGCTCCAACCTCGTGTTCGACGCCTGGTACACGCTGCAGGTAATGTGACTACCCGCTTACGTACGTTGGGACCACTGAAAATCAGTCTGAGTCTTTCAGGTCCAGGCATTAGCTGAGAGCGGTCCATTTGATTTTGGACATCATGGCACTGCTGTCTGGAGAAAATTGGAAATATAACTCGAATGACATCCTACTTCTTTTTCGGTTATATGAATCAATGTTTATTTGCATAAAATATGGTATAATTTAGGGGTAAAACTTAAACAATAATCAATTCATGCGTATTTTACTTATGGAATGTACAAATTAAGTTAATTATTTTCTGTTACTAACTAAATAAGTCTAAATCTCAGTCAAAATATGCCACATCTCCCGTCTCAATAGGCAGGGTCGCTAATAAATAAATACCCATTGTTACAGGATGAAGTATTAAACATAATGGAGAACACGGAGAAAGTGAGCTTCATCTGGCGGGAGGTGTTCACGCGGCTGCTGGACACGCTGATCCTCAAGTCCGAGTCGCCGGAGGAGTCCACGCTGTCCCGAGATGATTTGGAGCTGCTGCGGTGCTATAGACAAGATATAGCTGACACAGTCGTGAGTTAAATACCTCCATAGTTACAGGACGAAGTACTAAACATAATGGAGAACACGGAAAGTGAGCTTCATCTGGCGGGAGGTGTTCACGCGGCTGCTGGACACGCTGATCCTCAAGTCCGAGTCGCCGGAGGAGTCTACCCTCTCCCGGGATGACTTGGAGCTGCTGCGGTGCTATAGACAAGATATAGCTGACACAGTCGTGAGTTCAATACCTCCATGGTTTTTTTCAAAATCTGAGTATGCAGTTTTGGTTTTCTTTAGGTGTCAGTCCCAAGCAGCGACCTCACAGCCACTAGACGCCTGATGTTTGATTTCTTGTATGAAATTACGCGTGTCAACTTCCTGAAGGGGGAGATAACGTCACTGATTAGTCATTACGCATAATGTCAGTGACGTTGTCGCTTGACAGCTCACAGAAATGGCAGGAAGTCATTGGTAGATTCCAAATTCCGACATATCGCACCTCCGCTCAAATAGTGTCACATGTCAAAAAAAATTAAAATAATGTGCCACTATTTGAGATCACATTTTGATGTTTGGCAAACGTAATGATGGAATAAAAAGGTTTTTTTTTTTTGACATGTGACACTATTTGAGCGGAGGTGCGATATTTGTCTGAATTTGTGGCCATAGCCTCTCACCTGTCATTAAGAGTCTATTGGCTATGCGAACAATGGTCCCGAGACAAACAGGATACATTTTTTTAAGGATAAAGAGCAGAAAAATGTTTGAAAAAGCTTTATTCATTTAGGTTTCTGCTCACAGAGCCCACTTGAGAAAATCACCCCGTTTAGGAATCTGCTGATCAACTCAGGTAGGCAGGCGATTTTATAGTGCATATGAGTAGGCGAGACTCAGCTGCACACTCTATTTCATCACCTTTATATGACCAGACGAGACTATCAAGTAAATTTTACGTTTCAAGCGTTTTTTTAAAGTTTTAAATAGAACTGAGTGATAGAATAAGAAAATGTGCTATAAGAGAACGATGTGGTGTGAAAGAAGATGTGATTACAAAAATTAAGATGGGAATGCTAAGGTGGTTTGGTCATATGGAAAGAATGGATGAAAGGCGATTAACGAAACAGATTTATAAGGCGAGGGTGAATGGAGCTGTTGGAAGGGGAAGGCCTAGACGAACGTTTCTTGGACAAGTTCAAGATGTTCTCAGAAAGGGTCAGGTCAAGAGTACCTTAAACCGACGAGTATGTATGAAAGGCCTCATGCAAGGAGGGGAGGCGCAAAGTGTGTGTCAGGATCGTAGCAAGTGGAAAGTTGTGGTCTCTGCCTACCCCGTTGGGAAAGAGGCGTGATGGTATGTATGTATGTATGTAAAATAGAAGTTATTGTAATTTTTTTGATGTCAACTTATTGTCTACTTTTTCAGCTGCCGATCCAATCCTTTTTAATGCTTACAGGTCCTGCACATCGGTAGATATTGCTGAATAAATGAATACACCTGGGTGCGGCGAAATAAAAAAACAAATGGCCATTTTGTAATAAAAGGAAAAAAACATTTATAACAGTGGATTTATCGATAAAATTGATTATATTACTGAACCCTAACGGGTCCGACACCGGTGACTAGCCACACTGTATAGTAATAAATTATTTCCAGATGTACTGCTTCGGCGTCCTCGGCGAGTGGTGTTGGTCGCGAGTGGAAGCGGCGATGACGTCATGCACCCGCGAGGCGCGGCAGGAGGCGGCGCTGCACGTGTTCGTGTCTCTAGCCGACGCCGCCCCGCACCAGCGCGCGCCGCCCGCCCTGCTCAACCTGCTGGAGCACGCCGTGCGCGCGGCGCACACTGCGCGCGACACGCACACGCTACACACTGCGCTGGACGCGCTCGGTGAGACACTCAACCTGCTGGAGCACGCCGTGCGCGCGGCGCACACTGCGCGCGACACGCACACGCTACACACTGCGCTGGACGCGCTCGGTGAGACACTCAACCTGCTGGAGCACGCCGTGCGCGCGGCGCACACTGCGCGCGACACGCACACGCTACAGACTGCGCTGGACGCGCTCGGTGAGACACTCAACCTGCTGGAGCACGCCGTGCGCGCGGCGCACACTGCGCGCGACACGCACACGCTACAGACTGCGCTGGACGCGCTCGGTGAGACACTCAACCTGCTGGAGCACGCCGTGCGCGCGGCGCACACTGCGCGCGACACGCACACGCTACAGACTGCGCTGGACGCGCTCGGTGAGACACTCAACCTGCTGGAGCACGCCGTGCGCGCGGCGCACACTGCGCGCGACACGCACACGCTACACACTGCGCTGGACGCGCTCGGTGAGACACTCAACCTGCTGGAGCACGCCGTGCGCGCGGCGCACACTGCGCGCGACACGCACACGCTACAGACTGCGCTGGACGCGCTCGGTGAGACACTCAACCTGCTGGAGCACGCCGTGCGCGCGGCGCACACTGCGCGCGACACGCACACGCTACAGACTGCGCTGGACGCGCTCGGTGAGACACTCAACCTGCTGGAGCACGCCGTGCGCGCGGCGCACACTGCGCGCGACACGCACACGCTACACACTGCGCTGGACGCGCTCGGTGAGACACTCAACCTGCTGGAGCACGCCGTGCGCGCGGCGCACACTGCGCGCGACACGCACACGCTACAGACTGCGCTGGACGCGCTCGGTGAGACACTCAACCTGCTGGAGCACGCCGTGCGCGCGGCGCACACTGCGCGCGACACGCACACGCTACAGACTGCGCTGGACGCGCTCGGTGAGACACTCAACCTGCTGGAGCACGCCGTGCGCGCGGCGCACACTGCGCGCGACACGCACACGCTACACACTGCGCTGGACGCGCTCGGTGAGACACTCAACCTGCTGGAGCACGCCGTGCGCGCGGCGCACACTGCGCGCGACACGCACACGCTACAGACTGCGCTGGACGCGCTCGGTGAGACACTCAACCTGCTGGAGCACGCCGTGCGCGCGGCGCACACTGCGCGCGACACGCACACGCTACAGACTGCGCTGGACGCGCTCGGTGAGACACTCAACCTGCTGGAGCACGCCGTGCGCGCGGCGCACACTGCGCGCGACACGCACACGCTACACACTGCGCTGGACGCGCTCGGTGAGACACTCAACCTGCTGGAGCACGCCGTGCGCGCGGCGCACACTGCGCGCGACACGCACACGCTACAGACTGCGCTGGACGCGCTCGGTGAGACACTCAACCTGCTGGAGCACGCCGTGCGCGCGGCGCACACTGCGCGCGACACGCACACGCTACAGACTGCGCTGGACGCGCTCGGTGAGACACTCAACCTGCTGGAGCACGCCGTGCGCGCGGCGCACACTGCGCGCGACACGCACACGCTACAGACTGCGCTGGACGCGCTCGGTGAGACACTCAACCTGCTGGAGCACGCCGTGCGCGCGGCGCACACTGCGCGCGACACGCACACGCTACAGACTGCGCTGGACGCGCTCGGTGAGACACTCAACCTGCTGGAGCACGCCGTGCGCGCGGCGCACACTGCGCGCGACACGCACACGCTACACACTGCGCTGGACGCGCTCGGTGAGACACTCAACCTGCTGGAGCACGCCGTGCGCGCGGCGCACACTGCGCGCGACACGCACACGCTACAGACTGCGCTGGACGCGCTCGGTGAGACACTCAACCTGCTGGAGCACGCCGTGCGCGCGGCGCACACTGCGCGCGACACGCACACGCTACAGACTGCGCTGGACGCGCTCGGTGAGACACTCAACCTGCTGGAGCACGCCGTGCGCGCGGCGCACACTGCGCGCGACACGCACACGCTACAGACTGCGCTGGACGCGCTCGGTGAGACACTCAACCTGCTGGAGCACGCCGTGCGCGCGGCGCACACTGCGCGCGACACGCACACGCTACAGACTGCGCTGGACGCGCTCGGTGAGACACTCAACCTGCTGGAGCACGCCGTGCGCGCGGCGCACACTGCGCGCGACACGCACACGCTACAGACTGCGCTGGACGCGCTCGGTGAGACACTCAACCTGCTGGAGCACGCCGTGCGCGCGGCGCACACTGCGCGCGACACGCACACGCTACAGACTGCGCTGGACGCGCTCGGTGAGACACTCAACCTGCTGGAGCACGCCGTGCGCGCGGCGCACACTGCGCGCGACACGCACACGCTACAGACTGCGCTGGACGCGCTCGGTGAGACACTCAACCTGCTGGAGCACGCCGTGCGCGCGGCGCACACTGCGCGCGACACGCACACGCTACAGACTGCGCTGGACGCGCTCGGTGAGACACTCAACCTGCTGGAGCACGCCGTGCGCGCGGCGCACACTGCGCGCGACACGCACACGCTACAGACTGCGCTGGACGCGCTCGGTGAGACACTCAACCTGCTGGAGCACGCCGTGCGCGCGGCGCTCACTGCGCGCGACACGCACACGCTACAGACTGCGCTGGACGCGCTCGGTGAGACACGAGCCGCACCGCTGCCGGCATGCCGTGCGACCCGCGCCATGCCCCGTCTCCTCAACCTGCTGGAGCACGTGCATATCATGAGCCGCTATAATTGTTTTAGTGCTGTAGTGAGGAGTCCCACATGTCCTTGAGCAGTGTGATAGTCTATGCAGGATTTTAATTCCCAACAACAACAGGTAGGTTCTACGTGCAAATACCGCGGTAGGCTTGAAAGACAACTGGCGCGGTCAAGCCTACCGCGGTGGCCAGCTACTTGATATGCCTTCCGAAACACAAAAATTCCTAACTCACTCACAGCGCTGACGACCTTCATCTCCCGGCCCACTTTCAAAAGTGCAATCTGAATGTTCGTCTCAGCGCTAAAATCTACCACGTTATTAATGCCTCGTGCCTCCTAATGTAAAGGATGACATCAGAACTCACCCAAGTCACAGTGGTATTTAATGTAATTTCAATAATTTTTTGGCGTTTTCTACTTGTTGCTGGGCTTCGTGCTGGTCATGTCTACACTCTCAAACTGAACTTACACTATTATTATTCCAGGTAGCTACGCATCCTGGCTGAGTTCCATCCCGGGCGCTCGCGGCGCAGCCCTGGGCGGCGAGTGCGTCCGCGCAGCTGGCGCCGCCCTACAGCGCTGCCCCGCGCCCGCCGCGCTCGCGCTGCGCAAGCTGTGCAGCGACTGCGCCGCGCCCGCCGCCGCCGTGGCCGCCGACATCGTGCACATCGCGCACACGCAGCTGGAGGTGAGATAGTTCAGCAGTAGCTGCAGTAGCTGCCTAGTTCCCGCCGCGTACCGTGCTCCGGAACAACATTTTTTTTCCCAATCGTTAAGGATTTGAACTGTTTGAACTTTTTTCACTTTTTGCTCTAAAAGTCATGAACTATGCGGTTCCGACAAGTAACATTCACTACATAAATGAAGGTTATTAAATTTTTAACAATTTAAGCCTAATTGCAGCTCTCTAAACCTTATAACGACTAAACTGTGGCCATTCGAAGATGGTTCGTTTTTCCCGAAATATTGAAATTTTTAGTTTTGCTCACGTTTGAAGCAAAATATTGGCAAAAACCGCTCGTTCTATGAGAAGGTCATGTAATAAAGTTGTAGTGCATTTAATTTTCATTCATTAGAGCATAGAACAAAGTCTGTGACACAAATAGTTCACTTACAATATCTGAAAAACAAAAAGAAAGGTAGAAATAGTTTTTTCAATGTCAGGTTTGTATTCGCCTTTGATTTGATCAATGAATTCATTCAAGGAAAACTAGCATTCTTCCCTGTTATTAGAAACATAGGAATATATATATGTATTCCCTGCACTCTGGGACATTTTTGAGTTCTGGGTATTTCTTCTCTTGCACGCTGAATGGAAGACTGTAAAACTTCTTTTGGCATAACTTATGGTACCTGGCATTAGATTCGAGCTAATTAGAGTTTGGATGTCACGTTTTTTTACAATTACCACTGTACTGTCACCTTCCTTGAGTGCCAGCCGACACACAAAGCAGACTCCCGGTGGAACCGACATTTTTATGACTATTTAGCCTGACTTCGTTCGCGTTAATAAGATAACAGTTTTTCTGCTGCTTCCCTGCGTTACCAATTACTATCTTGTGCGAAAATCAAAACCAGAACATAAGCCCGAAGGCATTTGTTTAGTTAATGGGAGTTTTAGCCAGTTTACACTGTTACCGCCTTCACCGCGTGGAGGTACTCCCAGCTTATGTTCTGATATGCATATTGTGAGTAATTGTGTTGTGCTCTAACAAAAGAAAATTAAATTTTCTACAACTTTATTTTACGACCTTCTCATAGAACGAGCGGTTTTGCCGATATTTTGCTTCAAACGGGAGCAAAACTAAAAATTTCAAATTTTCGGGAAGAACTGACTATCTTTGAAAGGAAAAACTGACTATCTTAGTTGTTATAAGGTTTAGAGAGCTGCAGTTAGGCTAAAATTTTTGCAAATTTAATTAACTTCATTTATGGAGTGAATGTTACTTGTCGGAAACGCATAGTTTATGACTTTTAGAGCAAAAAGTGAAAAATGACCCAAATTTTCGCAGTTTATCACGCGGTGCGCAGCGAGCACAACTTTTTCGAAGTTGCGAATTGGGATTTACATCGCCCTAACTGATCGAAACAACAAACCAAAAATGCAGCACTACACCGTGCTTTGCGAATTTAGGGTTTTTTAGTGTCGATTTCTACTGGCCTATTAGTTAAATCGTACCCTGAATGCTTGAACTGTGCAGGTCAAAGCAAAATCGGAACAAAGAAACAAAATGGTAACATGCAATTTATTTAGGCTAGTACAGGTCGATTCACGGATCTTGACCACAAATGGCGGCCGTCGCGCATATGTACATTCATGAAGAAAAGACTTAACACAAAATAATATTTCATTGTTATATGTTGTAGAGGTGCGCAAATCATGTCCGGCACTGGATTGAACCTGGAACGATTAATTTACCCTCCGGAACTATGTCCGTTAACATGTCCGCGGAACTATTTAGTTCCACCGAAGCGTGCACCTTTTCCGACATCGCACCGTAAAGGGTCTTAGTTCTACCATGTTCATAAACAGTTCCAGCGTTCCAGTTCTGTGTTTCGAAATGTTGTAAAGGAGGGATTTCCAACATTTCAAAACAAAATCTGCAAAGTTTATTATGACTATCGATCTAATGCAACTTGTATCGGGCGCGATGTGGAACTTCGTCGTTTCTGGTGAAGTCCACTCAAGCCCACGCGTGGACTAAGATGACCAACTGCCGGGCGCGACGTGTAACTTATCTAATGTCACTTCTGGTGAAGCCCACAAAAGCCCAAGCGTGGACTAAAATATCCCACGCGTGGACTAAGTTAGCAGACTGCCGGGCGCGACGTAGAACTTATCTAATGTCACTTCTGGTGAAGCCCACACAAGCCCACGCGTGGACTAAGATATCCCACTGTCAGGGGTGACGTGAAACTTATCTGGTCTCGCTTCTGATGAAGCCCACACAAGCCCACGCGTGGACTAAGGTAGCCCACACAAGCCCAGACTCACACTACTCTAACGCCCATGTATAGCTGTTTTAATTTTGCTCATACACGACAACATTGCCTTTGCACAGACGTCAACGCATACATTATTGTGACAAAATCGCACCTATTGCAACGATATAAGATGACACATTGTACAAGTATCACTCAATGTGCTGTCCCTTTAGGTTACTCCGTCGGTGGGGATCGGGTCACGCTCGGTCGGGCTCGTTGGCGCCGCCGATCGTTCCTTTTCCTTACCCGTACAACTGTGTTCGGTCCGTCTCGCTGGGACATGTGAGGAACGATGAACCTGTTTAATAAGGCGCCTCGGATCGGAACGATGTCGTTCCAGTGCCGGACATAGTTCCTGGAACTATTAAGGTCCGGAACTACACATGTCTAATATGTTGGTACCTAATAATATTGTAACTGGTGGTTATGAAAATAAATTAAACGTAAGTCCCTAATTTAAAATGTTTATTGAAATAAAATGAATTAAAATACTGTGCAAAAATAAAACACATTTAGCCGCTATCGCTATCAAGTTCCATGATTCCCTCTATCATGGAACTTGAGGGATTCGTGGACCTTGAGGAACTAGGGCCGGGTTCCGTTTTATTTTTTTCATCTTCAGATGATTCCGAAAAATCCACATCTGTCAGATCTTCGCTTTCATCAGATTCTCCTACACGAATAATCAACTCATCCGTAAGGTCATCCACGACGTGGTCACTTTGCATATAACTTGCTTCTATTGATTTTACTTTCTCACATATTTTTTTCCATTCCTCCGGTCCCATAAGATTCACTTTTTCTTTAATTAAATCCACGACGCAGCCAATATTCCACTTTACGTTCTGCTACTCACGTAACCTTTTATAGACGCCCAAGCCATTTCTATGGGATTTAAATCCGGGTGGTATGGTGGAAGAGGGAGAACATCGTGACCATGTTCCATCAAAATTTTATCAATTAAAAAGTTTTCAAAACGATCTTTGTTTTTTTTTTATTAACTCGTACAATTGAGGTTTAAACATATTGGGATCAAAGCTAATTCCATTTTTGGTAAGCCACGCTTGCATATCTGATTTACGCGAATTAGATGTCGGGGCCATGTCATATTGTTTGTTGTGGTATGAGGCGTTGTCTACCACAACAACGGAGTTCGGTGGGAGATTGGGTATCAATTTAGTTTGAATCCATTTTTTGTAATTTTCATAATTCATGTCGTCGTGATAATCTCCCGATTTAGTGCCCGACTTGAAAGTTAATAATGCATTGGGCACAAATCCAGCCTCTGACCCGGCATGAACAATCTCGACTCGTTGGCCTTTTGAGATAGGCTTTTTCAGACCTGCTGTAGAACTGTCAGCCCAGCCCATGGGCTTAGTATGTGTGGCATGGACGTATAATTCGTCCGTATAAATGATCGGTCTATTATTTCTTCGATATTCTTTAAGCTTTTGCAGGTAATTGATCCGTAACAACCGAATAGCGAATGTTTCTATTAGAACTTTTCGGTTATTTTCCGTTCTTTTCCATTTCAATCCAATTTTTTTTATCAATTGACCCAAACTAGTTTTGGATCCTTTAAAGTTGATATCGTCACTCAATTTCTTTCGTAACTTTTCTAAAGTCGGCAATTCTTTTTCAGTTATATGAAAGTTATGTATGCAACTCTTAATTACTCCTTTGTCAAAATTGTCAGCGTCTGTGACAGGGTTAACGCGCGGTCATTTTTTTCTAAGGGGTTCTAAAAACCACCACGAAAGGCGAAGATTTACTTTCTTTTATAATTCTTTGCATTGTCGATACAGACGTGTTTGTTGCAGCTGCCGTTTTTTTATAAGCTTCGAGTGCTTAGAGTCCCGTGAAAAATATTTAAACACGTCGTACACCATCCTTCTCGACTGTCTATTTAGGGCACTGCCTTTTCCTCGGGGCATATTTGTCCACTCAAGTCAAAACAAAAAACTTAACAAAAACAACGAACAAAAGCAATAACAATACTAACAAGTAACAAAAACAATGTGAAACATATAACTAAAACAGCGAAACACTTTTCTTTTCAATTACACTCGACAGCAGCGACAGCGTGTCAAAACCGCGATAGACGAATAGCGACTGAGCGGCCTGCTGCAGTCTATCACGTGACGCGCGCGCACCAATGGCGTCGCTCCGCTCTTGACGCATTCCCCCCGCGCCTCACACGCACCTCAAAGGGGACCTAAAAAATGCTTTCTGCGCAGTGGTCAACTCTCGTGAATCTTAGGGTGCGTTCCGAATTGAGTCAAAATCGATTACAGCGCGCTCACAGAGCGTCCCGAATTGAGATATCGCGCCAACGGGCCATCTAACGTCAGACAGCTTTACGTCATGGGTGACGTCACTAACGGCGCCATATTGCGCTCACAACGATAATGCTCCAGAGCGATATCGCCGTGGGCCTTATGTCAGATTCATAGATGAAACGTCAAACAGACATTTTCGCGTAAAAATATTTTTGTCAATATTCCTCAGAATAAATCTTTGCTAGGACAAATCTTTTTCTGTGATAGCGAAACAGAAAGTTTTACCACAAGAACCGCAAGTTTAACCTGGTAATGATAGAAATTAAAAGTTAAAAATTGTTAGGTTATGTGTCACTATCTAGCGGTCCGAATTGGTTTTGACGCTGACAGCGCTGTGAGCACTGTTGACGCGATATTTCAATTCGGGACGCCTGATATCACTGTGAGCGCTCACAGAACTGTAATCGCATTACGGACCGCACAGTTACTGTATGTTTTTAGATTGAGATGATCTATCAAAACGATTTTTGTAAACGCAGTCCGAGCCGAGTTATAAGTGTCAGCAGTTGGAAAGAGACTGGTTCAAATCGATTGATCATTTTGAACAGTAATGTATCAGGCTTTGCCTCTTCTTTCCAACAAGATAACCACGATAGATATTGTTCTAAAATACGTGTTTTGTTTCAGAGTGACCTCGGCAAGAGGGACGTGTGGGTAGTCAGACAGTTGGTTGGCGCGGCGGGCGCGGCGCTGGCGGCGCACGAGCCCGAGCCCGCCGCCGTGCTGCTGCAGAGCCTCGCCGACGCGCTGCAGCGGATGCTCTACAAACAGGTTGAAGCACACTTTAACTAGCCAAGAGGCACGTGTGGCTAGTCACACAGTTAGTGAGCCACGAGCCCGAGCCCGCCGACGCGCTGCAGCGGATGCTCTACAAACAGGTTGAAGCACACTTTAACTAGCCAAGAGGCACGTGTGGCTAGTCACACAGTTAGTGAGCCACGAGCCCGAGCCCGCCGACGCGCTGCAGCGGATGCTCTACAAACAGGTTGAAGCACACTTTAACTAGCCAAGAGGCACGTGTGGCTAGTCACACAGTTAGTGAGCCACGAGCCCGAGCCCGCCGACGCGCTGCAGCGCGCGCTGCTCTACAAACAGGTTAGAACGCTTTTTTAACTACTAGTCAAAAAATAACTAAAATATTTATAACATAACATACCCTCACGACCATATCCCGATAGAAGCGCACTGATTGTTGCCGTCATGGTGAACGGAACATTTAGAAGCCCACATTTCGCCGAGGGAATTTGAACCCAACGTGGCGAGGCTTAAGAGGCGAGCCTACCGGAGAGTTAGCCGCAAATTTTACAATGAACACTATAGCAGGTATGTTCCGGCCAAATTTGATCTCGGGACCACCGGAAAATAATTATGAAGTCCGGATTTTCTGCAACACGATAATTAAACAAAATATTTAAAAATACAAAACAATTGAGTAGTTGATTAATTACGGCATATTAATATAGATGGCTTACTTAACACGAATGTTTTACATAGGTTCATTGAACATAAACCTACGTGCCACTATTAGGAGTGGCATTTATGACCTTTTGTGCATTTTAGCTCAACACCTATTTTTGTTTTGTGCACTAAATTGTCAGACCATATCCGTAATAGCTATTCAAACAGCAATAGAAGTCATACAGCTGATAAGCTAGGTTCCCATTGCTGTGTCGGGTTGTGTGGTGGCGGGTGGCGCGACATAGCACTTCCGGATTGGTGGATTGACGCCACGTCAAAACACACCAATGTGATTCTAATCAATATTTAAACGTAACCGATTGCGTTCTGTCGTTCCACGACACACATTGACACAGTGATATGAATCTAGCTTCCCTGGTGCTGATGATGACTATAGAACAGTCATCGGTTTTTTCAGACAGTAGAATCATATTATTATACTGATTTTTAAAGTATAAGTTTCAATGATATTACAATAAAAAAGACGTAGATAGGTTATGTCAGTACCGACGCGAAGTCAAAAATTATCCACGGGGTACGACTGAACAAGACTACGATAATTTACTTGAGCGTAAACGAGACAGATACATGTTGCGAAGTGTCGTCTCAGACTGTCAACACAGTCAGGTGTACGAATCGTCCGATTTCCGGGTGCCACTTTTTTAGCACAAGTAACCTATCTACCGGGTGCGGCAATTGAACTGTCCGTGTCCTTGTAACTATTTTAAAATTCGAACTACTGAATCGAACGCGGCAAAAATTTTAAAAAATAATCTGTGACACATTATCTATGTTACTTCAAAACCATTCGGTCGTGAGAAGAAACGTTTCAATTCAGTGATTGCTCTTTATTTGGAGGGAAAATCGAACATCGACATTCGTCGAGCGCTTCCAAATCTTCAATTGAACGAAAAATTTGTGCGTCGTTCTATCCAAAGATTTAACGAGACTGGGAGTGTTAAGAAACGCTACGGGGGCGGTCGACGCTGTACTGCAACGGCGTCACCAGTTGTCGAAAAGGTGCGACATCGTTTACGCAGAAATCCAGGGCGCTCAGCAAATCAGCTCGCCCAGGATCTTAAAGTGAGCGACCGCAGCGTTCGTCGTATATTAAAGGAAAAGCTTAAGGTTAAACCATTAAAAAAAACTTTTCGCAAGAACTCACTGCTTTGCAAAAAAGCAAACAGCTGGCTCGATCAAAGGAGCTGATTCGCTTGCTCGACACTGGCGAGCTTCCCAACTTGGTATTTTCAGATGAGAAAACTTTCTGTGTTGAGCAGTTTCTCAACAAACAAAATGACCGTGTGTGGTTGAAAGAACGTGTCAGCGATCATTCAGATGAACTGAGAGTCACTCCACGGCAAGGAGCCGACCAAATCATGGTATGGGCGGCGGTGTCCGAAAAAGGACGTTCTCCGCTTGTTTTTCTACCAATGGGTCGCAACCAAGCCAAAATAAATCAACAAATCTATCAAAATGAAGTCTTAAAAACAGGATTGATACCGTGGGCACGCAAGACATTTGGTTTGGAGCGTTGGACGTTCCAGCAAGACTCGGCGCCATCGCACAGAGCAAATGGGACGCAGAATTGGTTGAAAGCGAACGTTCCTGTGCTGATCGACCGAGATATGTGGCCATCGTCTTCGCCCGACTTAAACCCTACAGACTTTTGTATTTGGGGTGTTTTACAGGCGAAGGCCTGTGCTAAAAAACACACATCAGTGGAGGCGCTCAAAACTACTCGTTACACGAGAATGGAACCGTTTAAATGACGACGTTATTCGAGCAGCCTGCGCTTCATTCAGAAAGAGACTCAAGCTTGTAGTGAAAGCTAAAGGCGGTTGTATTCCATTAGAATGAATAAGAATATAATTTTGGACCTTTTATTTTCATATGTAAAAAATACATTAATAAATATTCAAAGTAAATAAAAATATTAAATTTTTTAATATGGACAGTTCAATTGCCGCACCCGGTACTTATTTTTTTACAAAATCATTGGAAAGTTACGTAAGTATGACTTGTTACAGTATAAACAGTAGGTTATCTATGGCCACACGCCGAGTTTTTAGCCTAGCGTGCACACAGACACGCGGCACAGCCCGTCCGTACTGCCGCCACCTTATTCACCCTATTTTATGCTAGCGTGTGCGTGAAATCGAGTGCGAGAATCGTGCCGACACGGTGCACGACGCGCACGCACACATTCAAACCGAACATTCGAACCGCACGTTTGTATGTAGATATTTTACTGTTCTCTGTGTACTGTGGACTTCTTTAATGTGCGTCTTGAGTAAATAAAAAAATATTTTTGTTACTTTTAATCCGTAGACGTTGGAGCCATTGCGGTCTGACGGCGCGGGCGAGTGTTGCGCGGCGCTGATGGCGGCGCTGAGCCCGCGGCCGGCGCTGGCGCTGCTGCTGCTGCGCACGCTGCTGCCCACGCTGCGGGAAGCAGCGCTGCATCCAGCCCTGCTAGAGGTACAGGCACCAACAGTTCACCTACTCTACTATCAGGCGTAACGATAGATATAAAAATAAACTCAAATTACCGTTAGGCAACCTGCTTCAACTTGTCAGATCAGGACCTCACTGGATGTCCATGAAAATATTTAACAGCATTCCAAATATTACAAAAGATTTAGCAAAACCTTCATAAGAAAACTCAAGCTCTACCTTCTCTACCTTCAAAAAAGTCGTTTAATGAGTAGAAAAGCGTTCTACTCATTAAACGAGTTTTTTGAGGATAGTCGCCAGAAATGATTTGTGTATCTCTGTTTTTATTACTTGTGTGTATGTGACGTTCTCTCTGCTATAATTTTGATGAAACCGCGTGAAAAGGCGACCTTAAAATGCACCAGTAGTGCTTTTGTTCTTTGTGCTATTACACTGTCTTATTATCACAACTACAGCTCTAATGCTGTCCGAACCGAGTGAAGAGTGTCAGCAGTTTCAAAAACTCTGTTTCAGTTCTTATTCTTCAAACATTATTCTAGAAAACCAAAGAGGCGCCAATACCAGGATTTCCTTTTCCTTAACAGATTTTGGTTTTTTCGGTGAGATTCAAGTCAGTTTGAGATAATTTGACAGTTGTAGTACCCAGACTGCCTTGCGAATAGCAAAAAGTCACTGACGCATCCTTCTTCTGCATACATCATAAAGTGGCAGACCGGCCTCCTATTAATGATAGTTTTTTGTTTCCCAGCCAATGTTCAAGATACTGAAACAAACGGTCACAGTCCTGTTGGACGACTGCAAAACAGTAATAGCAGACATAGCGAATCTTACAATCACCGGATTCAACCATCGGCCGTGTCCTACAGGCCTTGAAGTTGTTAAATTGGTAAGTTCTCTCAATCGCTATAAAATTATAGCTGATCGCAGGTTAAACAGAAAATGTAAATTGTCTAAAACGTTACATTTTACGTTCTATGATTCATACGTCACAAAACAATAGGCTGATATTAGTCAGTTGACATTTTATCACGACTTAACTTATTTTCTAACTTGAAGACCTTTTTTATACTTAGTTTGAAAGATACATATTGCTTCGTCCATTGCTATACTAACCGAACATTTTGCCCAAGATGTACCGAATCGAATATTCCAGTTCTAATACAATGAGAAACATAAAACACTCTGTATCATCGGAACAGGCAGGACGATTAATTATCTGTGCGCGCGCTAGGTTAAAACTTGCTAACCAGAGACCTGTCTAAATCTTGATTTTTTTATTGATACAAGTTTCTCAAGAAAAGTTGCACAGAACTTGGCTTTAAACTATTTTGTTGTAAGATTTCCCATTTATCACGCTTGTTTTCATGTGTGAGAGAACCTTGCATTTTGGGACGCCATCACTCACTTGAAAGAATCAATTCGCACATTAGCATGTTAACAACTTAACTGACCCATGAGTCACATATGAATCGTAACAATGAATTTTCTATTGTTATATTTCCTGGACAGTTAAGTTGTTAAGTAAATTCGTTATATTATGCACAGATAGTGCTAATCCTGGGCAACGAATGGCCGGACACTGGGCGCCTATTGCACGCGTGTGTAGCGGCCGCCGCGCGCTCGGTCGCCACCGATCCTTCCGCCGACCCTGAGCTCACTGAAGCACTGTTCGCGCTACTCCACGCACTCACGAAGAAGAAGCCGCAACATATCGACTGGGTCGAGGACCTGCTGCCGGACCTGGTGCAGCTGGGTGAGTGATACATTAGAGCCTATCATCAACAATAACTAACGTGAAAGGCTTCCAAGAGTCGCCGCCGCTGGATTCGGTGTGGACGATATGATGATGATGATCTGTACCCACCAACATTTAGCAGTGCTCCTATGGGGAGCCATGTTTCCAATGTCCTGCTTTAGTATTTAAGAACTGTATAAACCATATGGCTTGTAATAAATAAATTGATGATCGAAATTCATTAACTTATATTGGTTAACTAGCTGTCCCTTCAGACTTCGTTCTGTTGTCAAACATTCTGGGTCACGTGACAGGTTCGAACAGTTGCTAAGAGAAAACTAAATTGTGGTTTTTCACTACATTTCTAGCGTTTTCTCATGTTTACTCACGTTTTGAACCTTCCCTGGACCATCACAAATATTTCGATACCATAATTAGCCAAATTAGTCCGGTGGTTCTCGAGTTAGCGAGACTAACGAACAGCAATCCATTTTTATATATAGAGATTTATTACTTTCGGAATGAACATTTTCTCACTTTACGAGTGATGCAGTGGAGTCCACTCACGAATCAATTTTAGGCTCTCAATTAAATCAATTTAGTCATAACTTAAACAATAAATAAACTACAAATCGTAATGTGATTCTACCTCCTGTACTTTTATTGCTCTCTAAATGTTTAGCACGCCCTTGAAGCTCTATGATTCCCACCGTAGTTGAATCGAGTTACTTTTACCCAAGTTTCTTTGATTGTTTGTAAAATTATGAAACAATCGGGCGTAATCATTTGAATGTGTATTGTCTGTCTCTTTCCCTGTTGTGTGATGTCTGTAATTTAGCTGAACATGTGCAGGTTGCGAGTGTGTGCGCATGTGGGAGGCGGTGGCGGCGCGTGCAGCGTGCGGCTGGCTGAGCGCGCTGGCGCTGCAGCGGCCCGCAGCGCTGCAGCCCCACGCTCCAGCGCTCACTAGCGCTGCGCTTCGCTGCATCGGTATGTATCTGTCGAGGACTGCCGGAGTGAGGCGCGCACCGCAAACACATTATTTAGACGACCGATTTGGTGTAACTGTTGAGAAGTCGGCTACTACACCAAAGGTCGCGGGTTCGATCCCCGAACAGTACAAACATTTGTGTGCATGAACATGTCTGTTTGTATCGGTCTGGATGTTTCCTATGTATTTACAAAAGAAAAAGTATATAAGTTTATCCGTTGTCTAGTATCCCATAGAAACGGGCTCAAATTAGCTCACTTGGGGCTAGATGGCGCTGCGTGGAATAATGTCCAAGGATATATTTTATTTATTATTACACGCTTTTTCAAGTCCAGTCAGTCAAAATATCTTTATTTAAATAGACCTGTTACAAGCGCTTTTAAATCGTCAACCAAACAAACAAAAATACACTTAATATTAATAATAGACTTAAATAAAATAATAATAGACTGTCCTGACTTGCTTTCGAGGATAACGTACCAACTAAACTACCGCGAGTTTCTAGGTTTAACTAATTTTCTTCGAGGAGCTCTAAATCAAATTTGGGACTTTTCTCGCCGCTGAATAGAATCATGCGTAAATATAATTCACTGTCTAAGTCCGCCGATGGAGATTTGTGTTTTGACACCATTTGGGAAGTTCAAATCACTGTGTCTCTCCACAAAATAGTTTTAATTTTCATTTTACATTTAGTACTTAATTCTTTGAGGTTAACCAAGCCTCCTTGCCCTTCAGGCACTTTAGGTATAAATTTTTTGTTATTTTTTATCTTTACCTTTTTTTTAGCAAAAATTGTAACTCATTCCTTTATAGTTGATTTTAATGTTGTCAAATGAAATCTATAGCATGCCGTTGTTACCTATAAGTAAGGCTTCATTTAGCATTATTCGTGTTAAAATTTGGAAACCTGGATCATTGTGTTGGTGTAAGTCTTGTTGGTGACCTAATAAATAAATAAATAATTAAAATAATAAATAAATACACAGATACAAAGTTTTTTCGTGCCAAAACGAAAATACGACGAGATAATGTGTAACAAAATTCATCGCGGTGATTATCTTAGCACATTTGCTGCTGTATAGTTATACAGCCTAGCGATTCTACTAACATCACTTCATATCTCGATGCAGCACGCTCATTTCAATCGTCTATTCGCTTCACCTCGAATTAGTATTCTCCCTCATTTATTAAATTCTTTTGCGGCGTAGTTCTTTTTGCTCAAATGGCCGAAATCGCGAAATCTTAAAGCTTCTTAAGAAGCTTTGAAAATTCTTAAGAGAAGTGTAGTGTACAATGACACCCCAAATCACGATATACGGCTTCATGATGTAAGTGTCTAATGCCCGCCATATCGATCAGAGCTATGATTGATACTACATCTGCGCAAAAAGTATAACATCGGAAGTTTTTTGTCAATCTGCAGACTCCCTTCGCTCCTTCAACAACACATCACGCTACCCGTTCAGTCCTCCTTCCCCGTCATTCGGCAAGCAAAATGGGTAGCCTGATGTGCCGTTGAATGTACAAATTAGGTTATTCATAGGAAGCGTGAAGATAAATCATCACTGAAAATTACGGAAGTAGTTAGTTCTCCGACAGTTGGGTTCGAATTCAAGAACGAAAGGAGTTTTCAACTAATCTCGCTCACTAACGCCATCTCGTCCACAGGCGGTGCAACACCTCGCAACCACATCGAGCCGCTAGCGGAGCTGCTGCTAGCTCTGAACCGCGCCGCCTGGGCCGAGGAGCGCGGCTCGCTGCACGCCTGGCTGCGGCTGGCGCTCGCCGGCGACGGCTTCCCCACGCCGCACGCCACGCACGCCATCAAGCGCAAGTTCATCGCCGCCGTCATCAAGTAAGCTACTAACGCCATCTATCGAGCCGCTAGCGGAGCTGCTGCTAGCTCTGAACCGCGCCGCCTGGGCCGAGGAGCGCGGCTCGCTGCACGCCTGGCTGCGGCTGGCGCTCGCCGGCGACGGCTTCCCCACGCCGCACGCCACGCACGCCATCAAGCGCAAGTTCATCGCCGCCGTCATCAAGTAAGCTTAGTAGCTTACGCCATCTATCGAGCCCCTAGTTGATACTTTGATCTCTCTCTCTGCCTCTAGTTTATTGATAGTTTGAGACGACTCCGCGCAACATGTATCTGTTCAAATTAAAATTCAATATTTGTTTTTTAACCACTTAATAGCATACACATAATCCTACTAATATTATAAAGGCAAAGTTTGTATGTGTGGATGTGCCGTGTTGCTCTTTCACGTAAAAACTACTGAATAGATTTTAATGATACTTTACAATAATGTTGCTTATACATCTAAATAACACATAGGCTACAATTTGTAAAGAAACATTACTTTTTTAGTATAATATCATTGCGTCAAACTATGTCTTCTAGAGGCTGATAAGAAGGTACTCTGGCTGGAGTAACACACCATGGAGTAGTAACATTTGTCACCGGTGCATCGCCTGCTTCTGTATATGTATGAAATAATAAATATGAAGAAATATGAAAGACATCCAGGTGATGGAATTTTAGTGTATGATGATTTATTTGTCTATAGATATTGTGAGCGGACGTCACTGTATTTTTTCCTATTTTTAAAAGAGTTCTACATAGCCTAGCCAGCCGTGCTATTCCGGCGGTGCACATCGAACATCACTTCACATTTCGGCGCTTCACGCTCACCTTAATCATCAATACGCTTTACTTTGAATTGGTATTTTCTCTCATTTTGTATGTAAATAATTAAAAAATGTTTTTTGGCTTAGTTCTTTTCTCTCAAACGACGACGACGACGAAGGAATGGAATTTTAAAGTTAACTCGCACAAGCGAAGTGAGTGTCGGCGACCACCGGAATAGCATAGCAGATCTCCATACATGTTCTGATGTCTTTTGATTTTTGTGTGTCGTTTGATGTCGACGTAGAATGTTTTTTTCTTTAATAATTCTTACACTATTGTTTCAGGGAAAAGAGCAGTAAGCGTAGGCTACTAGAAACGGTGCAAGAGTTCTCGCTGGCATGCCGCGGCCTCATCGGGACCGAGTACGCGCGCCAGACGCTAGCCTCCAAGCAGCTTGTTGCCTAACGTAACCTGAATCCAATGGGACCTCAAGCGCATTATACGAGAACTTTATGACAGCTGACATTTTAGAAGAGATCAACAAAATTGTCCTTAACGACTACGACGCCACGGACATTTTAAAGAAAATACAACCTTCTGTCCACCTATTCTAGGTCCTCCCGCGCAACCGTTGTCCGTTCGGGATCCATTTAGCTGCGCCCGCAACGCGTGCGGGAGAAGTGTCCAGCCCATTTCTATTTAAGCTTAGCATTAGTGTGTCGCACTTCAGTAATTCTTGTTTTGAGCGCAGTAGAGTTCCTAATGTGGTCAGTGGGTTTGACCTCTAGAATGCTGCGCTCCTTTGCTCTCTGGCAGACCCCGAGGACGGACTTCGGTCGTACATGACCATGTCTGCGCTCCTTAAATCAAGTTAGGTAGGACCCACATATCCATGAGTTTGTATTTTGGCGTATAAAGTTTCACGCTACTACGTCCTCGGACGAAGCGGAGTAGTGCCCAGAATTAAAATCTAACCATATTTCTATCAAAAAAACTTCTAACAAAAATTAAATTGCAAACTAATAGTTGCAGTTCATTTTCAATATTTTGAAATGCAGACTTAAAAATGATGGTTGGAAATCAATTAAAATTGATGCATCAAATGTTAAAACAACACTCACTTCATCCAAGTGGTCTACTATGGTGCAGCATTCAGGAAGTTTCGTAAAACTTTGAAAGGCTGACAAGCCAACAAAACGAGTACCTATGACTTGTATACTCTGCTTTTTTATTGGATTTTCAGCCTTTGATTAAGTCCCTTCGTGTGTTAAAATAGGTTTTATGTATTTTGTACCATGAATTATAATGCGTAGAAAACAAAACTCATGATAAATTTTGAACTGTAAATATGTTTTAACGCCTTACTATACTTAATACTATTTGAACGAGAATAGGTCTAAAGTATGGCAGGTGTGTTTTTAGTGTATATCTTCCAATGTAAAGAACATTCTAGAATGTGCTCAAAGATCTTATTTTTATATCCTCTTTCAATAAAATTTTATCACACAGTCACTTTGTAATAAAGACAGATTTGGTACGTCACAGGTATATATTTTCTAGCCTGCATACTTCGGCAGACAAAGACAAAATAATTTATAATTATGTAATAAAATTTATCTTTTGAAAAATATCTCTTAATAACATAATGATGAATGTTTAAGTAGGTGTAGATATAGATGTAGATCTCGGTAAAAAAAAAGTACGATTTACACCAAACGGTGCGCAATATACAATATGCGCAATATACAAATGGCAAAAGAAAATGAAGCGTCAATACACGCAGCTAAGTCCATATTTGCATAAACATGGAACCACAATTATCAACCTGTGGAGTCCGCACTGCCAGCTGGGATTACGAGTTCAATACAAATGTGGATCATAAATTCATATTATTATAATTTATAATACAGCAAAAACGCTTCAACCTTTTTAACAATCAATGATGTGCTCTACCGCGCACCGTTCAGTCTAAATCACACTACAGGAAGTGTATACATTCATACACTTCGCGTTTGTAAATATTATATACAAATAATAAGTTATTTTAGATAATGTTAAAATAAATGAAATAATGCGTAACTTTCTTGGTTTTATTTCAAATAGTATACATGGCGGTAAATAGCTAAATCATTTACAGTGTAGCCCAGGCCTTATGGATAAACTGTTTTTAACGAAAAGGCCCTATTATGAACTGCCAGGAAAGAATCCACTCTCACCTGATAAGATATTTTTTTAAAGTACAGGAAGAGATGAAATTTTATTACATCATAGCAGCAAGTTTAGCCTTCAAAATGAGATTGACCAGCAAAGTAGTTCTCAATTACTGTGCTTGTCAACCCCATATCTAGACCTCACGACTGCTTCCCATCAGGTGGAGTGAGGTCATCCTGAAGACCACTATAAAAAAAAAAGTTCAGAGCGAGCTTGAACCAAGAGAATTGTATCCATCAGGCCTGGAACATTTTGTATTTACATTCCTGATCTAAAAAAATAGGGAGACCTCATACTCTAATTTATGTCTATGATCTATTTTTGATAGAAAACAATCCGATAGGGTTCTACTAACCAGCCTAGGCAAGGACTTTATTTACACATTTAAATACATTTATTACACCAAATGAGATCATAGTAATTTTTAAAGTTGCTTCGATGTTTACCGACTTCAACGTCTATTGATTTGCTGAAGAAATTACTGCCGCTTTGTCAAAGACGTTAGACAGCGACATCGAAGCGAAAATATGCTCAATGCGCACTTCCATTACTAGTAAGGATTTCTGACAAATTTCTAGAACACAAGCACAACATAACATAGCCTAAAATAAAATCTAGCTCCATCTAAATAACGCCAACGGTAGAACGTTTAAACATTATTTTATCCTTATTATTAAATATCGGTAGATAATCGAACCGAAAACATAATCTTATAGTTTTTTATACAATAAAACACCTTTCTTCAGTATGCTTCTAAATAGAAGTAACTGGGACTCATGTACAGAGGCATTCACATCAACCTTGATTGCAAAATAGGTCTTATGTCAACAGTACAAGGTAAAGGTTGATGTGAACACCTCTGTACAATATCATACTAATATATACTACTATTCTATATAAATACAGATTTAATCTATTAAGAGTTTTCCCGGCTCATTAGGCACATAAGATGTTTAACACTTGATTTTGGAGTTTTATAAAAATATCAAAAAGCCTGTTTGATCACAAATCAAAGTGATTCATAAAAACTGATACCAAAAGGTGTTAACTATTGCGATGGCTGATTTTCAAGAATTATTTTTGAATGATATCACATGTATAGTATCCTTACAAGTCCCATAACATTTCTAAAGATCACATTGATTTGAAAGTATACTACCGACGAGTGAGACGTAGAGTCGCTCTTATGATAGAGAAAATGACAACTAGCGCACTATCATGTTACTCAATTGATTAATTACTTTACCATTCGACATTTTTGCATTAACTTGCAATGTTATTGAGAATTTCTTCAACTCAGCTTTTCGATTTTCAATTATAACGTTTTTACTACTATCTGTTTTAACAGTTTTCAATAAATCACCAACCTAATTCAAATATCCTTGTCAAGATAATTTTAATGCATTTTGAGCTTTCGTGTCAAGCCTTAGACACAATTCAGTGGTCAGATTTATAAACAACTGGTTTTTATACTTATTGGCATGTCTTTAACGCCTGAGACTCAGGTTTTGCCGCGCATCGCGTTAATCTGAAACAGTAGGCCACTTGACACCACACTCGCACTGTGGTCCAATTTGCAAAATGACCGAATACTGTTCCTCGGGCGAATGTTACTGCATGACTTGGCGGACGCGCTCGGCCCAGCGCCGGTGGAAATGCTCGAGATGGGCTAGCCGCTCGGCGCGCGGTAGCCGCTCGACGCTGAGCAGGCGCTCGGCGTGCAGCAGCCGCTCGGCGCCGGCGCGGTGCTCGGCGCGAGCGCGGCGCTCGGCGCGGGCCAGGCTCGAGCGCACGAGCCGCGTGACGTCCGCCAATCAGAAGTCGGACTCGTCGTTTTCCGCGCGGAGCTCGTTCTTTCGGATCTCTACGTTGAAGTCGAGGAATTTGTCGGGTTCGCAGTGCCTGGGAGGTGCAAGTTTAAGTCATTTAGGGGCAGTGGCGACAGCGGATCGGCAACGATCACTGATGATAATACAATATTTTGATAAATATTTCTTTGAAATCAATACTGTGCACACTATAGTCGAACTTCTAATTAGGTGCAGTAACTTATTGAAAAGTCCGCCTATTTAAAGGAACCCATGAAATAGGCACATGTCAACCTCAGCTGGATTGGTTGGTAGTGTATTCTGACATCGTAAAAACCAACAACTTTAGTAGTTAAAAATTACCAATCTTTTACACATTTGTAATGCTAACACACGAATATTGACTATATTTACCTGTTCTTGAAACGGAGGAAGTTAAGAGCCTGGTCCAATGTGAGGTAGAAGCAGTCCTGCCGACTCACGTTGAGTGAGGAGCTCTCGAGGTCGCTGTGAGCTGCTCGCGCGTACACCAGGTTCCGAGAGTTGTGCTGTCCTAATACTGATACCTATAAATATACAGATAAAATAGGTAAACACTATAGGATAACAGACAGAGATAAAAGTAAAAGAATATGAGGAAGGCCTACGACGCCAAAGATGCAACAGATAAATAGATCTACAAATAAATCTATCTACCTACCTCTAGTAATAAGATTGTTTTTTTCAAATATCTGCCCAAATGTTGTCCTAAGTGCGCGGTCCGTTTTGAGTCAAAGGTGATATAAGCGCGCACAGGTCGCTAACGTTTCATACAATTCATCGAATCGAGACGCGTGTGAGCGCAATAATATCACTTTTGGGTCAAATCGGACCGCACACTTAAGACAAAATATGGGTAGATAGATTAATTTTTAGTTCGATTAATCTGCCGCACCCTAGTTACACAGTTAAAAAATATACACTTGAAATTTTTAGTAGACATGAAAATAACAGTTACTCCGATCATGGCTTAATTTTAAGTGACATTTCAGGGGGGAAAACTAATTTAAACGTCAAAATTATTAGTTCTCAATATTTGAGAAAAGCAATATTATTACTAAAGTTTTTATAAATTTTTGACCATTCTGAATAGTAAAATGTTTGTGATGCTAACTCTACAGGCCATTCACGTGCAATACGGACCTCGTACATGTAGTCGCTAGCCTTGCACTTGGGCCCGATGTATGCGACGTAGACGATGACGCCCCACGTGCGAATGTCGACGTCCAGCCGCAGGTAGAAGTACTCGTCCAGCGCCGCGATCAGCCACGTGTCGTGCTGCTCAGAGTTCACCTTCATGGAGAACTTGTGCTTGCAGCCGATCTTCAGGATTGACATGTGCTTGCTCTGGAAACGAATATACGTTTCAATTAGTTTTGGCAACTGGTTGGGCACTACAAGATAGAACAAGACCATAGAACAATTAAACAAGTAGGGCAACTTGGCCGCCAAGCAGCGATAATTGCCTAAACACACAAACTAGATAGGGAACAGGTTCAGACGGGTAACTTCCGTAGCAAAAAACTCGCCTTAGGATCCATAGAGATTTCGTCATGTAAAGATTTTGACGGCTTTTTTTTTTAAATTGTTTTTTCATAATGCGGCAACGATGTTAACGTTATAAATCCACAAATATATACAAAAAGGTTTAACAAAAAAAGAACCTTTTTGTATAAATTTGTGGATTTATAACGGTACGGTATATTATAGGTAGGTACCTACCTAAATTCTGCTTGTTTTCTTTGGAAATATAAATTGGGTATAAATTAAACAATTTTCACTTATTATGCCTTTTATTTCTTAATTTTGTTTAATATTTAGTAAATGCTTTACGCTGCATACAGGGCAAAATCTTCTTTTCCAATCTACAAACATCCGTACCTTGAGATTTTTGTTTATAATGTTGCACCAATTGAACACAGTTAATCGCAGAGTTAAATCAAAACAGTTTTTTGCAACTACACTTTCGTGTTGCTTACAACCCAAAGAATCATATGAATGCTGATGAATGCTTGGACTGAATTTGATGTTTCAACTCTTTTATTAAACCCTGTTGATGTGGGCTATTTTCTAAAACTTGATTGGCTTCTACAATTATGTTTCCAAACAATCTTACCGCATTTTCTGATGGGTAGGTAAGTTTATTTTCTTTTAAGCATTTATATTCTCTGAAAGAGATATAATTGTTGACACAATGAAATAAAAACCAACCTGACAATACTTGACAAATGAGACAATCAACAAAAGCGTAACCTATACTCGGATTTTTAATTGTAGTCAGTGAAATGACATTTACAGTGTGGCAGGTTTTCAGTCCCAAATAAATAGTGATGTGGTAAATCGAGTTTTTACAATTAAAAGTTAGTCGACATTACAGCCTGGCAAAAAAGTCGTAGTGAATGACCACGTCTCACTTCCATATGTCATTACTGGCAACACACACTGGTCAGACTTTCGTCTTGAGGCATAGAGGTATTTCGGTATTTAGTAAATAGATTTTCAGTTTCAAAATGTTTTGTTTCTGTATTATATTATTTACAGGTAAGAATTTCGTTTATTAACAGGTCATACAACTGGAAAAGTTTAGGAGGATACAACAGTAGAATATTCCCTTCTACCTTCACTTATTTTTGAATCGAAGAAAAATAGTATGGACTATCATGAAGAGATGAATTCAGAGTGTTTTGAGAAATGGCTTAAAAGCATTTTGCCAAAATTAAAGCCAAATGCGGTGCTGGTATTAGATAACGCACCGTACCATTCAAGAAAAGTCGAGCGTATCCCCACTTCAAACTGGCGGAAGGCTGATATTGTTCAGTGGTTAGATGAAAAACAAATTAAATAGGATCAACCTACAATGATAAAGGCTCAATTAATCGAAATAGTAAAATTACTGAAATCAAATTACGAACGCTGTGCTGTGGAAGAGTTGGTCGCTGAATACGGTGTCACAATCCTGCGTCTGCCACCTTTTCACTGTGAGCTCAACCCAATAGAGTTAGTTTGGGCTCAAGCAAAGGGGTACGTTGCCAGGAACAATAAAACTTTTAAAATAAAAGAGGTACAAAAATATTTGAAGAAGGCCTGAAAGAGGTGACGCCTGATAATTGGAGACAGTGCATACACCATGCCATAAAAGTCGAAGACAAAATGTGTCAACTTGACCACATTATAGACCAATATGTGGATTCCTTCGTTATAAATGTAACTGATTCCGATTGCGATTCTGAATATACCGATTCAGAATCGGAGTCGGAATCAATAGCAACCGTAGCGAATAAAAACGTATAAAATTACTTATATTTTCCTGATTTTCAAGTGTTAATTCCCCTGAACCTCTTTCAACATTTTTTTCCCTAGCTAGCCTAGCTATGGTTATAATTTTTAGTGAGAAGTTTTAATATGGAGATAGGGTCCATATTTTTTAAATCGTATTATTTAATTCGTTGGGTACCTATTAAAAATTTACAATTTAAAAAAGGCTTTGATACCTAATAAATGAAGCATGACTAAATGTCTAAGTCTAGTGATTGCCGAACGTCACTATTGTAGCGGGTCACCCTTTTTTGTATCAGTCACTGTTGAAGTTGTCATTTCGCTGACTACAATTATTAATCGTACTATAGGTTACAAACCAAAGACAATCCTTAGACTAGAAACCTCATCATCCGCGGGAGGAGGGGAAGCTGCCATTTTCTTTACAAGCATCTATAGACAAGCTTAACCTTAATGCTATTATTTTTTAAAGGAAGAAAACCGGCCGTGCCTAAACATATCGGGTTGTCGCTTTTGTGTTGACCTGTGTGTTTCGGAGCAATAAAACACACGGGTGCGCGCGGACTTATGTACGGCTCGGTGAAGAGGGTATACTGTGACAAGATCTTGTGGCAGACTTGGAGGGGAAGGTGGGATCAGCTTGCACGTCACGGATTGTTGTTGAGCCTTACACCTACCTACAGTAGACACATGCGCACTTAATCGCGGTCAGTAGGGAAGGGAGGTGAGCTGTGGCGATCAAGTGCGCATGTGTGTACTGTAGCAGAGGGTGTGTGTGTGTGTGTGTGTCTCGCCTGGAAGTGGTGGTGCAGCTGGTCGCTGGGCTGCGGCGGTCGCTCGGCGCAGAGGGCCGCGGGGCAGTGGTACCGGCGCGCGCCGCAGCTCGCCTCGTGCGCTGTGTGTACTGTAGCAGAGGGTGTGTGTGTGTGTGTCTCGCCTGGAAGTGGTGGTGCAGCTGGTCGCTGGGCTGCGGCGGTCGCTCGGCGCAGAGGGCCGCGGGGCAGTGGTACCGGCGCGCGCCGCAGCTCGCCTCGTGCGCTGTGTGTACTGTAGCAGAGGGTGTGTGTGTGTGTGTCTCGCCTGGAAGTGGTGGTGCAGCTGGTCGCTGGGCTGCGGCGGTCGCTCGGCGCAGAGGGCCGCGGGGCAGTGGTACCGGCGCGCGCCGCAGCTCGCCTCGTGCGCTGTGTGTACTGTAGCAGAGGGTGTGTGTGTGTGTGTCTCGCCTGGAAGTGGTGGTGCAGCTGGTCGCTGGGCTGCGGCGGTCGCTCGGCGCAGAGGGCCGCGGGGCAGTGGTACCGGCGCGCGCCGCAGCTCGCCTCGTGCGCTGTGTGTACTGTAGCAGAGGGTGTGTGTGTGTGTGTCTCGCCTGGAAGTGGTGGTGCAGCTGGTCGCTGGGCTGCGGCGGTCGCTCGGCGCAGAGGGCCGCGGGGCAGTGGTACCGGCGCGCGCCGCAGCTCGCCTCGTGCGCGTTGCGGCGTCGCAAGCGCACCTCGCGCCCGCAGCCGTGCCGGCACGGGTAGCGCACCATCTCCGCTACCTGGACATGTATCAACTATGCATTAGATTCGATAGATTAGATTGGATAATTTATTTCTCAAATTAAAGTTCACTACAAATTACATCAGATGTCAAAATATAAGTCATTCAAATTGAGATCGTCAGAAAATTAAAATTACAATTAAATACAATAAAATTAAACTTATTGAAATCAAAATTAAGTCGAATAAAAATACAATAAAATAAAAGATGAGATTAATAAAAAGTCACAAATAAAACTCAAAATAAAAAATGTCCATGGGTAACAATAAAATTAATTAATCGTTTATCATGTCAAGGTTTATAAATTATAACATCAAATAAACGCCTAAGACTTGTTTTTTTTTTGGTGTGTAATTATTTTAAAACCAGAAAAAAAAGGGAACATAATGTGAATTAGCTAATTTAGGACAATTAAGTATGTTACTAAGAAAAGAAAGAAACGACTGTTACACTAATCCCTTGAATCGTAGCAGAAACAAAAAAACAGATTTTTTATATTTAAGCACCACATTCTAGTGTTAAAAATACTAGATAATTATTGAATACACACTTTGTTGTGTAGTCTTCCAAACTCTCTCTTGCTTTCGTTTAGTTCTGAAGGAGAATGAGCATCATTATTACTAGTATTTTCATATTTACATTCAATATCATTGAATCACGCCTTTTCCCTCACAGGGCACGCAAAGACCGCATCTTTCCTCTCGCTCCTAATACAAGTCTTTCCCATTCTCATTTATCTTTCTTACATCTTTGTCGGTTTAAAGTTCCTCTTCCTTTACCAATACCTTTCTGAGGATATCTTCTTTCTCGCAGGTCATCAATTGAGATCTCATCTTTAAATACTAAATATAATAGCCGTGGGGATGCAAAACAACAAAATGGTATATTTTGTTGTTTTGCATTTGCATTTGGAAGTGGTTCTTCAATGGCCATTAGGCTTTTTACAAACGAGTGACTGAAAAGGCCTATCCACGAACGGCATGGCGGAGGGCTAGGCCGTTCGCACAAATACATTTGAACTTTGGGTAAGGTGAGGTTAGTTGGTATTGTTTTATAGATAAATTATATGAAATAGTTAATTTCGTTCTCGTTACGTCGTCACACAACATGCTAATAAAAATAAATAACCATATACCAAACCACATAAAAAACTGCGACAACTCAAAACTATTTAACAAAACATTGAAGACATTGACTAGCGCTACTTCAATACCCAAGAGTTTATAGTGCTATGGTCATGGAAACTAACTTGTTGAATGTTTACTTTCATAATATTTTTGGAAGATTTAGTTCGATTTAGTTAGTTTTAAATAACTTTATTTACAAACTTTTGTCTTTATAATATTAGTAGGATCATATCGTCAGTACACAATCGAAAACCATTTTTAACATAATATAACATACCCTCACGACCATATCCCTAATGGGTTAATCAGAGGCGCACTGATCGTTGCCGTCATGGAGAACGGAACATTCAGAAGTCCACATTTCGCCGAGGGAATTTGAACCCTTTAAGAACTAACTGATACCATTTTGACCACTTTAATTCGTTGGACACACACACACACACAACAGTAAAAACCTTAAACATACAATGAGTGAATTAGTATAAGTTTTACCCCTTCCATAGCACGGTTACGCACGGAGCTGAAGGTGGTCCGGCAGACGGGGCAGGAGGCGAGCCTTGCGCGGCATCGTCCGCACACGAGGTGCCCGCGCCGGCACTGCGACATCGGCGGCTCCATCCACTCCAGGCACACCGGGCACTCTAGCAGGCGGAGCAGGTTCTGCACGGAAATGGAACTTGCAGATATTGTGGCGGGAAAACTCATAGCCAAATAGACTCCTAATGGCAGGCGAGAGACAAAGTGAGATAAACACGGACGTAAAAGAAAGACGCAACCTCGTCTAATCATGAGTGCAGCAAGCATATTATCAGCTGCCAGTTTAGGGTGTGTGCGTGACTAGCTCGTGTCATTGGCGCTGTCACACGGGGTAATATGGTGGTAGTTTGTCGAGCCTATTGTGTTTGTGTGAATGTAGTAGGTCGGGTACAGCAAACGAAATTGTAATAGCTTGCATGCTTCACATTTTTTTAGTGTAATGTTACGTCAGTGGAGATAAATACGTCTATCATAGGAATCTACCTCCTAATGAATTTCTGCCATTTCCGTGAGCTGTCAACTGTCGAGGGACAATGTTACAGATTGTACAATAAGCGTATTGCGCAATGCCTCTCAGGTAGTTGTTCGGCATAATTTCATTCAAGCAATCCAAAAATCAAATACAACGAATTTGATCTATCGTGAAAACACCGTGAGCAATATGTCACTGAAATCAGCACTTGTACAATCTTTTGAGCAAATAAATATCAATTTACACGGACTGCAGTTCCATCAAGTAACGAGGTAAAAGCAAGAACCGTTATTGGTCGATTCGGAAAAGATATCAGTAGCTTACATAAGTACAGCAGAGAATCTTGAGGTTGGGTGACGATAATAACGCGGTAATTATCAGTACTTACGCTACAAACAACGTGAGTACTGAGCAGCCTCATTGGATTTTTTTTACTGGGTGTGGCAATAGTGACCACAGCCCTAATTTAACATAACGCTGTCAACTTACGCGTTACACAGGTTAAAGTATTTGAACAATAATATTTGAGATTGTTTTGACGTTCTTACTTGGTTAAACTCTTTCACTGTGAATGGCTCTGCCTCATCTGCTGCTGAAACAAATTGATATGACTATAGCTTTGAACCACATCCTACTAATCCTACTAATCCTACTAATATTATATAAAGGCGAAAGTTTGTATGTCTGGATGTGCTGTGTTGCTCTTTCACGTGAAAACTACTGAATGGACTTTGATGAAACTTAACAATAATGTTGCTTATACATCTGAATAACACATAGGCTACAATTTATAAAGATATTGTGTAAATTGTTGAAAATATCAAGTAAAATATGAAAATGTACGCGGCATCACGTGATATGGCATGACAGTTGATGACAGACGGCTGCTGTCATTAGTGTAACTATGGGTGCGTTCCAAATTAGAAGGGTTTAACATCGAAATAACATTTGGGCTACAATTTGTACTCGCTGGCTGAACTAAATTCCACGCGGACGAAGTCGCGGGCGGCCGCTTTTATAAAAATATCTAAACTCACTTACGCAAATGACAATAACCCAAAGATAATTTGTTTTATTTTGGGAACCATTTTGGTTATGGCACACGCTAGCCCAATAACCTGGTAGAATTTTGGCTGATCCAGTTTGGAAAATATTGGTGTATTCTGGGTAAGTAGGCACCAAAAACATAAATACAAGTAAGTGATACATACACTAATAGCAGAATATCGCAGCTAAGGCTAACTGCAGTATTCAATAAGGGTAACTATTATATTTTACAGCGAATATTTAAGTTACAAACAGCTTACCGTCTCGTTTCCTTCTGCTCTCTTGACTTTGTTGTTGTAGAGCCTCAGCCTCCTCAATCGCCGGCACAGCTGCAGTCTATAGAAAAACACGTTTCATTTAGGTATATAATCTAATTATGAAGCAGCTTACATACACGGGGTATGGGAGCTTTCTTCACCTGGACGTGGCGGAGAAGATCCTGAATAGTGGAAGCCGAAAATGCTTAATTAATAGGGTCTCGGAGGCTTTTTTAAATATAAACTAAAACGAATGTAGTGAAGTACGAATGGCTGATTTTATTTGAAAAAAATCTAAGCCAGTATATGGTCGCGTAGTGCGCAATAAGGATCAAATTCCAGAATTATAAAAACTGAAAACCACGACTAACGCATTCCCTGTAGTGATTTTCAATTGTGATATTTAATGGACAGGGAACGTGTTAAGCATATTTTTCCACGCGCTACCTATTATAGCGAGTGTTTTCTTTTTACAATAAAGTATAGGTTACCTCGTTGAGCCCAACGTCCGCGGTGACCTCGCCGGCGTCGGCGTCGTCCGCTCCGTCGCCCGTCACGTTGACCTCCAAGTCGTCCGGCCCGTCGATCTCTACTATCTCCTCTTCCAACGACACTGCTGTCGTGTTGGACGAGTCCACTGAGGAAATCAGGACACCTGTTACTATCTTTATACCGCCCTCAATTATTTTTTAATTCAGCTTATACTGTCTCACTGCTGGGCAAGGGCCTATCCCACATCTTGCCTTCAATTAATTTATTTATTTACTAAGCTTAAGTCACTAACTAGCGAATTCACAAACGCAGATCAACGTTGAGCATCCATGAGAAGTAAAGTTGTCCCTTTCAGTTCTACTGACATTTCACGGGAAAGCGTGAGCGTAGCGTTAATTGACGTTTGTGAATTCGGGGGTAGGGTAGGTACAGAGATACTGAGGAGAGGACATGCTCAATGCTCAAAAACACAAGGTCACCTAATGTGCAATGGAGAGGGCTATGCTCGGTATTTCATTACAGTGGACAAGACATATCACGAAGAACTGATGGTCTCTCTCTGGGACTGTAAAGTTTCCGAATGGAGACCATTTGAAGCCAAATGGCACTGGATTTGGCCAGTATTCATTTAGTGAAGATGATCGAATGGTCGTCAGAATGGAAAAAACATCTGAGGTATGGTAGTAACAAAACATTCCGCTGAAAATTATAAAATTCACTTACCGTCTATTGGCTCTCCTTCTGTAGTTTCATTTTCATCCGCAGGTTGGGCTGAGTCATTATTTTCAGTGACTTCTGTGACTATAAGAATAAGAATTTAGTTAATAAATGATTCATTTTTTTCCAGCCAATAACACAACTTGTTCATGTGTTGATAGAAAGAAATAGCATTTTGTTTTTTTATAAAGGAACAGATTTATAAATACTAAATAATAAAAACAAATTCCAGTGTTCGTTAGCAGCCAAAAAGGTGGCCACTGAGCATTTGTTAGGCGCCATAATGCTGATTTCAATGGTGGAAACATGTGGTACACAGTGGTTATGACATAAATTGCAATTGGTTATTAGCATATTTGTGTGGGTTTGGTGAGAGTTAGTGCGTGTTGTGATAGTGACCGTCATCGGTGTTGACGGCGGCGGCGGGCTCGTCCACGACGACGGCGTCGTCCGGCCACTGCGCGTCGTCCGGCGCCGTCGACGACGTGGAAGCTACTGTAGTTATAAGTATATTTGTGTGTGTGTGGAGAGTTAGTGCGTGTTGTGATAGTGACCGTCATCGGTGTTGTCGGCGGCGGCGGGCTCGTCCACGACGACGGCGTCGTCCGGCCAATGCGCGTCGTCGGGCGCCGTCGACGACGTGGAAGCTACTGTAGTTATAAGTATATTTGTGTGTGTGTGGAGAGTTAGTGCGTGTTGTGATAGTGACCGTCATCGGTGTTGTCGGCGGCGGCGGGCTCGTCCACGACGACGGCGTCGTCCGGCCACTGCGCGTCGTCGGGCGCCGTCGATGACGTGGAAGCTACTGTAGTTATAAGTATATTTGTGTGTGTGTGGAGAGTTAGTGCGTGTTGTGATAGTGACCGTCATCGGTGTTGTCGGCGGCGGCGGGCTCGTCCACGACGACGGCGTCGTCCGGCCACTGCGCGTCGTCGGGCGCGGCCGGGCTGGGCAGCGGCGCACGCGCAGCCGGACCGGGCGCCGTCGACGACGTCGATGCTACTGAAGTAGACAGGAATAATCATATTAAAGATTGTCCACGAATGGATCCCTTTTGAAATCATTTTACTTTTCTATTTTTATGTCATATTTGACGTTATTATTAAAATTACTCTGAGAAAAGCAACTCCAGGTTTAACCGTATAGGAATCATTAGCAAGAAATCTCAGGTAGTAACCCCATAAGAGTTGACTACAAAGATGTTGTAACATACTAAAATAGGGAATCACTTACTCATGAATTAGCGATAGCTTTTGCAAAATAACTGTCTTAATAAACGCCTAAGTTATAGTGTCAAGTATTCAATAAAACTACTGTAGCGTCGCTCAGGCCCACAACACAACACAATCGTCGGGGAAGTGCCAATACCTTCGAAGGTAGAATAAAGAAAAGAGCTTTCTAACAAAATTAAGTTGTTAACTGTCAGGGGTCTTTTGTGTGTGACTTCCATACTGACACATACAGCAAGAAAAGGAACCAATTTGCAAAAAAATGCTTCCTAACAAAGATCTATGGCTAAGGTCTAAAATAAATCAATATCATACCAGTTCTATAATTATGCCACCGCATCGGGATGGCGCCCCGGCTGGAATGCAGGCGCTTCAGCGATGGACGCAGTCGGTTAGCCCTCATGGCGGCCGCCGCGTCAGGCGATGGCGACATTGCCGACGTGGTCATTACGGGATTTCTTGACGAGCCTGCAAAACGTCGCAATGTTATAGCACAGACGGTTATTTTTACTTCTATGCAGATTGACCGTTGATAGCTCAGTGCGGCACCAGCAGACAAACGACTGCATGCACTTTATGACCGCCAGCCAAGGTGCCAATGAACGAAATAACTGTGTCAAAAAACCTGCAAGTTCTGTCAGCCTGCAACTTGCAGAATAAACTTCATTTTTCACACTAATTTGTACATGTTTAGGTAAATAACAAGGTAGAATCGACAGTCATCCTTCCAGCTGTTAATTCAATTTTGCAACTCAGTCTTGTTTTGTGGTCGTTTAAGCCTTGGGCCTTTTTCTTTTGAATATAACTATGAAAAACAGTTATCCGAACTTACAAATTTAAAAACAGTTAAAGGAAAGATACCATACACAATGAAAATGCGCAGGCAGAAGTTACACTTTCATTTCAAAATGACGATAATTCGAACTGCGTTTAAAGGTATAGTTTTCACATTTGTATTTGTTTTATAGATCATAATAAAACTAAAAAATAGTTTTGGGCAGAGTAACAGCAAAAAAAGGCACAAATTAGTCCATTTAAGCTCGGCATTGTCCTTTACCTATCTATACATACATAAACGGCCTATATACGTCCCACTGCTGGGCACAGGCCTCACCTCAACTATGAGGTGGAATGGGCCATACTCCAACACGCGGGCTCAGTGCGGGCTGTTGGAGGGGGACCTCTATCTCGATCTATAGCCATAAATAAATGATAACGAAACGCACCGCGCGAAGTCATTGCGTACAGGTTGCAGTTGAACTTGGATGGTGGCGCGACGGGGGCGGAGGTTGCACCTTGGTTGTTTCTCGTGGCCGAGTGGGCGCCGTTTGGAGGCGCTGAGCCTGGGCTGTTCTGCCGGCCCCGTGTGCAGAGCCGATGGCGGTGCACGCATGCTAAATTGATGCGACAGTAATAAAAGGAATTGCATTTACGCAAAATACTGTGCCACTGCTCTGACAATATGCACCTACTTATAATAATCATGGAGATAGCACATAAGTATTAATTTTAAACATTAAATAAAACTGCCACCCTGTACAAAATAGGGTACCTTAAAAAAAGTTGTCTAGCGAAAGTCAGGATACAATACCACTTGGCCTACAAGAATCAGCCCCTGAATGATTCGCGATTTTTTGCAGTTTTTGAGTAGGTATTTTATTCATAAAAAAGTAGGATATTATTTTTCAACTTAAAACTCAACTCAACTTTTCAACTTTTTGAACTTAATTCAAGGTTAACTGATTCCTTGCATTGCCGCTTCATCTGTCAGGAGAAAGATTCAATGGTCAGCCTCAACTTGTTGTTGTAAATTATTACTTCAAACTCACCGCGCGACGGCATAGTATACACGGAAGTGTTGGACTTGTTCGCGCGCAGGCTGGTGAGGTTGCGCGTGAGTTTCTTGAAGGCGAGTATGCGCTGGAGGTCGGCGGCGGCGCTGGGCCGCTCGGCGCGCGTCTCGCGCAGCTCCGTGGGCGGCTTGTGCAGGGCCGCCCCACGGGATAGGTATGACAGCGGCGGCGCGTCACTGAGGCCCCTAACAACACAAGCTATCTTTTAAAAACAACAATTTAATAAATATTAACATAACGTAACTTATACTGCCTTTACATATACGTCCTACTGCTGGGAACAGGCCTCACCTCAACTATGAGGTGGTTTGAGCCATACTACAACACGCGGGCTCAGTAAGGATTGTGAGAAACCTTAATGCCAGATGTTATCACGCTCAATTAGGCCTCCGACTAGGCCGGCGACCTCAACCGGCACTAACTGCTTAACGTGCCTTCCGAAGCATGAAGTTTCCCGAAAAGTATATCACTTAATTTCGGTCGGAATGGTCACCCATCCCATTTCCGACCCGGCGTATGTTACTTTACAACAGCTTTACATCGTTGCCGACCACTGTCACAACTACGCCACAGGCATCTCCAACCAACCAATTTTAACAATAGCTATGAAAATATAGTTACTTTAGAATTTGCTAATATGAATAGCATTACATTAAAAAAAAAATTGTGTTCATTGAAAAAAACAAAATTAAAATATGTTCAGCATTTAAAGAAATGTTAAGAAGATACCTAAAGGAAATGATTTTTATATTATTTATTTTTTTAATGTCCAATCTCACCGTGACACATCAAGTGATGGTATTCTGTGAGAACCCACTAGGGACCAGTACATATCCCGCTCTCCCTTCGATACTCTCGCCCTCGATGGCGAAGTAGGTGATGATGGAGTTTGCTGACCTGGAAATAATTACATTTCTTGAGATGTCTGTAACATTTCACTACTTTTACAAAACAAGACATAAAACAAACAAATGAATAAAAATAATATTAACAATCTCATAATTTAGTTGATAAAAAAACCTGTTTTCCCATCTAGATCCTACTCCCTAGTATCAAGCCTGTGCTTTCAATAGCATGACAGGCTACCCACAAATTCAATCGAATTTAAGTACTTAGTGTTAGATTTGTGTAGAAAAATTGATGAAAGTTTTTATTCAGTGGTTTAAATAAATATATTCTCATTTTCATTAATCAGTGATTTATTCCAATATTTTTGATAGAGTTAAAAAGTTATTTCAATGGGCTATCACACATAAACATAATTTTTTTATAGTCAGGGTGAATATTTCAAGTGGGTGTGGTAGGCTAAATCCTGGACTATGAGAAATGAAGAAAAATGCTCAAAGAAGTCTTGAGACATAAACTAAAACTATGTACCTACTCATATTTTACAAAAAACCTTTTTTGGCTGGGAATCATACCTGTTGTTTTGAAATAAAAGCCACAAGTAAGTAAGTAAGTATCAATTTCTGGCAATAACATTATAATAAGGCAAAGCAAATGACAAACACCAAACTATGCAGCTTATAGAGTTTGTCTAATCTGAAGATGAATATAGTTTTTTGATAATTTTATTGGTTTTTTTTTTTTGGGTGAATTCAATGGTTATTCTTTAATTAAGGCTTATTCTTTTGTATCTAACTAGTCTCCAAATGACTTATGACAAATGCAAATATAAAGGAATTGTACCTGAACATCCGTTTTGCATGTGGACATGAGCTTAATGGAGCTGTGTATGGTACTATTTCAGACACTAAAAACACATTAAGTGAAAAGACTATTAACAAAACTGCACAATGTGTAAATTCAGTAACCAATGGAATATATTGCAGGACATACTGCTGGATCCAGGCATTCCGGCACCACTGTTGTGCGTCTCCAGACGCTCCTGTCTCTTGAGGATATGCACATCAAAAGCCTGTGGAATCTGGGAATTAGTCAGTTCCTCATCATCTGAAACAAGATGCAATGTCAGTGAATTTATTTATTTATTTATTTATTCTTTATTGCACATTAAAAAAAATAAAGTACAAATGGCGGACTTAATGCCAAGAGGCATTCTCTACCAGTCAACCACATGGTCAAACAGAGAAATTAAGGCGGTGCACAAGATTAAGGCAAAAATTATAATATACATAGATACAAATATAATTATCTAAATAATAAATAATAATATAATGCTTAACTATAGGCTCATTTATGAAACATGGAATATCACTCAAACTTCAAGAGTAAAAGAAAGATAGAAAATATAATGTATTTTCTATCCCTTAAAGAAAATAAACAAAAAAAAAACACAGCCCATTTTCAACAATCATTGATGTGAGAATTATTTGAATATCAGGCGACATTAAGAAACCAAGGCTCCTGATTGAGAGCAGGCTTTTGAGTAATAGTACAATCTGTCTGTGAGGGGACAAACAGTGGCTATAAACATGTCTCATAGGCCACGGAGGGTACTTACCAGAACTCCATGGATACTCAGATATGCCAAGAGATTTTTTTAAAGACTCCTTTCTACTACTCATAATAAAGGTTGAAATGTTTCACTGCAAAATCTAATACGGGCATAAATCGATCAAAAACCAATTTTTTCGCAAACTACGCCAATAAAAGTAATAGCAATAGCCTACATTCCATTCCACAGAACAGAAGCAAACAAAACAGCTGTTGCTGATGACAGATGACATTTGAGATGGACAAAAAAAAAATCTGAAGCGCGCTCCAAAACGGGTGATTGGTTTGAGAATAACTTCGACAACCTTTCTGACTAGTCTGTGGACCACATCACAGCCTTGTGATGGCCATGGATGGCCCAAAGCTATCCACATTGCTGTGTCGGTCTTTGTTGTCGAGGCGCGACATAACACTATCAAAATTTGAATAGAACCCAACCTATAGCGTTCTGTCGCGACACGACACACCCCGACACAGTAATATGACCTAGCTTTGAAGCGGCAAATCCAATGTTATGCTGATGATATACTATGAGCTAAAGGTACGCAGGAGGAGATACTTTCTGTGCGGTCCGTAATGCGATTACAGAAATGTGAGCGCTCACGGTGATATCAGGCGTCCCGAATTGAAATATCGCGTCAACAGCGCTCACAGCGCTGTCAGCGTGAAAACCAATTCGGACCGCTAGATAGTGACACATAACCTAACAATTTTTAACTTTTAATTTCCATCATTCCCAGGTTAAACTTGCGGTTCTTGTAGTAAAACTTTCTGTTACGTTAACACAGAAAAATATTTGTCCCAGCAAAAATTTATTCTGAGGACTATTGACAAAAATATTTTTACGTGAAAATGTCTGTTTGACGTTTCATCTATGAATCTGACATAAGGCCCACGGTGATATCGCTCTGGAGCATTATCGTTGTGAGCGCAATATGGCGCCGTTAGTGACGTCACCCATGACGTAAAGCTGTCTGACGTTAGATGGGCCGTTGGCGCGATATCTCAATTCGGGACGCTCTGTGAGCGCGCTGTAATCGATTTTGACCCAATTCGGAACGCACCCTCTATTGAGCTCAATACGCAGGATTACTTTGACTTCCATCACCATTCTATGATCCGACATGATAGGATGAAAGATTGACATGAGCGGAGAGAGGTGAGGTCAGTGAATGACCGACTTCTCGGCGCTGATCTGACCCTATAATATTGAGATAAATGGAGGAATGCAAGTGGTGGCTAGTCAAGTGTAAGGTGGCAGTCAGTAATATGAGCGCTGGAAGTGAATTCGGACCGCAGGACTTGACACAAGTCAAACTGATTGACACTGACAGTATTATGTCAAAAAAACGGTTTAGCGCGCCGCTGCCGGTAACGTTTTCCGGACAAACGTATAAAATTCATGGATTAAAAACGGATAGTTTTGCGGTTGCTATCATTTGATCTTTAATTTGTGTGAATTTGTATGTTTAATCATGGCAGATTTGCCATATCAAGCAGAATATGCAAAGTCGGGAAGAGCGGGTTGTAAACACTGCAAGCAAAAGATAGACCAAGGAGCTCTACGCATTGCAAGAATGGTGCAGGTATGTAATTCGTAATATCTACGTAACTATGATTTGCGTACACAGGTGACCAATGTCAAAGGATCTGTACGGGAAAACTTTGGTCAGAGGGTTATTAACACCAACGAAACTGACAATACCTTAACACGTTTGTTTTGATACATTTTCTGGCTTTTATAATAAACACAACCCAAATTTGCCTAAAATGGTCACTACTACGGGGAGGATGTTGGGAAACCATGTATTTGATGCTTTATCTTGATTGCTGCAGAACTTCAAATTCATTTTAACTAAATTTATGCCTAGCTTGGAAATATTACAAATTTTAATATGCCCCTTTAGTCTGCTTTCCATGATGGAAAACAACCAAATTGGTACCATGAAGACTGCTTCTTCAACAAACAGCGACCTACCACACACACTGATATTGGAAACTTCAACAAACTCAAGACAAAAGATCAAAAAAATCTTAAGGCCAAAATAGGTAAAATAATAAATTCATCTGCTTATTCACCACAGCAGCCCCATTTATAACCAGTTACCTTAATAATTCTTTCCACTTACAACCTATGAATTAATTTTGCCTAAATCTTTACCAGTTAGGTAAACTCTTATTCTTAATATTATGCATGAACAGTCTCTCAACTGTTCAGTTCATGGCTTGCATGAAAATGTAAGCCATGTGTAATGTATATGTAATGTAAACTGTCATTTTTAAAAAAATATATGAAAACTTCTTCACATGCTAAATTAATTAAATTCAGACAACTTATTATAATCAACATATAATATTTTGTAGAAGAATCATCTGGTATTGTAATGCCTGAAGCAGGCCCAAAGGGTAAAAAGGGCAAAGCTGCTAAAAGAGCAGCACCAGACAGTGCTACAGGTGCCCTCCGAGATTTTGCCGTAGAATATTCAAAAAGTAGCAGAGCTACTTGCAAACATTGTGAAATTAAGATCTGTAAGGTAAGATCTATTTATTTAATTTGTAATGCACAGACTAGTAAAACAGGTGTACTTCATGCTAAAATATTTTTTTAACCAGACAACTATTGGGCAAGACAGAAATGCTGTTGGCAGTTCAAAACTCACATTAAAAGAAAACTGAATTTGCAAATTTTTCTATGAAGTGTTTAAGTTTACAATTTTTTTTACCTAATGTAGCTTGAAACCATTTTTTGGCATGATGTTGTGTATATGGCTCTATGAAACTTACAGAGCAAATATCTCATTCAGAGCAGATATATTCAGAATTGATATATTGATTGATATACCTATTCAGTAAGCTAAGCAGTCTATGATGTTTTAGGATGAAGTGCGCATTTGTAAGACTGTGTATGACACAGAAATTGGCAGTAAGTATGGTGGGCAGCCGCTGTGGCACCATGTCAAATGTTTTGCTGAGTCCAGGAATGAATTGCTATACTTTGCGGGAGGTGAAAGTCTACCTGGCTTTAAGAGCCTTTCCAGTGAAGATCAGCAAATGGTCAGAGATGAAATCAAGTAGGTGTTCTGTATTTTTAAGTTTATATTTACACTTTAATTATTTTCCTGTTCTATAAATAATGATAATAAAAACATTTATTTATTTTCTCTACAACCTTAATGTCAACAAACATGGGGTGATAGTGGCAAAATAGTACATTGTTATCCTAGGGGTGAAAGTAACTTATTTAGTCCCGAGACGGGGTTTGGCGCCCGGAACGAAGTGAGGGCGCCAATAGTTCGAGGGACTAAATAAGTCTTTCACCCGAGGTAAACAATGTGCTTTTCATTACGAATACAAGGAAAGTAAAAATAAAAACATGAATTAGCTAAAGAAAAAGATGAAGATCGATTTGGCGCTATCTCGCCTATTTTGTTTGTTTTTTTTTCTGTGGCGTCATCTGGCTGGCTGAATAGTTGGCCCACTATTCAGCCATTATTTTTTATTTTCATCATTGGAAAAATGGTAAATATTTTGCTCAAAGCTAAGTTATTTTAAGAAATTGTTGAAACTGAATTATAATAAAGTTATTTAGAGAATATATATTCTCTAATCAATACTTAACTTTAAGTTATTTCAATTTTACATCATGGCTGTATAGAAAGTTGGAACATGGTTCAATAGAAAAAAAATAAGTTATATTTTTAATAATTTGGCAGCTGTCAGTTGAAAGTGATTCTCCCTAGGGATGAAAAGTATTACTTTCAGCCCGCTTCTCAGGTCAGTAATGACCTACTTTCAGAGTATGAGTAATGAAAAATAACTTAAACTATTTCTAAGATTGTGAGAGACTGGTGCTTGAACGAAGCAGGAGCTTGTATCTCATAGTGCCAGCACTCTCCTCTTTGCATGTGGCCAGGTTAACAACAATAAATGATTTTTGAATAAAAATAAATATGCATTTTGCAGCTGTTTCATCACATATTTTGGTAATAGTCACTATTCTTCAGTGTGCATTTATTATCTCTACATTGTAAATTATAGATCTTTAAAAACTGACGAAGTGCCAGTAAAAAAGTTGAAAGACGAACCAAAAGATGCAGAAGAACAGAAAGAAGAAGAGAAGAAAGAGAAAAAGATGGAGAAGCAAAACAAATTGTACTTCAAGTACCGCAATGCTTTGAAGGAGCTGACCAAGAGTGACCTGCATGATCTGTTAGAGGAGAACTCCCAAGGATTGCTCACTGGGAAAGATGAGGTATGAATTTGGTTGTTTCAGAAACAAATTTTATTCAATAATGCACTTGGCCCATGTTCATGATTAACACCTCAGTAAATGAGAAAATGTTTAAATAAAGCTGTACAATAATAGAAACCATTTTCATATTTGCTATAAACAAAACGTTTAAAATGTGGATGAGTATTTTCACACTGTTAGCTTGCCTCAACATTTCTATAGTAGTGCTGATTGTAGGATATACTCAGAGTTGTAAACAATCCACTACCTATTCTTACTAACTACTACTACTAATAACTAACAAATCTTTGGTTATTTACTGATAAAATAGGTACAGTTTAAAATGGTTATTTGTTATGGGTAGGGACATCTGATCTGGGGTTTACTGATCTGATCTGATCTGGTTACTGATCTATTGTGGCTATCATCCCTTTAGGGATCACTCTCCAGGCCAGCAGCCTTCATAAACTTAACGATTTTCCTAGGAGTGATGTTCATGGCGGTCTGGGGGACAAGCAAGTGACTTCCCAGCATTTATAATGTTTGGTTAACAAATTATTAAGAAAAGAAAAGAAGTTAAAGAAGAAGAAGAACAAATTATAAAGGAAAGTTTTTTACTCATTTTTTTTTTATTATTTTAGTGTATGGATCATCTAGCCGATTGTATGACTTTCGGTGCCCTTGAGCCTTGCCCGGAATGTAGAAATGGACAACTGGTGTTAGACACATATGGCTATAAATGCACAGGTGAGTACTTCCTTATGATTTACTTAACTTCCTAATATTATATTTCAGTTCTTTAATATTTTGAGAAATTCCTAAATGTCCATTTTCTAAAGATATTGAATGACTTAAAGTTAATATTGAAGTAGATCATGCCTTGAGTAACATTCTATAGTGTCAGACATGATGAATAATGTAAGGACACACTATTTCAGGTGACGTGAGTGAATGGACTAAGTGTTCATACGTGACGCAAAAGCCCAAGAGGAAACCTTTAATAGTGCCCCCGGCTTACGTTGGAGGCTCGGTGTTCAAAAGGTACAAGCCGAAGACAGACGAACGCGTGTTCTTGACCGCGCTACCGCCCCCTGTGCTAGTCACTATTAAGTCGGACCCGGGCCCCAGGTAACTACTTCATAACATATAACCGATATAACCTAATGACACGCTGCAGCTATTATAGTAACGTAGTGTAGTAAAAATTATGTTTACTTCAATAATATTATAATAAAAATAGGTTAGGTAACTTGTGCCTAAAAAGTGTCACCTGAAATCAGAACTTTTCGTGTACCTGAGCAAAGCATTGACAGCGTTGGCAGTTTGAGACAACACTGCGCAACATGTATCTGTCTCGTTTACGCTCTGGTAAATAATCGTACTATCTTGTTCACACGTTAGAACACGGTCAAATTAACTACGTCATACTCCGTGGACAATTTTTGCCTTCGCGTCAGTACTGACATAACCTATCTACGTCTTTTATTGTTATATCATTGGTTTGCTTGTCATAATTCATCAGCATCAAGAAAGACATACCAATCCCACCTCTGAAGAACCTGCAGTTCTTCCTGTACGGCAAGACGAAGACGCCCAAGGAAGACCTAAAGCGCCGCATCCTCAAGCTGGGCGGGCTCGTGGTCGGCAAGCTCACGGACACGCTCGCCGCCGTCGTCTCCAGCAAGAACGATATAGAGAAGATGAACGATAAGATGCAACAAATACAAGCACAGGACATAGAGGTATTGGCTGCTGAATTCATAACATAAACATATCCTCACGACCATATCCCTAATGAGTTAGTCAGAGGCACACTGATTGTTGCCGTCATGGTGAACGAAACATTCAGAAGCCCACATTTCTCCGAGGGAGTTTAAACCTAACGTGGTAAAAGGTGAGCCATTACCATTATTTTCCATCACCATAGAGTTGGCCGCAAATGAACACAAAGTAGGTGTGTTCTGGCCTGATTTGATCTCGGGACCATCGGGTTCCGAGCCAGAGTGTTTAACCACTGGGCCACGACGCTCTCTAGGATGATGCAGAATTTCGAAATAATAATAATTGTTTTCCCAACATAAATAACTATGTGATACAATCTTTATACATTTAACAAATTATAGGACTCCACACTAGGAGTACATCTCTATCGCGAGAGACCTCAGAGGTGAATCAAAAGACCATACACGTTAGAATTGACTATGAAATTCAATTCAAAATTTGAAAGACAGAAGAAAGAAAAGAACTGAGAGATTTCTTTCTTTCTTCTTTCTTTCAATTCAAAATTTCAAATGTTTCTTTTTTTATTAGAGTAAAAGCACTTTTGAATCATCGAAATACCGAAATAGGATAGGATTGATGTGTTTTGATTTTTTGTTAAATTTGCTTGTTATCTTCATTGACAGGTAGTGGACGATTCATTCTTTGATCTCATCGATCCGAAGACAGGGACAGTAGCTAACGCGCTGCAGTTGATCAAGGAACACAACATCGCCCAATGGGGTTCTGATGTGAGTAAAATAAACACATAATTGGGATAACAATGTCAGTATGGTAAATGTATTTGGTGGCAAATAATAATTTTCCTTATTTTTGCAGCCAGTAAGGCGCATCCCACAAGACGTCGTCGATGGCAAATCTATTCCTAAATCTGGCAGCATGTATGTTAAATCATCAAAGTCTGCCTTGAAGAAGCTGAAGCTCCATGGTAAGTGGACGTCATTATTGATATCCGCCCTCTTGAATGGTTAAATCCTCACAGCTCAGGGATGGCTCTTCCACAACCAGCTGGTGGCTCTGGGCCCAAGGGCTATGGGGATGAAAATCCTTGTCTATCTGTGTTTTTTTTTAATTCATCCTATTCTGTCCCACTGCTGGGCAAAGATCTTCCCCAAAGTTCTCCAAACATCTCTGTCCTGAGCCAAAATCTGCCACTCCCCGGAAAAACATGTCATCGCGCCATCGTTTCCGAAGTCTTCCTCTCCGGCGATGACCATCTGTGTGGTGCCAGAAGGTGGTGATTTGATTTCTTATAAGGTTATCAATATTGTAATGTTTAGGCGGCGTGGCTGTGGACCCAGACTCCGGACTAGATGACGTAGCCCACGTGTACATAGACGCCCACGACGGCACCAAGTACACAGTGGCTCTCTCCAAGACCGACGTCGTGGCACAGAAGAACTCCTACTACAAGCTGCAATTGCTGAAGCACAACACTAAGGATAAGTGAGTTGTGAACCACCTACTTGAAGTTCTGTACGAAATGGATAAAATTAATTGTTAGAATTTGATTTTGTCGAGTATGATCTCAATTTTGTCGTGTCTACTGTACAACCAGCAAGTATTTCGTAATTTATTTTTTATAATTTTGCATTTGACCATAATCTCACCTGATTGTAAGTGATGATGTGGTCTAAGGTGGTACATGCAAGCCTAAGAAATGACTGTTCACTCTCTTTTTGAAGACGCCTAAGTTGTATTGCTGTGGAAAACGGTTGGTGTGAATCGCTGGGATGTCATCAACATAATGTAAGCCTGTTTAAATAATACAATTTGTAAACATGACACTGTATTACGTAGCGGCCGCGCTAAGCGCGTCATGACGTCAAGGAACTATGATGTATAAAATCCTTTCTTCCTGTCGTCTGCTAGGTTCTGGCTATACCGCTCCTGGGGCCGCATCGGAACTACGATCGGAGGCAACAAGGTGGAAGAATGCAAGTCTCTGGATGACGCTATCATGAAATTCGAGGACCTGTATATGGAGAAAACCGAAATCCCGTGGGAGTGTCGAGACGACAAATTTAGGAAGGTGAGTTTGAGTATCATAATGAGTATGATTACAAATTGATTCATCTTTTTGTTTTATTATTTAGAAATGCAAAAGAAGTTCGACCTCATCGAATTATTCAATAAACTCTGGGTTTTTATTAGTGGGGCTGATAGAATAAGAAAATAACTGTGAATGAATCAGTAAAAAAAAGTTAATTCTCAATGCACATTTTAACCCGAACTCGAATTTGTCTTTCTTTTGAATTTGTGTGTCTCTTTTAGATCTGCAGTGATTATGTGAATTTCAATTAAATGACGTAATGAGCTTAGTTTTACGTTCGTTAAATAAAATTGTACATCAGAAAGGTATATGGAAATGGCGCCATCGGTTACTTATCTGCCAGGTGAATTCGATTTCAAGGTCGAATTGAGTTTTTGGAATAGCTAGCTGGCCAGGGATGGAGTCCACGAAGGAGTTAAATCGTAAATTACTCCGTCACAGAAATACACCATGGTGCTTGTAATAGTGCCGAAATATCGGAAACTCAAAACAATTGAGGTACATGGTAGCAATCCCGTATTTTACGGTTTAATATTAGTGACCATGAAAGTTTAAAGAAATACACAAAGGAGTTGTATGCTGGTATGGTTGTAGAGTTGCATAAAGTGTTCCTTACATTTTACTTTTCTGAGTTTTCATAAACATTTGTATAAGTTTTCATTGAATAAAAACCTTTGACAACATTGATGTGCCGGTGACGCAGTTGTTACAGTGATCGGCGACGATCGCTGTTGTAAAGCAACACACGCCTAATCGGAAATGGGATAGGTGACCGAAATTTAGTGATGTGTATTTCGGGCATCTCCGTGCTTCGGAAGGCACGTTAAGCAGTTGGTCCCGGTTGACGTCGCTAGATGTCAGTCGTTAAGCCTAGTCAGAGGCCTTAGGGCGGCTTGATAACATCTGACATTAGGGTTGCTCCTGCCTGCCTGCCTGCGTGGTGGAGTATGACTCGTTCCACCTCATAGTTGAGGTGAGGCCTGTGCCCAGCAGTGGGACGTATATAGGCCGTTTATGTTGTGTAAATGCCTTTGAGTTGTGTTGAGATTATGTCTGGTGCAGATGCCGGGCTGCTACTACCCCATCGAGGTGGACTACGGCGACGAGGGCGACTCGCAGCGCGCGGCGCTGGCCGAGGACGCCGGCTGCGGACTCGACGCCGCCGTGCAGAAGCTCATCATGAAGATATTCGACGTCAACACCATGAAGAAAGTGCTGCTGGAGTTTGAGGTTTGTTGTAACTTTATTTTTTGAAGGTGTCCGTACATCAGTTGTGACAGCGAATGTGATGGGACGACCACTCCGACCTTCAATTTAGTGATTTATTTTACAGGTATATCCATGCTTCTGAAGACACATTTAAGTAGTTGATGGTTTTTTGGTGGTTGCTAGATGTTAGTCGGCCAGCCAAAGTCGGAGGTCTTAGGGCGGCGACATGACATCAGAGCAAAGTTTGCCACTAACCTTAGACCGTCAATAATACGCACTGAACAGCCTTATCACTTGTAAATTCACAATTTTGTTTCACTAGTTTCAGTGACGCTTCAAACAACATAATAACTCCGTCGTTGTAATATAAGAATTGCAAGAAAATTTATATCGTCTGCTAGCACAATTCATTTTGATACTGACTGTATGCACTGTTCGGATCTCTTGGCTGTGTAAAGCTTAGTTCCGAAACACTCCAAATTAAAGCATACCAGTAGGCCTAGCACGAACCGCTAACGTTTTGGTAATCGAAAAGTAAACGAGACTTTTTTTTCTTAATGACTTATGAAAAAGAAAGAAAAAGTATCGTTCACTTTTCGATTACCAAAACGTTATCGGTTCGTGCTAGGCCTACTGTTTACTACACCATTACTATTATTTGCAGCTTGACACGGAAAAAATGCCTCTAGGAAAGCTTTCGAAGAACCAAATCAAATCTGGTTATAAAGTCTTGTCAGAGCTGCTGAAGCACATTGAAAAGGGCCAAGTTACCCAGAACAAAGTGGTCGACGCTACGAATAGGTAAGCATTCATCATAAAATCACAACCCTTCTGTTTGCTTCGCCGTAGTCGAGTAATTAATACAAGATAAAACCACATACATTGCTTTGGAAACGAAGAAAGATTTTGCCTTTGTTATAGCAAACAAGTTATAACAAATACACTCGGCGACAAAAAAATCGCACCTTATAAAAATCTTATTCAAAAATTCCTAAACCTTATATAGAGGATAGTGTTAGGTATCATTAGAAAGGTAACAAAAAGGAGCATCAAACAACAATTAAGTGCAATCTTTTTTTTAATTAAAATTATACAAAAAACATAAAAATTTGAAAAATAATAAAGAATCTTAATTCAGTCCTAATTAATAATCGATAATTTACAAAAAAAATGTACAAAAAGTGTCTTAAAATTAACTTAAAATCTAGTGTTACCCCCCCTTGCCCTGATGACGGCTTCCATACGGTCCCTCATAGACCTCACCAACTTCAGGAGCTCTTCTTGAGGGATAAGACCCCATTCTTCAATCACCGCGGTTTGGCGTTCCTCTAGAGTCGAAGGAGCCGGATCCCGAGATCGAACCTTACGTTTAAGATGGTCCCAGAGGTGCTCTATCGGATTCAGATCAGGACTTCTCCACTGGCCACTGCATCACAGGAATTTGGGACCTCCGCAGGACGTCGTTCACGAAGGCTGCAGTGTGTGCGCGAGCGTTGTCGTGCATTAATGTGAACCCCTCGCCAAAAGATTCGGCAAAAGGGACCACATGCACATCCAGGATCTCTGTGATATAGCGGCGCGCAGTCAGCGACCCTTGTCCGCGAGCACCTCCGGTCCGGGAGACGCAGACCAGGTCGGTTTTGCCGGCAGCCGACATACCGCCCCAGAACATGCAGGATCCGCCTCCATATTCCACCGTCTCCTGGATGCAGGCTTGAGCGAAACGTTCACCCTGCCTCCGGTATACTCTTCTTCGTCGGTCGTTGCAGAAAAGACACACTCGTGTCTCGTCTGAGAAGAGAACAGCTCCCCACTGCTCAATGGTCCAATCGACGTGGTCGCGAGCAAACTGCAAGCGGGCTCGTCGGTGCGCTGCAGTCAATTTTGGGCCTGTAGCAGCTCTGCGGGCTGCTTTGTTCTTCTCCTTCAGTCTTCTTCTAACCGTGGATACACTCACGGTGCGTCTGCGAACTGCCTGGAGCTCCTGTTGCAGCTGAACAGCGTTTGAGAAGCGATTTCTCAAAGAGTACGACACAACGAACCGGTCGTCTCTTTCCGAAGTGCAGCGACGTCTACCGGACCCATGTCGCCGGATATAGCCACCGGTCTCTAAAAAGCGCTGGTAGACTCTACGAACCGAAAAACGGCTCAGATTCAGTTGCCGGGCGACATCACACTGCCGCATCCCTGCTTGCAGTAGTGCAACCACTTGAGCGGCCTCATCAGCTGTAGTGTCCATTTTCCAGATGTTCTTTCTTCAGTAAAATCAGTGCGTGTGTCCCCTTCAACGGTTTAATAGCGAATGACCCACATTGAACCCGTGTTGACCTCTTTATACCCACAAAGTTAGCGCAACTCGCGACTCTCCCGAGCAGCAAAATTTCCTTAGAATTTTTGTGACCCTTTATTTGTTGCTTTAGGTTTTATTTGATAATGAAAAATAATGTTTTTTATTAAGTTTTTAATTAAGTAACCTTTTAAATAAAATTATAATTAATACGACTGCATGTGCATATCCAAAGTTAATGCCATTTGAACGTGATTTTCTAAGAGGTGCGATTTTTTTGACGCCGAGTGTAGTTATAAGTTGTGTTTTAACAAAGAATTGAGTCTAAATCTTTTCCCCAGGTTCTTCACTCTGATCCCGCACGACTTCGGCGTCAAAAACCCACCGTTGCTGGACAACACTGAATTAATTAAGTCTAAAACAGAAATGTTGGACAACTTGTTGGAGATTGAGATTGCTTATAGTTTGTTAAAATCAGGTAACTACTTAATCGCCATTTAATCTTCTTAATAAAACCTCTGTTATCTATATATCTATTCATGAAAATGTCACTTATCACGCCTGAGTTCTCTTGGTTTTTCGGCGGTTGGTCCTACTGGTAGTAAGCCCCCAAAGGGGCTTCGACAAGGGAGCTTCATGGGCACTAAATGCCCAGGTTTGAATATCAAATTTCCAAAATATCAAGCCGGTATAAATAAACTATTTCCCAGAATGCTGGCTTAGATTGTCCCGTTTCCAAAATTTCTAGCACTGAAACTCTCATGGTGTCTGGAGTCCGATGATGGTGTCCGCTGCGCTAATGAGCTAGTTAAGTTTTAAGTTTTTGTATGATTTGTTCCCTGACTGCAATGATATTGAAAAGAGAGAGAGAGATACGTTATGTCAGCACTTATGCGAAGTCGAAAATTGTCCCCTGTCGTACGTGCCTATAATTGGACCGTTTGTACAAGATAGTATGATTTATTACTAGAGCGTAAACGAGACAAATACCTGTTGCGCAGTGTCGTCTCAAACTGTCAATCCTTAGCTCAGGTGTTCGAAGATCTGATTTCGGGTGCCACTTTTTTAGCACAAGTAACCTACCTACGTCTTTTTTATTATAATATCATTGCCTGTGTTTTAACGCAGATTCCGATGAGCCTAGCCCCATCGCTGCCCACTACAAGAAGCTGAAGGCGGAGATCGGTCCGCTCCCACGAGACTCTAGTGAATTCGAGATGATCTCCAAGTACCTCGCTAACACGCACGCCGCTACGCACTCGCACTATACGCTGGAAATTGAACAGGTTCGTCATATACTGGGCCTGAGTTTATGTTACTCATCGTATTGTAACTTTTCAGTCAACAGCTCATTATACAACTCAACTTCGTTTTTATCTTACTCTTCTCAAATGACAATTCGCTGCAATAGAGCAAAGAGGAATGACCGGAAATGGGTAAAAATAATAACAATCGAATTAAAATCGTCACTGTTCCCAACGCATTCGCGGAGGAAGAATTAATTCAATCAATTATCGGCACATCCCAAACTTCGAACATTGTGCACCTTCAAGCAGCGTTATCGCCGCTACCCAACGCGCCATGTGGCCACCGATGAACTATCGAATATATGCCATGAACAAAGGTTTAAAGCATCAATAGCAATGAAATATTTTAAAAGAGGTGTAGATACGTTATGTCAGTACTGACGCGAAGTCAAAAATTGTTCCCTGGCGTACGTACCTATGATTAGACCGTGTGTACAAGATAGCATGATTAACTGGAGTGTAAACGAGACAGATACATGTTGCGCAGTGTCGCCTCAAACTATCAATGCTTTGCTCAGGTGGGCAAAAGTCCTGATTACGGGTGCCACTTTTTTTAGCACAAGTAACCTATCTATGTATTTGTATTAAAACGTTGTACGTTGGGGCCAAAAAGTTCTCGAGTGGAGACCATTTGAGGCCAAACGTAGTGTGTGATACCCACCCGCGATGTGGACGGATGACATCATGAAGGTCGTAGGGTTTTGGTGGATGCAGGCCGCCTGCAACCGGCCGCTCTGGAAATCTATGGGGGACTTCATGTGGCTGTTGATTATGATGTATTTGTATAACAATATCGTTGATCAATATGACATCGTTATAGCAAGTTTGTGGTGTGCAGGTGTTCCAGGTGATCCGCGAGGGCGAGGAGCGACGCTACAAGCCGTTCCGCAAGCTGCACAACCGGCGCTTGTTGTGGCACGGTTCGCGCGTAACCAACTTCGCTGGGATTATCTCGCAAGGTACATACGTGAACATTACTTACACTCCAATTATCGTCTACGACTACGAGTTTTTTGGGTCACGAAACAAACGACTTAACCGCGAATTCACATACGTCAATTAACTCTAAGCACGCGTTCACGATTATGCTATTCCGTAAAATGTCAATAGAACTGAAATGGACAGCTATACGTCTGATGGATGCTCAACGTTGATTTGCGTTTGTGAATTCGAGGGTTAATCCACCAATGTCTTATTGAAAAACAATTCATTAACCAATATTGATTTACCAAATTTTAATGCAAAGAAAATACCAAAGAGCACCTTCACGACTAACATTGTGCGCAAATGCTTACAGGAGGAAACATAAAACCAACTTTGCATAGGCCCTTGAGTTCCAATAAAAAACGACTGAAATCATTGAAAATAATAATGATCCCCCTAACCGATTTCGGTCAGGGCGACTAGATAGCTAGACACCTAGAGACTCACCATGTAACCTTTGCCAGGTCTCCGCATCGCCCCGCCCGAGGCTCCAGTAACGGGCTACATGTTCGGCAAGGGCATCTACTTCGCGGACATGGTCTCCAAGTCCGCCAACTACTGCAGCGCCTCGCCCGCCAGCCCCGTCGGCCTGCTGCTGCTCTGCGAGGTCGCGCTCGGGAACATGTACGTATTACACACTCAAAATATTATTTAATTAATATTGGCCTGTTGGCCAAGAGTAAATAACAAAGATTTATTTTTTCAAGAAAAACGTAATAAAATGAGGTGTATTTTTCTACCATCCTGCAGGAACCTGTCAAAAAACCTGAGCAACATTTTCTTGTAAAGAATTGTCATTCTTACAAAATGGCGGCCAGTGTATCCGCCATTTTAAAACTCATGTTACGTGAATGTTGTTCTAAACTTCTAAACATGTAAGACTCTTAATACCTACAATTTTAGTTAAATTACACGAAAAAAGGTGTTGTTAGGATTTCTTGATCTAACACACAAATCTCCAAATATTATTTTGATTAATAATCCGGATAAAGGATAAATATTATTAATCCTAGTTAAGAAACTTGAAGGAAGTCTGATGAATGGGAATGAAAGTTTGCCCTAACACTTGTCTGCAGAAAATCTTATTTTTGAGATATAGTAAGCTCTTGTATTTTACGAATATTTTTGTGTATGAATTAAACATTAATTGCTCTCTGATTTCATCCTTTTCTATTACTGCAACCCACTTAACTAAAATATTTGGTAGCTATAGAGGTTTTTGATTGTTTAATTATTTTATTGTCATAATCTTAGTGTTAGGTGGAAATGTGTAGTGTTATCTCTCATTTATTTATATCATCTATATTCACAGGAAAGAGTGCACGAAAGCAGAGTACGTAGAGAAAGTGCCAAAGGGCACCCACTCGGTGTGGGGCCAGGGCCGCACCGAGCCCGACCCCGCCCAGAGCGTGACCCTTCCGTGCGGGACCGTGGTGCCTATGGGCAAGCCGCTCAACAAGACTCTCAACACCTCGCTGCTGTACAACGAGTATCCTTTACGAAACACATTCAGTACCGGTGTTACTTAATTCATGATTTTTTCAGAGAATCTCTACGAAGTGAGATTTTAAAAGGCACATCAACGACAACTTTCCGACTCACCTAAAATAATTGGAAAAGAGGAGAGCGCTGTAGCCCAGTGCTTGAACTGGCTCGGAACCCAATGGTCCCGAGGTCAAGACTACATTGAGTTGACAGTAAAAAAAAATGCAGCTAACTCTGGTGATGGAAAACACCGATAAAAACCCAAGCAACCCGGATTACGGCGGTAGGCTCGCCGTTCACCACGTTGGGTTCAAATTCCTTCGGTGAAATGTGGGCTTCTCCCTTAACCATGACTGCAACAAGCAGTGTGCCTCTGACCAACCCATTTGAGATATAATGATCGTGAGGGTATATTTGTAATATAAATGGGCTTGCAATGGGGAGGCTGTGGGCCAGATGTCAATCACAACGCACTACTTTTTAGTACATCAGAATATGATAGTACGAACTGTCCATAGAATGTATAACTGACCTTTTTTTTTTTTTTTTGTTGACCTTTTCTAGACCTATAGAAGGATAAAATATGTTTATACAAACAATTTCCTTAGCACCGTATTACAGGTTCATCGTGTACGACGTGGCGCAAGTGAACGTGAAGTATCTGCTTGAAGTCAAATTCAATTACAAGTTTTAATTACATTCCTAATCGTTTAATTATTATTGTAACCTATGGGCATTGTGTCCTCTGATTTTATTTTTATATGATTCAAATGCATCACGCAAGATTAAGAATTGCATTTAATTATAAGGCAACTGATGGCAGCCATGTGATATCCAATAATTGTTAATTTTTATGTTGCCCTTGTGTTTTTATTTTTTTATTCAATATGTGCCTACTCGAATAATGTTGATTTTTGAACTCTGATTATTAAGTTTCTCGTTATTGTAATGAGTATTAACATGTGTGTACCCACCTTATTATGTGATTATACCAATAAAAATCTTTATTTTAATGCTTTCTATATTTTTACAAATATTTTTATTTTCATTAGAAGTCAAACGTATGAAAAACCCTCTAACATCACAGGAGATAATAATGTAAACAACCAATCAAATGTCAATGATGTCATCTCTTTGCCTATAAACACTGTTTTGAGGCCCAAATAGCCGCCAGATTTATATTATCATGAAGGAGCCCTCGCCGGAGGAGAAGAGGACAAGACATTGTCTCTAAACAGAACTCAAGTTATTTAATTTTACCCAATAACGTGCCAATAACCAAAAGAAACAAAATCGCCCGATACCGACTACATCATCGAATACGAAACATTTTGAGTGATGTTTTCAAAAATGTAAAAATCATAAATGCTTTATCCTCTTTAGGACAAACTGCACGGAAATGGGTACCTAACTTGTTTTATTTTTCAACATTGAACTGTAGGTACAACATAGGTTGGCTGCAGTTCCGCCACCAGACTTCTTCCGCACTCAAGAGTCGTGCATTAATGATAATGGAGATCGCTTTGTGGAGATGGACACGGAGATGTGAGGTGTGCGCGCACTCCGCATTGGGATGTTCTAGTATGGCATGGGTACAAAGGTTAGCAAACTAAGTAAGTAAAGTGTAGGTAGGTAGTATTGAGCGAGTCACTGATTGAATTGTGGAAACTTCAGTCCACCAGTGGAATATCCCTATTGAATACGGGAATACAGCGTTTTGTTCTGTAACATGCATGATGCATAATCCCTTGGTGTATTCAACAATAGGCATTCAAAATTTATTTCTTGTGCTCACTAAGGGCAAGATTGTTTTAAAAAATAAAACGTCATATCGACCGTCGTTCATCTGTCAATGTCAGTAATTTCTACATTTCAGTTTCGTTGTGGTTTCTCTGAGGGACTTCTAAATTCTAAATAAATAAAGTACAGTTACTTACTCCAGTCCAGTGTGTTTTTCGTCGCAATAGCCTGTGCACCTTTAAATCTGTATCAAAGTGATAGTTTTTGTAGCATTTATGAACGTTTGAGTAAATTCTTTGGACATTATATTCGTAACAATGGAATCTGATATTATCAATTGGACTAACAAAGAAGTGTTAGATTTATTACTTAAAGACAAGATTTCCAGTAAAGTTATAGATGTGTGTAAAGCCCAGGACTTGGATGGACAGTGTATCTTGTCTTTCGTGGATCGAGACTTTTACGACTATCCGTTTGATCAGCTCATGTTAGGCGAAAGAAAAAGATTCATATTACTTGTGAAAAAGTTACAAAAAAAAAATCGTGCTGCTATGTATGAACTTGGTCTGTGTGACGATCAGACGCTCGCTAATGCGTCGACAAATATTAATTTTCTCGGTACTAATCTTTCGCATTTAAGTTATAATCTCCATAACAAAATTCCATCCCCGGACTTCACATGTGGGAGGAAGCCAGAATATGTGCCAACATTCACTCCAGATGTGAGGGCTTCTAAATTGAAGCCAGAGATCTGGAAGACAGCAATAGCCCTGGGTAATTGTTTATTAGCTCACATAGAAAACTTTCTGTTAACTTAACTATATTCTTGTTTATTGACTAATATGACTAATCATTGGGCTAGAGTCCAATCATCAACATTGTTTTTAGAGTAAATGTAAACATGCTATTAACAAACAAACAAGCAAAATTGTATTTGCACATGTAAAATAAACTTCCTAGTGGGCTAGGAAGGATGACAATGTAATATGCAAAATATTTATTTTTGGCATAACATTTTACATCCTAATGTTTTTGAAGAAGGTGAATCTCCAGTTCAAGGTTGTGCCTAAGTTTTCTCATCTCTTTTAAATGTACTGCTTGAACTCCTTTATCTTCAATCTGTAAACTCCCAGTCCCAAATGTTAGACCAGAATTCACCAAAGCGAGAAAAGAAATGAGTTGTTGAAGCTGCCTATTATTTGTTCATGTGTGACCTTTGCCTTGTAAAAAAAATCTACTCAATGCTTTAGTGGCAACTTGCCCTAATTGCTCAAAATGTGTGTCTCAACCTTAGTTTTTTTACAGGCTATGTATTTCTTGTAACATGGGTGACTGCTGTGGTGATGGTCATTGTACATGACAAAGTTCCTGATATGAAGAAATATCCTCCGCTGCCAGACTTGTTCCTGGACAATGTTCCCCACATTCCATGGGCATTCGACATGTGTGAAATCACAGGCTCTCTACTTATGGCAATCTGGCTAGGCGTTTTGTTCTTCCATAAACATAGGTAATTACAATTCTTTAATGTCAGTATATGAACGTTGAGTAGTTTTTTCATTTGTTTTGTTACTGATCACGTAGCATGACAATGTTGTAAGAATATTTTTTAAGAGGTTTACTATTTTTATCATCTTTGTTATGAACACTAATATCTTAAGTTTATAGGTTAATTACCCTAAAAAAGTAGTAGCAGCTGATACTGATAACAAAATAAATTAATGACCATTAGGTATGGATCCTAACACTATTGGAGTTGACAACAAAGTTAGAATATTTCTTTGTTCTAAGTGTTGCAACTACTTATTGTTATTCCAAAAGACAGTAACTGTGCTAACAATGCAGACAATATGACTCAACATGGAGTGAAACCAGACAAGAGAATAATTTCTTTTAAAGCTAATTTGCTGTCTTGAATAATGTATAATAAACTTTTTAAATATTTAATGCTGCGTTTTTGAATAATATAACCATAACTTCTAAATTACGTAACTGATATAGTGATATAATGCTTTGTTTAGAATATGAAATTTTACTGAAGGACATTGGACAAAGACAGTAATAAAAATAAACATGATTATGATTCACTTGTTTTATGCAACCATGTGCTTGTAATGTTCCAAGTAAATTATTTTGTTGATATTGTCACCTCCATTACAAGTGACGTTTGAGGTGTGAAGGGTTCGATTCCCGCACCAGGGCGAAATGTTATCGTCAAAACAGTTATTTGTGCTGGTTGTTTGTCATTAATTACTAATGTTATGGAAACCAGACATAATGAATGTGTCAAGTATAAAGAACTCACAAAGTCATCCTTCTTTTAGGCCTAGAGCAATGTTTGTGATGTGTCATATTTTATTATAAACAACTACCTTTCTTCATAGGTTTATAATACTACGGCGGTTTTTCGCGTTAGCCGGGACAGTATTCCTGCTCCGCTGCTTCACGATGCTGATCACCTCCCTGTCGGTGCCGGGGTCGCACCTGAAGTGCGAGCCGCGCTCGTACCCTCCGGCGGACGACCTCACGGTGTGGGGCCGGCGCCTGCGGCAGGCCTACGACATCTGGAGCGGCGCCGGCATGTCCGTGCGAGGAGTGCGCACTTGCGGCGACTATATGTTCTCCGGGCACACTGTGGCGCTCACGCTGCTCAATTTCTTCATTACGGAATGTAAGTTGTTTCTCTTTTTTTAACTAGTCAGGACACCAACCCGACGATCTTACTCGCCACGAGCACGAACCAACTCACGTCATATCCAGGACCCCATACCTTTTTTTTTTTTTTTTTTTTTTTTGACGCGGAGAATGCATTTACGCACTGTCCCGCTCCCAGGGTAGAAGAGCGGGGGAGTGTGGGACTCACCCACCCCAATAGGAAGGAATACCCACTAAACTCCGCGGAGGCCATCTTCTGCGCGTTACTGGAGGTCCCCGAGTACCACCGTGAGTGACTCTACCGGTGGACCCCCGGCGCGCTATGCCGGTTTCCCAGCTCAACTCGAGGGGAGCTATACCTCCCCTCGTACACCCGCCGGTGTTAACGGCAGTGCGAGGCCCCCCCGCACCGCCGCCCTCCACGGAGTCACATGTGCAATGGAGGCGCACGGTCCCCACCGTGTGCACTCCTAGCGACCCCGGGGCCCCCCTTTAGTCGCCTCTTACGACAGGCGGGGGGAAACCATGGCAGTATTCTAATGCCCCATACCATAGGGCAAAGGACCCCATACCTGCTATGTCATCAAAAACTCATAGTTAGAAATTATGTTAGTTCTGATAACATTAAACTTTAAAAAATATATTCGATTTCATTTAAATGGAGCAGGAACATATCCAAAAAAATGGTGTCCACGAAGGCACGTCGAATCTTATTCGCAAAAAGTTTTATGCGCGATAAATGGCGTAGCAAATTCATGTTATTTATTCACAACCACAATATAAATCCATATTGAAGCGAGGAATCGCCACGATAAGCGATTGAAGCAGTCTTGTAATCTTTTATGTTCGACATTTCCAAAAAAGATAAATCTATTTATTTTAGAGTTCTCAGTATTGGTGCCGTGTCCACGAAAAGTATTATCTCCATCACTCGTAGCCGCCGCAAGTTGCGGAGTTTTTCATATATGGCATTGAAATAGGTGCAAACTATAACATAATAGTAACTTAGGATTTACAAATAACATAACGATACATACATAAATATATATTATTTTGCACGTTGTTATTGTGTTGTTTCCAGGTTAAGTTACTATCTCATACGAGTAGATAAGGCAAAATGGTTTTGAGAATAGGTCACTGAAATAATCTTCACTAAATTAGTTCAGGTGTGGATAACAAGCTGGAGCTTATTTTAAAGAACTGAGTGTGATTTACGACAAATACTTCGATGTTATACTTTCTTTACAGTTGATAAATCATTGTGTACATTGTTGTACACAGGACGTCCTCTTTGAAAGGACAATTTGCCGTTATTGAGTCAATTACTCAACAATTTACTGCTATACACACTGACTTCTTGTTTACATCATTGATGTTCCAGTAAAACATATTACTTGGATCATTTTGTGGCAATCAAATAATCACCATAATCGTCTTTACTGGCTACTGGCCAAGATTACCTATACCTAGACTCAGACTCCAGCCAAACTACCTTGAATTATTATAAGATTTACTAGGAAATACTATTTAACGGTACCTAGCGTACGAAGGTCCCGCAACCATCCAACACAAATAATAAGTTTCATCAACAGACATTTATGTTGGTGCGAGTATAAAAGCTGGCGCTCGGACTTCTGCGCTAAAAGATATAAATATACTTCTTTAATGAACTAGACCTTTGTTATGATTTATGACGGATTTCCTAGGCTAGGCACTGTTCGCGACAGATCGACATGGAGATCGAACCCGCGACCACTGGTGTAGCAGCCAACTTCTCAACCATTACACCAAATCTGTTGTCACCGGTCAATGGCTTGTTGAAGTAACATTTTTAAGTCTATTTATTGTGTGAATGTCTGATGTGTCATGTTTTATCGTACTTGTGATAAAAAGATTTGCGTGAATTTAAGATCACTAGATTCAACAAAGACCATTGAGCCGAAATATATACATACTTACTGAAGCACAGACCAAATCGCGTCGTTCCAACTCAGGTTAGTTCAAAAAAACATCTGAATGGTTTTTTTGATTAATACTTAATCATAAACGAGTAATAATCGTTACAATCCTCGTTACCTAATAGCTCGATTAAACTATTGTTCTTAATCAGCCCCATACATATACCGTTCGTCTGTCATATAAGTATTCGCGGTACTCGCAGTTTAAATTGAGTTAAGTTAAAGAATAACCATAGTTGAAGCAGTCGAAGTTGTCGCCATTATAGAAATCGGTATACCCACGTACAATCATCATCACATTTTCGATTCCTGCCTCATGCCACGGTGACCAAATGTCTTTTTCTGGTTTTCGGATCTTTAGTAAAGATAATGCATGGAAAATGCTAAAGACAATATTATCCATCATCACATTGCCAAAAATAAAATCCCGTTCGGGAGCTACGAATCGTAGCCTAATAACACAGAATAAAGAAAACCCCTATTTTTAGGGCACAGGAATCTCAGGATGAAAATGCAATATATTTAGAATGTCCACGATCGAAACTTTATACCTATATGAAATGTAGGAACTTGAAATGCGCAAACAGGTTTGACGTTGTTTTGATTAAATTATTTGTTTTTGCAAAACGCATGCATAGGTATTGCGTATTTTCTTACTCAGCTAGTCTTTTGAACCGACTTACGCGTGATCTTGATCAGTGTACAAAAACAAGGAAGCGATATAGCGTCGGTGACGCTCGCCTTGTTTACATTTCGTTAGTTTATCGTTTAATTGTGCCTATTGCTTATTAACAATTCAAAGTATTCGGCAAACAATTAAAGACAGATAACACTCATTCAAATTTGACATTGTTATATCATATTTGCTACGTTTGTTTTTTTAGTGCGCAAATGAAACTGTTTTGACCTAGAAAGAAAGTTAGATACCGTCAACAACAACTTGATTGTAAGCCATCTCTATATATAAAAATGGATTGCTGTTCGTTAGTCTCGCTAAAACTCGGGAACGGCTGAACCGATTTGGCTAATCTTGGTTTTGAAATATTTAAAATGGTCCAGGGAAGGTTTAAAGGTTGAGTAAACATGAGAAAATGCTAGGCATATAGTAACAAACAGTTTTCTCTTAGTGTTCCTACCTGTCACGTGACACTGAATGTTTGACAACAGTACGAAGTCTGTCGGGACAGCTAGTTAATTTATACAAAAAAGGAAGATACGTCCATGCGAATTCGAAAACTAGCACATGACATTGACTTATGAATGACGTGCACGCAAACAAGTCGCTGTCATATTGGCTAGCAAACAGGTCCATTGGACCATATTATATCTTCCTCTTTTGGTTTATATCAATGTTGTGAGCAGGCAGAAGCTAACCTGTGGTTTGCTAAATGAGCACTGAACAGCGTCCCTGTGTCTCTTGCCTGATTAAGAGGAATAGTATAGTCAGCCACATTTAAAACTTCACAATATACCTCCCCATATAGTTTGCTCGTGCGCTTTTAGGAAGTCTACTCACATTCAAAAATATCATTTTTGTTAGATAGAGACAGCTTTGCAATTCTGATTCATGCCAAATCTGAACCCGATCTTCCTCAGAAGAAAACGCCAACTTTGATCGTCTATCGCTCACCTTGAATTGGTATTCTCCGTCATTTGTATATGAATATCTTTAAAATGATTTTTGGCTTGGTCCTTTACTCAAACGATCACATTCGCGTTATTTTTAAGTTTTACTAAACGCTAAAATACAATCTCCTTTCGAATTCACTGCTCGAACGTTCGATGTGCATATTCAGAATGCCACCCCAGTCCGGATTCCGAATAAGGGATACTTGATAATCTACTACGAGTAGAAACGTGAGTTGCCCTTCAATAAAATAAGCACAACCTAGCCAGAATACCTATTTTTGGTAATTACACAATTAGAAACTACCTTCCGGTACCGGAAAACACCGAAAACATACAAGCAACGCGCGCGGTTAACGTAGTGGGCTCGCCCTACACCACGTTAAATTCAAAATTCGTTTGCCAAATTTTGGGTGGGCTTCCAAGGCATTCATTCACTATGATGGTTACTGCCAAAGTAACCTGTGGCTGTCTCCTAAACTCCGGACATCGTCAAGCAGCTGTTGTTTGAGTTTCCCCAATAAACGTAATATTTGTACATTATTGGTATAAGAAGGTCATGTTTATGTAGATGTTAGATTCTTTATCAGCGGTAAGTAACTGCGCGCAGTGGACTGTTTACTCACTGTGCTGATAGCCGATTGCCCGCCGATAATGTTGGCGGGAATGCAATGCGCCCACAATGTATGACCACGTGCCGTTCACACTTCAGAAGTCAAATAAAATTCTGAGTAAACGATAAATCCTTATTTCCAACAATGACAACGTGTTCGAAATAGTGTCACAGACATTTTTATGATGCCTGAATGTAGATTTGGTGCTTAACTGGTAATTTTATAATCCAGGTAGGTTAATTAAAATTTAGAATGCCGATTGACAGTGAAGCTTACAGACAAGTATTTATCAAGGCGATTGTAATACTTAAATTCTAATTTATCCTTTTGTTTACGCGTTGGACTTAAGGTTCCTTGGATAGGAAGGAAAACCAAAATATATGCCTACAACAGCCGTATAAATCCCATTGCTGGGCACAGGTCACAACTTAACAATGGCATATGCCATACTTGAGTGGAGTGTTAAGTACAACTTTACAGCCAGATGTTATCAAGCCATCCTAAAGCCGCTGACTAGACTTAAAGTCTGACATCTAGCGCCGTTAACCGGGGCTTATTGCTACAATGACAATCGTTACCGATCTATTGCCCCCCCTAAGCCGCAAGCCGCAGTCAAGTAACGAACGAGTCGAATGTAGAGTTCTGTACTTGCTAATCTTTGTTGCCAATAGGATCACGCACTAACTTGTTGGACTCTTTGATGTCCCAGATATGTATTTATAAATCGATTGCATGTTGTTGCAGACACGTCGCGCAACCTGTACCTGCTGCACATCCTGACGTGGGTGATGAACATGTTCGGCATCTTCTTCATCCTGGCGGCGCACGAGCACTACTCCATCGACGTCTTCATCGCGTTCTACATCACCTCGCGCCTCTTCCTCTACTACCACACGCTCTCCAACAACCAGGCGCTCATGCAGAACGACTCCTCGAGGTGGGTTCTGTAATTGATAATAAACGCTCTGCCTTCTTATTTATTTATTGCACATAACAAAAAGTAGAAATGGCTGACTTACCTTCGACGATCGATTTGGACATGAACTTAGCTACCACGCCTAAGGTCGCGGGTTCGATCCCCGCACTGTAAAAACTTTTGGGTACTTGAACACGTCTGTTAATATGGTCTGGTGGTCTCTATGTGAATTTAGTATGTACTTTTTTACAAAAAGTATTCCCATAGAACAAACTTCGCTTAGTTCGGCACTAGGTGGCCTAATGTCCTATTACTTTATTTTTAAAAAAATACGTAATTCCAAGAATTATTCTCTTCTACGGAATATATTCTTCTTCTATGCTCTTAACGATATGATAACGATATTGTTTCAAAAACCTGTTCAGCTGGGTTTTTAAAACTATATCGTACATATCTATAAAGTTTGACAGACGTGCTAGTGCAAGTAGACGATTAGCCCAAATAAGGCTGAAAAAAAGTGTAAGGTCAATGCCAGATTTGTGCTTTTTTGCTTCAAATTTATCCTCATAATAAGCGACACTACGAAATGGCATTATAAAACATGGTGACCCTTTTTTTTATAAACGGGTTAAAAAAAGGTTTTTTTTTTAAAATCTGAATAGATATACCGTTTTAGTTTTTGTTAAAATCGGTCTCGAGGCTACTTTGAGCATTTTTCGATATTCCTTAACAGTTATGGATTCCGCCTGAAGTCTGAAGTTTTAGGGACAAAAACTGTTACTAAAGTTATTTTCACTGGTTTTAGTTTTTTATTTTTACTCGTTAAACGTTTCGTTTATAAACCCAAATGAGCCATTCATATTCTTCATCATATTCATGGTAAAGTTGAAGTCCATTTTGGTTGTAAATGGTAACAAACTTTTTGACTAACAAACGCATTACATACTCGTTACTTGTCCCTAAATTACATACACTCTAAAAATATGACCATCTGTCTGGCGTAGTTGAGTTATGAAGTAATTAATCCGTGTGACGGTTGACTTTATTAATGGTGCCCTAACACGCTTTTACGCAGAACACGAAAACTAGGAGGGTCTGATTAATTTGTGACATGTTACGTGAGTGTTATAAATGATATCATGATAGTTTTAAAACGAAACATTGTTGAGGTTCTCTTTGAATTTCCAGCAAACAGACATGATTGACCCCCTTTCCTACCCACAAAAATGATTAGAAGCCGAAATATTACAAGTACAATTAGCATCAAAATGAAGTGTGCTCATCGGTGCTAGCAGAAAAGGTATTGACAGTTTGACAAAAGGAACTGTACACAATACAAACGATACAATGGCAGAGTCGTATGGCATTCGAATTTGTTTTGAAACAAACACAAAACAAGTGTGCAATTATTTCAATGAAGGCACCTTTACTTTAATACTCCAGACATTTTGATGTTGACTGTACCTACTAAACAATATGTTTAAGGCGATAGAATTTCAGTCTAGCAGCGCGAACGGTCACTGCTCTAAAAGTGTACCTAGTTAATTTTTGTGAAGATGCCATCTCATCGAAATTCTTTTAAAAATTTCATAATTGCCAGTCCGCGAGATTGTTAAAAACCTTAATACATAATGAGTTTCCTTATTTTCCAGAACGAGAATATGGTTCCCACTGCTCTCATTCTTCGAGTCTGAAGTGGACGGTATCGTGCCCAACGAGTACGAAGGGCCCTTCACAATCCTGCACAATCTGAAGGAGTGGTGCGTGCAGCTGCTCGCCGAGGTCAAGGAGTCCTCCATGGCCAAGATCGCAGGCACGAAGCTGCAGGAGGGCGCGGCTATGGGCGAGTACTCCGTCGTCAGGCTGGTCGACGGCATCAAGAGGAACCTGAGTCTGGTGGAAGAGTACAAGAGCACGCGGCCGAGGCTGGTCACTCTAGACAAGAACACCCAGGCCTGCATGCTGGACGACCAGCTAGACACCGACCTCCGCCACAGAAACATCGCCGAGTTCGCCGAAGAGTCGCTCCTCAAAGAATTCAGTAATCCACCGTCGCCAGTTTTAAAAAAGAATATATGAAGGAAGAGTGTTTTATAGAATAGAGGCTATATTTTATAGAAATAATCATTGTAGTTGTATTTGTACAATGAAATTATTAGATACCTAATGTTTTACATTTCCATTATAGATTTTATATCGTGTTATTCCATAATTATTTATTTTAATAAGATAAGTTGAACGTTATTACAAATTATTAAGGAGATTTATTTGCTCAAATAATCAAATAAAAATATTTCGCTTATTGTATCTTTTTTTTTCATTGGCTAAATGAATCAATAATGATGGGTGAAACAACCAAGAAACATATGGCTGTGCAACAAGGAGAGGCGGCGTGGGGCCGACCGTAAAGCGAAAATATCATAACATTCAGACCAATACTAAAAATAATCACCAGATTATCTGACCCAAAATTAAGCAGAGCTGGTATTATGGGTGTCTAGTAGGACTGATAGGCAAACTGAAATACATTGAAAAACCTACTTTAAAGTTAGTATACAAAATATTAATCACATGAATGTTTGTCCTAGGCGGTGAAAAAACCCGCGACCTTTGGTGCTTAATGCAGGACCTCTACTAATTGAACCAACGGGCTTAAAGTAATCCGAATTGACCCGTTAGCAAAATGGGTAAGTGACCATGTCATGCCTGGAGTGCCGTAACTCTTGGGTTCGATTCCTACCAAGGCCAAACTTATGGATGCCATTTTTTTATTTTAATGAGTAAACCTAATTATCTTGGAACGGGCGACGTAGGTGACCCATTTAGGATCTATATTCCACTGTAAACATCACACGATAGCATCTTCTCATGTGTGTGGCTATTTAAGAAAGTTTCGATACGAATAGGTATGTTGCGATTGTTCAGTAAGTCCATGCGATACCAGCCCACGAAGTATCTTAGGATCTACTCTGAGTTCAGCCCACTTTAAGAAGTATCTCAGGGTCTACTATGAGTTCTCGCTTACTCAGGACTAATCTGTTCGCAACGCATCTTAGGTTTTGCAAGCTGAGCTCGGCTCATGAAGCCGAAACTCCGATCACTGCCTCTCTTATCAACGTCACATTTGCTCATAGGTTTTTTTGACTGATCACATAATACATACATGATTAGCAATTAGAGCGTCCGGTTATGATGCAGATTATGATAGAATAGTAGCAACTGCTGCTACCGCAATTGCCTCGCGCACCCGTGAACCGAGATCTACCCCTGCGTGACTGAAGGTAATTTTTGGAGTAAGTAGGTATAGACTAGCTAGAGCATTTACTTGTATCAGAACATCGAGCATTGCGTATTCTTAAATTTACTCAAACGGCTCCTCGAACATTACCCTCGATGTTTTGTTACATCCCTGATGATTTTTTATGGTAATGCTTAGGCTAACTGATTTTTTGCCTGTCATAAGAACGGTACATTACTCGGTACTCGGAAACGCTTGAAGAAATGGTATGTTTATTACACACCTTTGCAGAGCAAACTGAATAATTAAAAAAAAACATTTTATCTCATTTTATATAATTCATATGAAAAATTAGTTAAAAACTGTCTTTAATATAACATAAATTTGATGTAGCTTTGTCGAGAGATAAAGCCTAATGTAAAGATCAATACAAAACCAACCACATGTTCTTTCAAGAGAATGCTTTATGATGATCTATTTTTTATAAATAAACACATCTAGTATTTACCTTTGATAGCACCTACCAAAATCTAGCGAACATCATCTTAAGATAAATCTTAAATTAAAATGTATGTATGAATCTATCATTAACTATATGATGGTCACTAGAATTATTCCGATAACAAGAATAAAGCACTCTTACAGGTTTTAATGTGAATAAATAAAATACTTTGTAAACTTTTAAGTAAATTAATTTTGACTCTAGAGTCGATTAATGTATAAAAAAAATATTAATACTTTAAAATAATACAAGCCTTAATGAAGGATAAAAATTGTTAAATAGAAATCTTACTCTGGAACTTCATATAAAATCGATCAATAAATCTAATATGACATTTTACGATAATAGGCCACTTCATAAAACTTGTAAATATACATCGCCACATAAAAACAAGTTCTCAACATCTTTGCGTTATATACAATGACTAATATTACCAAAGAAGTGAATGATGCATTATAAATAACAGAACAGACTTAATGAACAGTGCTTGCTTAGTGCTAATGGGGCTTAATTTGAGCTGAGAAGCAAAGTTTAAGTGTCCAGTCGTTATTCAGCAGATGCTGCTTGCTCGCTTGCAATCAGTGCTTCTGAGGAATTCTCTTTTTTGCTTTCAATGGCATCTTCGGTGGGTTCTTTTTCTTGGGACTGTTCACGAGAACTGACAGTGCCATTCTCATTAACGGACTCTTTCTCTGGAGTGTTTTCCTTTGCAGTGTTTTTAGATTCTAACTCAGTTTCTTTAACAGGAGAAAGTTCTTTTTCTACGGGTGCTTCCTCTTCTTTTTCAACAGACTTTTGTCTATCTGGAGATGTTTCTTTAGCAGGAGATTCTTCTTTAGTTGCTGGTTTGTCATCTTCTTTGTCAGGTGAAGGTTCTTTGGAGGCCGCTCTCTCAGAAGGAGTGGCCTCCCTTGAAGGAGTTTTTTCTTTTTCAGGAGCTTCCTCAACTTTTTCCTCAGCTTTGTCTCCATCGCCTGTTTCTCTTTCTTGAGAGTTTTCTTTAGATTCATGTTCTTCTTCCTTTTCTACATCTCCATTAGTCACCTTTTCCTTTAAAAAAAGTTTCAATGAATAAAAATATAAAAGCTATACAATAACTTGCCTGGCCTGCCCACTTTTAAAGCAGCTCTTAAAGAGTATGTTTGTAAAGTGTTACTTTCAAACTGCAATCCAGAGGTGAAGAAAGATAATTTGCATTATTAACCTACTTAAAAAGTATGACTAACAAAAAAAGATAATTCTTATACATGGAGTGGTACAAATTCTTTAGAAATTATTATTATAATACACAAACATATACCACTTCAGCTAATTTTATTATACACTTGAGAGAACAGACCTGATAAAATAAATACAAACTCATTTATTTGATACCTAATAATATAGCCTGTTTATAACACTATGTGACTCATGGTATTGTTTTCATACTGTTTGGCAACTACAATATGCATACAGATCTACTGTTTTGCCTACAAACCCTATTATTTAAGACCACCAAAAGCATTTAAATTGGTGACAGCTTGAATCATGCCTTCCTCTATTACCTTAACATGAATAATGAATAACAATAAATATTGCATTTACCTGTTCACTTTCAGCTGCTGGTGGTTCAGGGGGTACTTCTACTTTCAGAAACTGTTCCAAAGTATCTACTTCATTAGACATGTCAAACTGGTCATAGTCCTGGAAACACAAGATAAGTAGGTATATGTAAACCTAATTTTCTGACACATTGAAGGTCAATGTCTCCTCAAGCTGCAGGAGGCAGGACAAAGGACACTCACCCCGCAGTACTCGTCATCGTTGAAGATCTGCGGCGGCAGCGGCGAGCGCGGGTTGGGGTCGCTTACGGTGCCGCCGTTCGACGTCGCATTGTTTTGCATGAATTCTTTGTCATCCTCTCTTCCAGGTTCCGTTATGTCAATGACATCATATTTTATGTTATTCGAATCTAGTATCATCAAAACACGTTGTTGCCTCTTTTTCACCTGGAACCATTATTAGTCACGTAATCAAAAACACGAATTTTGCGAATCTGCCCTAATGAAGCAGTGATAAGCACCCGGCCACGGGCCAACCCTGGAATTTTCTAATATTAACTTACCTCTTTGTTTCCAGAAATACCACTAATGTATATTTTGACAACCATATTTGAAATTTGTCTTCTCAAATTACAATAACAACGAATAAACTCGTAGAAAATTAAACTAAAAAAATAGGCTTGGCCATTAGTCAATCTGTTTTAGTAATAATAATTAGGAGATTAGTGACAGTTGCAATGTTGCTATAACCAATATATGAAATACTGCTACAGATATTTAATTTATTAATTTTTGTGACTCGGATTTAATTTGTAGTTGCATTGTTAATAGTATTTGACTGAGCACGTTAAGGAATTGTAACGTGAAAGTATTCACAACTCAGCGTTTCTGTCCTCAGACGACCAGACTGTTTCTAGCATGTGGCTTCGTAGGGGCCGTATGAACAAACACTCAACCCTGAATGTTGCAAATGCGATGCGGTGAGGAACATGTGTATTAATCTCTTACAGATTCGAGCGAGCCAAATTTGCATCTGAAAGCATCTTGTTTCAACCAACAAACAATTTTCCAACGGAAATATTCATGGTATGTTCATTGTTCTTGGAGAGTCACTAAGCGAATGCACTGCACGATTATGAAACTAGGGGCAACAAACTGCACAAAGGTAAGATCACAAAAGTATTGTAGTCGTTTTTGTCGACAGCTGTTGTGTGTTTAGCAGTAGAAAATATTCAGTTTCAGTTCGTTTTGTTCTGGCAATACCAAAGACGTTTCTTTTCACGCACACGCTTTTCGTCATTGGTAGTTGGTTTTTGCATGGGTTTTATCAAAACCAGTCTCGAGACTTCTTGAAGATTTTTACATATTTCTCATAGTTTAGGATTTGGCCTACTTGAAAAACTCACCCAGTCTGCTTGCATCATTTTTGTTTAGAAATAGCTGAGAGCTAGTTGTTGCCTCTCCGGTGGTGGGGAAAGGCAACTGCCTAAGCGTCTCCGCACAAGCCTCAAAACCCCGCCACCGGCATAGCAATACTTAAATCTACCTATTTTCTATAGTTTCTCCATTACTTATTATAATGGAGTATCCCGATGGTGGCGTTCTTTGGCCCATATGCTAATAGTCGACATACTAGTCACAGTAGGGGGTCGTTCAAGGAGACGCGGGGCGTCAAGCAGGTCGGGTAGGGAAGCGAGCTGCAATACGGCGATGTTTCGACGTTCAAGCGTTGTCGCGTCTCACCAAGCGACGGGTGGTGAACGACGCCGCGACTGACGTGGCGGTTGAACTAGCAATTTTCGGAACGGGTACGTCCGATTGCCATCATCTCCCAGTAACACCCTAAGCCGAGGCTTAGGGGCCAGGGGGGGCCCCTGGGGGCACCCTTAGCCACGTTACTAGAATGGTAGGGGTTGTGAGCCTTCCGCTCACCCCATTGCCCGGTAAAGCTGTGAAAGTCGCATTTTGGACTAGTAGCTAGTTAATTTAAAAAAAAGGGTACACCACTACTATTTTAAATGTTTGAGTTTGCGACGTCGCGGGCTGCTTCACCCCCCGCCACACAATCGCCCGCCCCGCGTCGCCTTAAACGAGCCCTAAGTGGCGGTATTTCGAAAGTCATCAAACAACGCAATTCGATTTGTAAACGTAGGTAGGTATCTCACTATTCTCACTGAAGTAGTTCGAGGATCGAGGGTGTAGCCAGTGTCTTAAGTAAAGCGGTGAAATGAAACAACAATAATATGTATATGTAAGTACAAATTTAATCCATACAATTATGAATTATCATACACAAGCGTATTGTCCTGTAAATACGAAAAACTGTGTGCACTATCGTGATCGAGGCAAACCATGGCGCCATGCGACGCAAGCGCAACACGCGAACGCGCGGAATGTTCTAAGTCACACGAACACGCTATGAACAAACTTTCTCACTGTTCCGTTCTCTCTATTCTTATCTTTAGTTTATTCAAAATTACTAGTAAAACGGCATTTTGTCAAGTGTTAAATTACATTTTATAGCCAGACTACATAAGTATTTAGGTATGTTTAATTCAACGAACGAACTTTCCAACTCATTCCGAAATTAGCTTCACTGTAACCATCACATTTTTACAATTACAATCACATTATTCGATAATTTTGCTAATACCTCTAAATAATTAATTACTTGACTTCTTAAATTAACTTTTATCGCGCACAACTGATATGGGTAAATTTCACCAGGGCCACAGAAGTGCCTGCTGTGTTACATAACTATAATAAGTTTTTACATAAATGTTCATACCTAAGTAGCAACGCTTAGAAAAAACACAAGCACCTTACAGCGCAACTTATGCAGAACTAGTGGATGCAACATGTCCGTTTCAATTTATGAATACATCTGTCTTGCCGCCAAAATATCGAAGAATAGTTCGTTCTCGTTAAGAATGCAGTAATTTCATACTTGTCCTTCGATCTAGCACGTCCCCTAACCAATCAATTCGTTCCTAATTAGAAAGTAAAGTCCAAAGTGACCAGTTGAATGCATACTTTCGAACGCAAAGGTTGTGGATCTGAGTTTTTTTGTGTGCGAAAGAATTAAATTTAAGAATCACTGCATTCTTAACGTGAACGAACTATGGTATTGGTCTCTAAAGCCTGAAGCGCGGAAGCCTGAGATGCAGTTACTGATCTGCACTATACCTAGGTATACCAGGACTTATAATTGGATGTTGTAAGAAGTCAGGTAATTTGACAGAATGTGACCATATTTCCCTAAAAAACCTGTAAATTTAATTCAGACTGTCATTTCACTACAGTTAATTAAAAGTCCGGCTATACATTTAATGAACCTAAGTAATCTCTCCTAAAGAAGACGTTGTCTTGCATGACCTCTGCACCGCAGTATCCGTTTAAGTAAAAAGTAAATTGTCTAATGAATATTCGGAATAAATATGGATTCGTTGAATATCAATGAAATTATTGAAAAATTTAATGTTTTTGGCAATGCGATGCAATGCGTGCCATTTTTCACCGTAAGCATTTTGCCACCGCAGAATCGCGTTATTGTGTTGACAAGGTCGGCGATGTCTTAAACGTAAACAAATTGGGTGTTGTGAATACCGCTCAGGCTCGTGCAGCAACAACATCGCGCGGTCGGAGCTGGCGCGCGGCCAGGCGGCGACAGTTGTCAGTCGCTCACGTCTGCGCACTCACTATTTATAATAGATTCAATTAACGACCCGACAACCATTTAGTTTGTGTCGTGAGCGGTGGCAGCTTAGACAGGCTTAGCAGACATACAAACACTTTGAAAACAGTCCTAATTAAGATTATTTTACATTCTTGTCAAGAATAAAGGAATTTATGAAGTCTTAAAAAATAAAAAATAAAGTTATTATGAGATACATGTATTAAGCAATTGAAAAATATCGTTCATTACATATTGCTTCACACATTGTTATTACTTCTAACACAAATTCAAAAACATAAAAAGTTTAGAGCAAAATTAATAAATAAAAGGAATGAAAAAGTGGAATGTTTTTAACAAAAATAGAACATAATTAGAAAGTTGTGCCAAAGTACCTAAGTACGAGATCATCGTCAAATATGTTGGCGATCGTTATTATGTAAATACAAATACTTAATATAAAAGAAAACAATTATGTGTATCAAATATAGCTATAAAAAATACAAGTCCTATAGAAATTACAAAATAAATAATGTTAAAGTATATTATGGTAACAAGTAAATTGATTGGTTATTTATAGCACAGTTATAAAAATCTAGATTATATATTATTATACAAACAGAAATATTTAAAAAAACTATATCGACTGCTACATGCGAACTAATACAAAGATTCTAATATCTGTCCTGTACATTATCTTCCTTGGGTCCCGAGGCCGATTCTCCTACATTTTCCCCGCTTTGCTATCGTGGGCGTAGGTTCAGGTAACTACAATCCAAGCGTGATATCGTGAAAATCTTAATCACTACCTGCAACCACTCGCAGTAGTGGAGACGCCTTAGACTGGTTTCAGAGTCACGGCGACAGACCGGCCGTCAGCGGGCGTATGAGTATTCAGATACCTTTTGGTGAGGCGTATATGTTTAGACCTCAAAGGAACCCAGCAATGCATGTCCACACACGCGCTGGAGAGCCAGCGGAGAGCGAGACTGTGAAACCAGCCTTACAGCGTGCAACATACATTCCTCGCTCCGGGGGTAGGAACCGAGCCTTGTTGAGAGCAAAACAGTTTTAGGAAAGCGGCGCAAGAAGTTCGCCGACATAGTGCACATGGCTTTACGCTTTATTTATGCTCGATAGTACAGTTAGCATCATAATGATGTGTGTTTAGTGTGTACAGAGTAGTCAAATACGGACATAATACGTGTTTTACTTGTTTTCAGATTTTGGTGACGCTTCAAATAATACCACTCTGTCAGCACATATAATTTTGATGCTGACTACACTACTAACTTATCATCGAACTAGTCTTAATATAGGTGGAATAAAATAATGAATTCACGTATCATCCTAAGTTATCTGAGTAGTAAAGATGATTTCTCAGATACTTGGAGAGCTCTAACTATCCAAGTATCTGAGAAATCTTCCGTATTTGAAGGTTACTAGTTGTATCTTTACTATTCATGGAAGTTCGCATAAAAATGTTATCAATAAATCTGTCTAACGGACAATCGGCCCCTGATGAAATGTGCTGTTTGTGCATGACTTCCCGCAGCCTATTTTTACAAATGATAATTTTTACAGTTGGAAATTTAATTACACCTACCATATGGAAATCTCGATTTTGTACTCAAAATTCATTCACAATTTTTTGGGATTTCAATTCCCTGAGACCAAATTAAAATTACTTCTCTTCTAACCAGGGCGGGTTAGTAGAGAAGTAGTACTCCTGCAGCATCATAGACTACTTACCTAAATATCAGATTTAAGCTTTATCAGCTACCAAAAATATTGCTAGTTTTATCATAAAAAATAAAAAAACCACCAAAACAATGTTTCAACAGAAAGAAAAAGCGCTTCATACAAAAAAATAAGTTTGAGATCGTTAGGCCATCATAGGCGCAGTGTGTGTGGTTCCCATCAACAGCAAAAGCTTCTGTAGCCTATTACTCCTTTACTATGGTCTATGAATTACTAGCTTTGACTGACTAACCTTCAGTTTCCTTCCGAAAATCTGATTCGAGATAATTAATGTCAAGTCAAATTTGACATATTATTTTTCATAGAAAATGTGTCAAATTAGCCGATTGAGACTCAATTACGATTAAATTGAAGCGTTTAAAATTAGTAGACTTGGGGCCCTGGTGTCCTAACACATTCTCATTCTATAACGAGCAATTGAGATTACAGATGACCTAAAAAAAAACACTGTCAAATTCCATAGGATTTCTTTCTATTGGACACCTTATTAAAATAGGGATTGCATTTTTAAAACTTTTTGTACAATCAGATTCCGATATCTAAAATTATTAGAGAAAAGAAAGCGATATACAGGGTGTTGGTTGTCTTTCAAACCGGGTGCTGTTGAGCAATTTCGCGAGTGATATTGTTTGGTTGGAAGCTCCGTTTAATACTTGAGGTGATGTTTAGTTAAAGTTAATTAACGATATCTCCACTGAAGATTACCTTTACTTACTTTACAACGATTGCCGTTCTGCCACGCTAACAGTGAGAGCAGCCAGTCTATTTGCTTTCAAAATGTTGTCAAGTACATATCGATCGCCACCTGGATCCTTACCAGGATATGCTAAATTATTTGAAAAAACCTCTGATTCAGAGTTAGCGCGGTAGCGTTTCTGTCATGGCACACTCAGCCAACGTCGTCCCAAAATGCTACAAAATTGCTCGGTTAACTAGGCGCGTTCCTCAACACAAAAAAGAAAAACAATTAATTTAAGTTACATCGGTATCGTTAATTATAAAACAACAAGCTGGATAGGTCACCGCCTCATTGAGCATATCTCCCGCTACCCCGCTATAGTATCACTCCTCGGAAGAGGTGGATTTAACGCACATTTGGACCAGCAAGTCTCTGAATAGCAACAAATCTATTCATTATCATACGATACTAGAAATAATAACCTTCTCCCCGTCCCAGTGGTCGTCGATACCACAGTAAACATAACAGTAGGTTATCTAAGTCTGCCCGCCGAGTTATTAGCCTAGCGTGCTCACAGACACGCGGCACAGCCCGTCCGTACTGCCGCCACCTTATTCCCCCATATTTTATGCTAGCGTGTGCGTGAAATTGCGTGCCGACACGGTGAGCGACACGCACGCACACATTCAAACCGAGAGCGGCACGTTTGTATGTAGATATTTTAGTGTTCTCTGTTTACTGTGGCGATACTCTGGCTTTTTGATTTGGGAACTGAGCATATCCAGCAGGTGATCGGTGAGTGTGTGGGGCGCTCGTGCCGGCGGGGGCGCCGGGGGCCCGCAGCGGGGGGTCCTCACACGGGGGTCCCGAAGTCGGGGTCCCCGTCGCCGGGCAGCAGCCGCGAGGGGAACTTGCCGTTGGTGAGGTGCGCGGGGAGCGGCGCGGGAACGGGCGCGGGCGCGGGGGCGGGGGGCACAAGCGCGGGAGCGGGGCCCGGGGCGCCCTCCGTCACGCGACGCGCTGAACCTATCCTGTACGACATACAACAATACAATATGTACCATTTATTTTATTCTCAAGGCTCGTAATCACGTCATTCACCCGGTAAGCGTCTACCTATTCATTAGCATTAATTTAAGATATATTTGAAGGTTGCCTGAAAGGGATTGCTCTATAGCGATAAGACCGCCTAAATTGTACATTGGTCTCTGTAATTTATTTGAAATGTAATATTGCTGTACTCTAAAGAATATGAAAAATTTCTATAAAATATAGATACTATGTATATTTTATTGTAATTTTTCATGGTTACAACATATTTTAAAATGTATTCATTAATTGTTTATTTTAGAACATTGGGCTCCTCTCCAATGACATGTCACGGTTATGACTCAATGTCTGCTCACCTGAACCCTTTGCTCTCTCTTCTGACGGGCTTGACATCACCGTTGTACCTTGCGGGCCACTCAGAGTCCGCGCCCGGGACGATGATCTCGTGAAGCGGGGGTGGAGGCGGCGCGGGGGCGGGGACGATTACTGAGGGGAAACAAACTTATTATAACTGGGGGAGTCCAAACGGAATTCGAAAACAACGTCCTCTTCGAGGGAGAATACACATGAGTTTGACAGTCCTTTGGCTTAACAAACAGAACTACTTTGTATTTTACGATATCCTCAATTAAAGGACTGGCAACGATAGTTGGCGATTGGACTCATGGCTGACGAGGGACGACAGGAACTACTGTGCTAGCGAGTGGCGCCCACACACCGTGACAGTTGCTGACGTGATACGATGCGCAGTTGTTAACGGAAACTGTACCACCGAGTTGACAATTGCCGACCATCAGTAGAGTTCACTGGTTCGCGAAGAAATCATGGGTTTGCTTGCTATTTCGACTTATTTGCAATAAATCGAAATTATCATGCAAACTATCAGGGTGCGTTTCTGGATTTCTTTTATTTTTCTTAATTTGATTCGTATTTTTTGAACTGAACAAGTAGCGTCTCTTTAGATTCAAATTATACTTTGACTGTTATGCTTTACATACCCAGTACACATCAAAAGGACTATCTATGCACCTTTAATTGTTAATCAATTTTGGCGCTTCTCTTTTCATTAGTCCGTGAGGTCTGTTACTTGTATTACCGGTTTTTATACCTACCACGAGCACCAACGATACAAAATAAAAAAAAATCCTTAAATTAAAATAAGTTTGCATGTTTTATCAATGATATTTTTGGCTTGTGGTGAGAAAGAACTTTATAATTTTCACTAGCGGCCGCCCGCGACTTCGCCCGCGTGGACTTAGGTGAAAATAAAATGTGACACATCTTTATAAATTGTAGCCTATGTGCTATTCAGATGCATAAGCTATAGTATAAAGTTTCATTAAAATCCATCTAGTAGTTTTTACGTGAAAGAGCAACACATACAAACTTTCACAATTATAATATTAATAGGATTACCTTCTTTGTCAGCGGCAGGATGTGTTTGCAAGGGTGGTTCTGGCGGCGGCGGCGAGCGCGGCGCCTCGTCCGAGGAGGCGGCGTCGGGCTCCACGGCGCGGTACGCACCTTTCGTGCGCCAGTCCTGCCCACCGAGAATATTATACATCAACACAATCGGCTTTCAATACCTGATCCTTTTTTAACTAAGTCCAGGGTCATAATGGGTGAAATGGTGCACAACAGACAGACAGAGTACTGTCAGCGTCTCGCAAAAATGTTAATTTAAGAACATGTTTTTTTTTATCTACTATATAAAAATAAGTCGGGTTTTCCTTCCTGAATAACTCCAGAACGCATGAACCGATTTCCACGGTTTTGCATTCGTTGGAAAAAAAACTTTTTTCACATACAGCTAAGTCCACGCGGACGAAGTCGCGGGCGGCTGCTAGTTTTCATATAGAAACATTTAAAAATGTAAATCTAAAAATCTGTTTTTTTATTTTCACATTGAAACATCCAAATCATTGGTCTTGAATTTAATTGAAATAATAAACGGTACGGAAAACTAATTCTACAGTAATAGCTGCGAATTAAATAGCCATTATTTATTATTTTATTAAACGGCTATGGTTTTTAATGAAATATGAGTGCAGAGCTTTTTAATAATAATAAGCGTAGCCCATAAAATCCCGCTTATTGAAAAGTATGGGAATATTTTCAACCGAACCAACAATTCTCAATTCTTCACAGACACGTAGATATTGTGGGGTGAAGCCTTATTTAGCTTGACGAAAATGTATTAAACCGAACTAACAAATGTTATTTCTTATCAGAGATGTAAATATTATGCTTTTGTCGGTTACCTGCGGCTTGCGTTTCTTCTTGGTTACGGGTCGCTTGGCGTGCACCGGCGTGGACAGCGCCGAGCCCGGGGACGACGACGCCGCCACGCCCAAGTAGCCACGCACACCCACTACCGGCTGGGGAGAAACATGTAAATTCTTCTTAGTTCAATTATTTAAACAAAAAATATTCCGTTTTACACAACATAAATTGAATATTTAACGAAAGATAACAAAATTATAATTATAATTAGTATAATTAAATTAATCAATAAACTAATAAAATACAAAATTGTTGTGTCCAAATTGGTGACTATGAATTCAAATTATTAAAGTGCAGAAATTACCAAATACATTCAATCAGATATACAGAAAGACGGCATAATTTCACCTATTTGTTGAATAACGAAAATTTCGTAGTGATAATTTTTAATTCAATCTTCAATTCCGCAACAAGTACAAAAGGCGGACCTAATATTTAAAGCTTTCTCTACTAATCAACCACAGGGCGAGACAGAAATGCCCTAGATTTAGAAATTTACAGATTACTGATTGTAATTTAAAATTTTTAGCAGAATAAAATTTTGTGCTGTCATGAAAAAAGTCAATCAGTAGGCCTAGCACGCTAACGTTAACGTTTTGGTAATCGAAATGAAAACGATACCTTCTTATTCCTTTGTCTTCAAGAAAAAAATGTATCATTTACTTATCGATTACAAAAACGTTATCGGTTCGTGCTAGGCCTACCGGAGAGGTGTATACAGACCTCGAGGTTGGCCTCAATCTTGATGGTGTCGTCGTCCATGTCGAGGATGGCGAGGTTGTTGTTGAGCGCGTTGTAGTCCGGGTAGCCGCGCGCCGAGCCCGAGCTGCCGCCGCTCGAAGCCTCCGACTCCGCTCTACATACAAACATCTTCATTTAATAATTTTAATATACATTCAACTAGCCCACATTCACTCACTATGGGCTTTATAGCTATCTACCACGTCTCGGATCACTTACTAATAAACCTCATAAAAAAATCAAGGTTTCCCAACGGGCAATGGAGAGGGCTATGCTCGTCATCAAATATCAAATACAAGATCAAAACAGGAATGAGTAGTCCAATAGTTCGCAGTTCAGCCTGCTAAGGTTTGAGTGGCAGTGGGCGATGCATATACAGCAAAGAACTCATGGAAAAGGTTCTCAAATGGAGACTGGAGTGTGGGACGCCCACCCGCAAGATGGACGGATGACCTGATAAAGATCGCAAGCATTCGCGGCCGATCTGGAAAACTATGAGGGAAGTTTAGTGGCTGACATGCGGCTGTTGTTGATGATGATAATTGAACATTCTAGATAACATTCGAATAGAGAGAAAAGTAAATAAAGAAATCTTTATACCTATTATAGTCAGGAGTCCGCGGAGCGGTAGGCGTGGCCCCGGATCCATCGGGTTCTCCCCCGAATACTTCGCCGTCTTCAGGGTATAGAGGAAACCTGAAGAATAAAAACATTTTTGAGCTATCGGTAAAAATCAAGGTCGCCAAGTGCCTACAGGAGAGAAGCAGACAAGACTCTTATCATTAACTACCGACCCATCTCACTCTTGAACCATGTCTTTAAGCTTTTCCTGTCAGAGCCATTACGAAACGTCTTGTTGAAGTTTAGCCTCCGGAACCTCTTGGTAACTATACCATAGATCACAACCAAACGGCTGTCTACACTAACTTTGATGTTTTCTAGAGTGGAGAACTCGTCTCGAAAAGCGCAGCGTCGGCCGCCCGCTGGCCAGGTGGGCAACAATTTGCAAAAGGCTGACTAGCTGAGAATAGGGCGCGCGCGACTAAAAGAACTGTATGGACTAAGTGGATTGGTAAAGGGTAATGAAACGTTTCTATTTGGAATAAGAAAGGTGGCCGCAAATACCTATAATTATCTTCTGACAGGCGGTCGTCGTCGTCCGTGGCTATAAACTGAACGCACAGTGCACAGTCCCCTTTGACACTCTGCAGCGCCTGCACTGCTTCTTTGTGGCACGCCTGCAAACGATAACAAGCATTATTATTATCATTCGGACATTTTAACTACTACGAAAGACCAGGGTAGAAAGAAGGCAGTAACGTATGAGACCCGTTGCCAAAACTATTGGAATGTTCACATATTTCGCATTTAAAATAGTAAAAAGCTTTGTCATGATTAACGTTGGTCAATGTGTTAAATATTTTAATAAATACTTCGAAACTCGGTGTAGCTGCCTATTCACAAAATGTAGTGTGTTTATAGAAGAAAAGTATGCTTATTGTTAAACTCGTAATAAGGAATTGTAAAAGATGAACATCAAAAAAGAATCTGTGATCACACTAGGTACAATCTGCGCATCTGTGTCTTGCTTGCTTACAATTACATAACATGAAACATACCCTCACGACCATATTCCTAATGGGTTAGTCAGAGGCAGATTGATTGTTGCCGTCATGGTGAACGGAACATTTAGAAGCCGTTTCGCCGAAGCAACTTGAACCCAACGTGGTAAGGGTTGTTTCCGGGTTGCTTGGGTTTTATATCGGCGTTCTCCATCACCGGAGAGTTAGCCGCATATTGTACAATGAACACAAAGTAGGTGTGTTCTGGCCATTTAATCTCGGGACCATCGGGTTCCGAGCCAGAGTGTTTAACCACTGGGCCACGACGCTCTCACAACTATCGAGTTACAAATCTATTTAAGTGCAGTCGCCCGGCTTGCGAAAGGCGCGGGTTCGAGTCCCGCCTGATGCCAAGACCGAATGCATTTTTCTGGTTTTCCTATCTTTAGTAAGATGATAATGCATTATCCCTAATGCTAAAAACAAAATAACCTATCAAAATCGTAGTTTCATCTTAATCGAAAGTCAAATATTTGCAATAATGTTTCTTTCGAGTGTTTAAGGTATATGCCTAAACATTGGTGAAACCAACCTGGCTGTCAGGTATAACATACCAGAGAAATTCGTCCGGTCTGTTAATGGTCTCGGTAGCATAATTGGTAGTGCAGTCGCCCGGCTTGCGAAAAGCGCGGGTTCGAGTCCCGCCTGATGCCAAGACCGAATGCATTTTTCTGGTTTTCCTATCTTTAAATCTATTTAAATTGTCGTAAAGTGATAAAACAATGGCACTAGCCTGCGTGAGGTCGACGTCGTTGATGGCGAGGATGGCGTCTCCGACGTAGAGCTCGCCCGTGAGCGCGGCCGGCCCGCCCGCCTCCAGCTCAGAGATTAAGATAGGCACGCCGTGCTCGCGCCCGCCCTGGGGAATACATTATAATTCATACTTTTGAAAGAAAACTCCCAAATAATCATCAAATTATTAATCAGCACGACTTAGTGCTAGTGATGTACAAGGCTCGAGGCGTCCGAGTCTTTTTGCATAAAGCTCGGTGTCGTTTATAAGGCTCGCCTCGTTTGCATTGAGCTCGACGACTCGGGAGTCGATAGCAGAGCTCGAGCCTTTTTGAAAGATCTCGAGTCTTTAGGAAAGCTCGAGCCTTCTTGTAAGCTCGAGCCTTTGAGCGCGTGGTACGAGTATTTTGGGATTTTTAATGTGTGTCTTATATTACTTCCAACAAATATTTTTAGTTCTACTACTGAAATCTGATAATAAAAACGCGAAAGTTTTTAAGAATGTGTTTAGGCATTCATGGATGTTCAATACTCTTTACGTAAAATTAGGTTTTGAACACCACCAACTACGTCATTAATTTATAACTAAGCTACGGGGATATTAAAGTCGTAAACTTGACCTTTTATTGACAGCTTCCATTTATTTTAAGGCTCAAGCTTTTTACGTTTCGAGCTCTTCTGAAGGCTCGAACTCTTTTAAAGACTCAAGCCATGGGTCAGAGAGCTCGCGGCTCGGCTAGGCTCGGGACTCCGAGCCTACCGAGCTCACCGAGCCCTGCCATTCCGCCTCGAGGCTTCAAAAATAGGGCTCGACGCCTCGAGTCTTGTACACCACTACTTAGTGCTAAAGCTAAGCCGTGTAAAAATCTGACTCGCCAGTAATTCAAGATTTCAAGATCCACTGCATCTTCATGGCGCTCGAGTGTATCTACATTTAACCTCGTAGGCCCCCTTCTTTCATATCCTATTTCAGTGGCCATTTCAGTAAGGCTAGCCTTACTTCTCATATGGTATTACTTCTCTTATGGTAGAAAGGGTAGTGTGGTAGGTACCATAGGTGGTTGTTTTAGTGGTAGAAACTTGCACTAGAAAACTTTACTGGCTGACATTTTAAGACTCCAAATCGGTATAAGATCAAGATGACATTTGATGTCATATCAATACATAAATAGTCGCGCTCCTGGCTAAATTCCAAAATACAGTACAAAGTTGTAAAACTCTTAATTAGTTTAGACTGTTCAAATCAACCATCAATTTAGTTTGCATCAAAACATAGTTTCGACTTTTGTTCATAAAACAAAGTATCCACTGTGGCAGGAGCTGGATGCGAGCAGCCGAAGATCGAGCTCAGTGTAAAAGGAGAGGTCTATATTCAGCAGTGGACTGCAACAGGTTGATGATGATGATATACGCAATAGGGTCGATGATCCGTTGACTTTGAGTCGTTTAGAGTTATATGTCCCGCAAAATTATGTCCGAGGAGCAGGTCGCCGACGGCACCTACTGTTCGCGTCACTGCGGGACCGGCGCACGCGCCATGCTTGCAACACCCCCACGGCTAGGGCGGTATGCCTCCTCAACGCATTCCTAACCAAGCCCCGGGACGCCGACATATTTAACGACTCACTAGCCTCATTATTAAAAAAAATTGAATTTGTTTAATTATTTGTTGTGTGTTTTTATTTTATAAGTGTTTTCTGTTTTCCCTTTTTTTATTTTACTATTTTATCATGTAAGTGTGTTGGCTGTCTAGCTGTAAGCTTGCATTTGATTGTTAATAATAAACAAAGTACCCACCGTAACCGAGATGCCAAGTCCTAGATGCGGCGAGCGTCGCACGCGCACGGTGCGCGGCCGCGCGCGCGCCTGCCGCGGGGCCGGCAGGGCCGCGGGCGCGGGCGGCGCGGGCGCGGCCGGGCGAGGAGACACGCCGCGACACACGCGGACCAACGTCTTGTGACGCTGTAGGAGGATCTCTGCTTCCACCTTAAACAAAATGGGGAATAATTCTTCTATGTGTTCTGTACCGTATATACAATGGGGAGTGCTCCGAAGAGTTATTCAAGATCGCACCGGCCTCTTCCTTCCATCACCGCACAACGCGTCATAAGCTGAAGTTCCATGCTCATCACCTGGACGGTTGGCGCTCTTCAACTGTGCGATTCACGCGTCACTTTTTACCACGTACAGCTAAAATATGGAACGGTCTTCCAGCGGCGGTGTTTCCGGAAAAGTATGACATCGGGGCCTTCAAGAAAAGAGCGTATTCCTTTCTGAAAGGCAAGCAACGCATCTCGTGACACCTATGGTGTTGCAGTTGTCCATGGGCAGAGGTGATTACTTTCCATCAGGTGACCCTCTAGCTCGTTTGCTCCCTATTACATAAAAAAAAAGGTTCGGAGACATAGGTACGAGCTGTCAGGCGCGTTATCGCCGAATCTTACTAAAATGACAGTAGATCGTTGCACGTCATTATTTGGCAGCAAAATGGCCCAAATGCCAATAGCCAAAATGGTTAATTTTTTAGCGCGAGAGACATAATTATACTAGGCCTGAGTTTGCCGCTTGTAACTGCTCCAATTTCCTGATGAGCTGAATCAGCTCCTCCGACACTCCAGGCGATAATAAACCCAACCACAGATTTTGTATTGGCCATTAGATCAATCTTCTTATGTTATAACTAAGCAACGGGATATTTAGATAGCCTCAAATAAACAAAATCGTGTTTTTTACAACGTCTACTAAATATTATAAAGAAAGCGCCAAGTAAAGTTCGACAATTATTGTTACTTGTCTTTTTTTTAAATAGAAAAGAAGATAAATATTAGCACAAAATAATATTATTTAGATGCGCGTTGATGTGGCTGACTTAGTAATTTAGGAGGCAACTTAGATTTTTAGAGTCGGATATTGCCATTTAAAAGAAGTCTGTTTAATTACTACCCAAACAAAAGGTAATAAAATGATTATCTAATCTGAATAAATTAGTCATTAGAATCCCACTTCTGGGAAAGCAGAGGCGTCCAGCTCTTCACACTATCTGCGTCTAGAGGTTATATTAGCACGTTATACCGGCACCGCAACTGCACGGCTCCGACCCAGCAGATAATTACTGACATTCAGATTAGAGCATTAAGTTGTAAGTAGTGCAATATATTTTAATATGAGAAAGCCACCGGCAAGCACTACCACGAAATTGACACACACATTTATACATCTTGATTAGTTTTTTGAATACTCTTCCAACATGCAACTTTACTGCTCAGTAATATTAGTTTCGATTTATCGGCCGTGTGCATGAACAATACATTACAATTTAAGAAGGTGTTGCTTTCCCTATTGTTGGCATTTCAAACTAAGATTGTATGGCCGCCACTGGTTGTCATTAACACTGTTCACTTTGAGTGTTACACGAAAAGAGTTAATACCAAACTCTCACTTTCAACAGACATCATAATAGCCAATATTTAGACAAAGCGTGTAATTTATTAACCAGGTGTTCCTGGCAGAAAATACAAACCTATTCATTTTAGCCGCCGCCACTACTTACTCAAAGAAGCGAAAATTAGAATGATTACACTGTCGTTGTCAATCAATATACTGTTTGTATTATGTCTGGAGGTATGTCTTTAACAACACGCTAATGGCCCATTTCTTATTCCTGTTGTGGTCTTTTTTATTTTCATAAATTACATACTTCTAGAAAAGTTAATGTGAAAAAGGGAATAATTCCGAAAACGATAGCCTTACCTGTGCCCATAATGAGTCCCTGACTTCAGCTCTCATATCTCTCCCTAGCAATTGCAGCTGTTGTATTCGCCCAGCCAACTCCTTATCAAGGTACTTTGTCGCCAACCTGTAACCACAGATCAATGGTAGGTGAGTAATGGTAATGAAGTAATTAAGAAACATAAACCACCAATGTTTAGATATGTTGCCTAAGCACTAACTTGCCGATTTAGAATGAGTGGAATATCTTGTTGTGCTGACTTGTGAAGTAACAATCAACAAGCCCTCGGGCTGCAAGATCTTGGGCTCCAGGGCATAGTTGCCAGGTTGTTGGTTTTTGACCAATTTCATTCACTGAGTGTGTGAGTGAATTTCAGGAACTGTTTCCGCCAGCACCTTTTTGCTTTCCACAAACTACCTACATGCACCTTAATGTGGCAAAATGATTGCGGCAGTGCAACCATATTGCACTTATCTCGCCAAAGAGAGTAACTGCTGAGTTTCTTGCCGGTTTCAGTACAGAAACAACTTTCCAACACCGATGGTTGTGTCACATTATGTTTGTATACTGTGTATTTATCTATTATTAAGTCTACTTTTATTTGTTTGACGATTTAAAAGAACTTGTAACAGGGGGGCTAAAACGGTAACATTTTAGCATTTCATATTATGAAACATGTAACTGACGTTTCATCTAGGCCGCGGTCCGTTTCGAGTCAAAAGTGAGTAATAGCGCGCTGACATCGCTCACGTTCATACAATTTATCAATTCGGGATGCGTGTCAGCGCGCTGTTACTCACTTTTGACTCGAAACGGACCGCGGTCTAGATGAAACGTCAAATAGATGATTCATAATATGAAATGCTAAAATGTTGCTGTTTTAGCCCCGCAGGTCTATTTAAATAAAGATATTTAGACTTAGACTTAGTGACCTCGCCCCGAAGAGCTCCGAGTGGAGGGCCAGCATGGTCTCCCTGAGCGCGGCGTTCTCCCGCGCGAGCTGCGCCGCCTCGGCCCGCGCGCGCGCCGCCTCCGGCACGTTACCTGGGTAGTCGCCGCTGTCTTGACATCCACCTGCATCATATCATTTATCAATAAGATGAAATTATTTATTAATTAGTTTGTACACAAAAAGACAATTACAATAGACAATATTTAGGACAGAAAAAGTACAGTGAGCTCATTTCTAAAAAGAGATTTCTTCCAGCAGAACAAAGTGACAGGATTTCCAAAGAAAGCTTATATTTTTTTTTTATCAGAACATTGGCCTTACCCGTTGATAAAGTGAGCTAGGTTGTTAATCAGATTAGCCAACAGCTGCTACCTCGAGCGGGCGTCCCAAGCTGCATTTGCTACCGGCTGCATTTGCAACAGATTTTCATCAAAGGCATTTTCAGCCCCCACCTACATCAGTTTTATCGCTGACACCTCGAAGTGTTCTGAAAACTTACCGGCAGATACCGCCCGAGCCTGCACCAGCTCTGCCCGCATGTCTACAAGCTCCGCCTGAGGACAAAGAAAATAACTATTACAACCTCATAGAAGTATTTGTCAACTTTGATCATTATAATCATACCCTCTTATTCATTAAAACGGATTCATAAGCTCATTAGAAAACATCTAAGCTGGAATGACGTGGCCCTCCACCGAATCTACGCAAACAAGAGTGCTTGCTTGTATGCGTAGATGCATTAGAGCTAGAGCGCGACATTTCAGCTTGGACGAAATGGACGAACTCTACCACATTTTCAAAATAAATCCTACGAATTCCACATTGAGGAATAAAATCATTCACTCATATTTCCACTAACATGCAGTATTGCAGGGACATTGAAATGCAATCTATTCAACAGGGCAACCACAGTGTAAATAGACACCAGCGCCTGCCGAAAACAATTAAGCAGTGTCATATATCAGCAGCAATTGTCGTCGGATTCATGGAAGCGAATCGGCGGGGCCACCAGCTAATCCGGGAGTCAATAGAATCAAAGACGTAAATCCAAATTACCGGACACCCGCCCCACCAGACAGATGGCGCGCGCGTAAATCGTCTCACTTCGCCACCCCACGACACGGACCCACTTCACCCATATTGACTCATATATCACCGGCTCTTTATTTTTGTTGGATCGTAAAACGTTTAAGCAGTAATTGACTGCAATTTAACGCCGAATTGGAAATCAGACAATTTAACTAAATCAAATCATGTTATGGAGGTTGGGCTTATTGTTTTGTATGATACAATACAAAACATCCATAAGTTAAGGATTGATTAAGAATGACAGTTCATCAGGGTTTTAAACGAAGGTTCAACTAATGAGCAATTAGTAGTTTTAACGAGACAACTCAAGCATAACTAGTCAAGCACAGTGAGACGTAAGGAATAAAGCTACCGAGAATACAAAATTTATGTGAACTTCAGTCAGTTACTACTTTACATATAATTTATGTGGTGTTATTCGTTAGCCTGGGTCATTGCTATTTTGTCATTACTCGAAAAGAAAATCGTCTCCAATCTCAAAAATCTAGTATCCAAAACTTATTTCTCGAATAGTCCAATGTAAGATCAAGGTCGCGAGAAGCCGCTGTGAGATGTGCTTTAGTTGAGCAAGAACTTGAATAGGCTGCCATAAATAAAATTAATTTCAAATAATTGCATACACAATATTTTTACGCAAACTCCAAAAAATATTTCAAGCAAGCAGACGAACATATAGAGAATGAGTAATCTGCGCACTTGGTGTGCGAATAGAATTGCATCACCCTCATTGACTCATCATATTTATCTCCCTACTTGACGGGATACTCGCAGCATGAAGTCGTGACTGCGGAATATCCAGGAACGGATGAGTAGAGGGTTAGATACCTTAAAAAGGACCATAAAAAAGGACATAACCATTGTTACAGTAAAAACGATTTATTAGAGCGAGATAAATACCTTTCAGATAAACAACAACAGTAGTTGACTGTTAAGAACGATTAACAATATACCAGTATTTGAAAAACGTTTAGTCACTTATTATGACTGAATGAAACAATACGTTATTTTATTTTGACTGCAGCCCAGACCTCTGACCTACAAATCATACATGAGACTGCGAAGACTACGGATGACATTTAGTTGCAAAACAAATTGAACCGTGTGGAATGCTGAAGGTACGAGTATTTAACAAAGCAGCAGTATGTAAATAGCAGCACAATCTGTGTGGCCCACGACCTGAAGATCCATTACTGTTTATGTAACATCGGCATCTGTACTGTAATACGGAAGCGTAATGCACGAGCACACTACAGACTTACATTCACATGTTGTACGGTAGTTTGGTCGGATTCGACTGCAGCTGTTGGTTGTCGTACACTGGCCAAAAACTTGGCGGTTTGCACCGAACAAAATGGTGACAATGTTCAAATGGGCCATGCTTTGTGACGGTTTGCTGATAGTTAGCTGGAACGTTTTTGGTAATCAGAAATCAATTTAAATTTTTCAAATAAACGTTCAACCTATGCGCCAATCAAAAGTCGGTAGTGTGCGTCCTTTTTAATGATATCGTGCCGCTAGGCGGGCGGTGCGCGCGCTTGCCCGCCACTCTCGAGTGGATCACTAGCATTCCCATTCTTCCGTATAAAGTTTACAGGACTTAGCATTTACGAAAATACTTCAGAAACTTGAAAAATAAACAATTTTTTAAATTCATTTTCCTTCCCTTTCCTCTCTTAACAATAAAAAAAACAACATTACAAAACATTCGGAATTCGTGAAAAAAATGAATAATGTAGCAAGTCCTGGTAATGTTTTGTGTTTGCTTGGACGATGGTAGCCCTAAGTGGCTGCAATGTGAGACACGACGGCTGCGCGCAATCGGTGGTCCTTTCCCATTCATGCACACGTCTCTATATTGCATACATCCGAGTACAAACTAACAATGCACGTTAAACGGTTTCAAAACGTTCCAAGTTTTCGACAATTCATGGGCTGTAGGTAGAGGCAAAAATTACAAACATGTTGGTTATGTATGTGGGTTTAGCCGTGGTAACATTATCAGATTAACCCAATATGAAACAAAGTATGTACTGAGTGCATAAAAATGTTGTAAATTACAGGAAATTTTTATCTACTTTTTAAAAAAAGCTTTCTAAGATATTTCACTGAAACATTGTTAATCTTTATAGTGTACTTAATACATGCTAATCTCAACAACCTGTATAATTCTATAAATTGACTATAGAACCAGAAAAGAAGATGAAACTTGTTGGAAAAGCCACAACTTCAACTGTGGGTTTTGCATGTGTTTTGCGAAAATAATAATTTATTAACTGTGATGTCTCGACAGATTTACTTGACCAGCGAAACGCAGGAGATTTATTTCAGACTTGGAGCAGTGTTTTTAAAAATATATATTTTAGCAATATCTTATAAGCTCAAGGTGACATTATAACATTCGCTTTTTTATTTTAAAACCGACAAATTAACAAACAAGTTGCTGTACGTTTGTTGATAAGGTCGTAGGATTTCACTTTCAGAACCACACCCTAGGACTGCGACTATTATCCTTGGCACGCATGATTACGCACTAAGTCGCGCCGTGCTCCACGCGTAACAATGTTGATAGACACAAGACACCGAGACTAGTTTTCCATGATTTGTATGAAACATTGTCTGGGATGAAGCTCGTGGTAACATCAATAACCAATAAACGCGACCTACGCAGGCTTCATCCGAGACCATTATCCAGATATCGAGTGGGAGGCTGTTCTAACGAGCGATTGTGAATATTACAACAAAGTAAAGAAAGAACACAAAAACCGCCACAATAATATCTACGCAATATAAAAACATTTACAATAATGAACAGTTATTTCGAATTCGAGACAATGAATACGGCTCATTAGGGCGTCAATAAAATGCGTGTAACATGTTCCGGAGAGCCGCGGGCAGTATAAATACCATGTTCGATGACAACGAGCCTAGTTATACTTTCATCCCGTCCCTAATTAAGTTGCGGGTTATTGCGATATGCACTCACTCGGCCGGTCGAGAAGCGGTTTCAGCGATGCGGCCAGCGCATACATGAACGGCGGTTGTTCCGCGAGCGATGTGCGCTGCTGAGTGATTGACGAAAGCCCTTCCTCTGCCGGAGTGGGCGCGATCAGAGATAACGCTCAACGGTCGTAAGATTGATTCACAGCGCTTGCGTATCATTGCATGTATCTAAGATGCATAGACGATTCTATCGCCTGGCGCACGCGCCGGCCACCACGTGTGACCATACAATTAATGCTGCATCGTGGCAGAAATAAATCTTTGAATTTCCCGTGACGACACTTTAATTCGATGATTATCTAACGACATGAAATTGGATACTTGCTAGAATAACAGCACTATCAAATTTTAGTACTAGTATTGACGTCATAATAGCATGACCACACGGATTGAATGTTTTTGTCAGAAATAAAAGTGTAGAGTTTTCTTGGCTATATTAATGTTGCGCGTATGCTGCTGGTGCTATATAATATTACTATTGCTTTGGCACGAATAACAGTTCTAGTACCAAGAAAGAGGCCTCATAATATGAGTAGGCTCTAATATTTTTTGTGCCATAGTTGCGGCTACTATCTACAATGTTGATTATGATGGCGCCTTGGAAGAACAAACATACAGGTGAATTTTGAATAGAGTGCCCTTAATGTTAATGTTTTCAATGTTGACTAGATGCAAACGGAAGTACGTGTTACATATTTGTAAAGGTAACGTGACTGTCTTATAATAACGGGCTTCGAATAGTGTTGTACGTACACAAGTCGTCTGAATCTTAAAACGACCAAACTCAATTTTAAGAGACTAATAAAATAATCAGTATTAATTGCTAATAGCGGTGTGACCCATTTTAATTTAAAAATAAAGTTTTTTCTTAAGTTTCAGTGAAATAGTTCTATTCCGATGGAGTTGATTGAGAAGTACTTATAAATTCATTCATCTTATTAAATCAGTTGACCGAAAAGATTTTAGTATTTCTGAAGTTACATATATGATAAAGACTTAGTTCAATAAGTCTTCTCGCCTTAGTGCTCGATAAAAGAACTCCGACTTTCAACTCATTTAAGTCAACTCTCGCGAGTTCTGACAGAATGAGTCCAGTCCTTCAGATTTCCTTTGAAAGGCTTGAGGTCTAGCCAACACTCTCCACGAGTCTGATATGAACGCCTCCCCGGACGCCTCATTTACATGCGTCTCAAGCGCGCCACGGTCTCATCACGACGAGGACACGACTGTCCTCCGCCTTTTCACTCATTGTCAGTCAATATGCAAATACCCTCGCGCTAACTGTTCAGCCACTGCATAAAGGACAGCTAAACTTAATTGTTTCCTAGATACCACCACAGAATCTACTTAGCTTCAGTGTTGAAATTGCTTTTCGCAACTTTTGGTACCAACCGTGAGATAAGCAGAAATTAAGCCCTGGACAAATTCAATCAGCTGATCACAGATAGAGCGTATTGAACTTATTTACTTTAGCTCGCCCACGTCCGCGACACTTGACTATTGTGCAACTACACCGATCCCTTAACTTGCATTCATATGCATTGGACGTTTGGAATGCTACAACAAATTGTAATGTTGCATTTACATATAATTTATTTTGAAAAGATCTCTACATGCAAGCTGAGATTGATATGAAAGTTTTAAGAATGAACTGAGATGACCCTATGAACCTGAACAATGGTGAGAGTTTGAAGTACACGATGGATCGCCAGGCAGGAACCGGACATTATCTCTCTTACGGAATGAGCGGAGGATGAGCGCGACGGGGTGTTCACTTTACTCGCAACAACGTACAAGTACCTTCTAAAGACATAAGGTTATCGTTTTGTTCTTCAAAACACGTTTCCATTAACTCAAGGTAATCAAGTGTGTAAAGACGTGTGCATCGCTATATTACGATTCATAAAAATATCGACTTTTAAAATAATTCATCCTGCTGAGTGACTATCAATGCACAGCCAAACCTAAGTAGGTTTGGCAACAAGAGAAACCTATGTTCCTCAGCTTCCTTGACTAAGTAGTCAAGAGAGCTGAGGAACAAAGGTTTTTTTGAACATGAACATCTTTTAAGTAGTTTTTAAATAAAGCATGGTTGAAAATGGGAAGGGCAACTTTGTACGTGTCAGCGTTCTTTGAAGTTAAAAACATTAGGTTGCAGTCCATGAGGACGAAGTCGCTGGCAAACAGCTAGTCAATGAAGAATAAATAAATGATTTTAATATCATGTCGGGGTTGGAGAATTGGTAGTTCTTACTTACTTCAAGTTAAAGAGACCTAACATGCAGCGGATACTGCGGACTAGAAGTTTAAAACTGCAGAGATGTGGAAGAGAGTGGAGACGCACTTGAATCGATGTAACAAATGAGTGCTCTTGTAATCCTTGTCACAATCTGGTAGTACTTGGGCGCGATCCAAACAGTTTGTCATGGTTTATTCGGGTTTATCTCACATTCAACGCAATTAGTTTCTCTGGCTAACGGTAGATTACAGTCACGATTAACCAGGAGTTGATGCACTTTTTGAACAAAACTTATTACTGTGAGTTCAAAGGTATAGGTGTATTATTATTTTTAGTTATGCATAAATACATTTGAACCATTCTTTTACCGAAAAGTTATGCTTAGTCGGATTTGTGATCGATCAATAAGCCATTTTTGACATACGACGTAATCACGCGACATTCCTCACATTGCTGCGTCGAGGACGCTCATTCAATAATGGTACATGATAGCCTTTCCTCTCATACTTTCCAATTGCATTTACGGCTTGAAAGTGGTTAATAGACTGTGATTGAGTGTTGATCCGGTGCAATAAATTTCAAATGCAACTCTTGGTATGACAATTAGATTCATTTGGCTGGAACAATGTTATCAACGAGACAAATATTTATGGCAGTCTGGAGAATGTATATCTGCATAGTGCATTACGTATTCGGTGTGCAATGTGCATGCCTGTTATGTTGGGTCGTGATCGCACCTGGCGGCGCGCGCGCAGCCGTCAAGTCTACGACAATTTCGCTACACGTTTCTCAGAATACCGATGCAGCGGATGAACTGCACCATGAATGACGATATGCCAACGTCATGCGTCCTTATAAATGAACGTCTTAAATTACACATGTCAGGTGTCGAGCTTGATCTTTGTACACGGTGATTAACATCCACATAGTGAGTGATGTTACGAAAATGGTCAAATCTCAATTATTTTTCGATAATTACATAGGTATTTCTGTTAAAATCATTGAAAAAAACATATGTATCCTCTCATATCTTTTGACTGTTTAAAATGGCCAGTTCGATCCAATCTATACTTTCAGGGACACTAAGTAATATGGTTTCGTTTCCTGAAAGCTCCTATTGTTAACTTTATAATTGAACTGTTCTCATTCTACACACAACTTTCCTTTCGTAATTTTCTGCTGTACAAAAGGCCACAAGCCGAGTCAATAATGGTAATTTTCTACAGTCGCGTATGGACATTTTTTTTCAAACTAATTTAATAACTCGAATAAAATCAAAGTAAGTGGTTCTACTGATTTGATGTCATAGATAGTAACAAATGTTCAGACGGTTAAGTTCTATCTACATTTCGTCTTCTTTTTTTGTTTCATAAAGGTTAAAAAGTAGGTACGTCCTAGTGCCTGTGCCTGCCCTTTAAAGTAATGGCCACACTTTGATACAGACAACCCACTAGGCGGCGAAAGGCGGCCCTTGCGATTTGAATTCGCATAGAAAAGCTCATATTAAACCATAAAATCGTAGGCAGTTCAGTCGTAGCAAAAACCTACATGCACTGGAATAATACGAGGCAATAAACGCATAGAGTGGTTTATGTACGTTCCACACAGCAGTAAAATTGGCATCGAGATTAGGGCAGACCAACTGGGCAAATGAATCACCAGCCGTACGGGTACACAGAAAAAAAGGATTCCTCCAAGCAAGATAAATAGTTTTCTTGAAATATTTAGTCATTTTAAAGAAAATTGTCTTAAAACAAATAATGTTTATTTATTTCTAGATGATGGATGTCTCAAAACAAAAAATATATTTGGTTGTTGCAATTTTAAGAATCAAGGAAAAATGTTTTAAATGAATAATAAATAAAGTTAATCTAAGAACTTCGGACTTTATTGCTTTAATACAATTAATTACTTGTTTCAAACTGAAAGTTTATTTATCACAATGATACAATCTTTTCAATGAAGATAATATCATCTTGAATCCTAACATTAGCAAATTCAAAAATTATATCTTTTGAACTAATGACATCCAGTCTCGTTGTGAATAAACACCCTGGTTTTGCTACAAAATGTTAAAGTGCCTTGTTTCAATTATAAAAATATTTTGATTCAATATCCAGTATCTTTACTTGAGAAAGGTTTTTTTAGTTAGTCAACCCACGCTAACCTTTAAAAAAAGACAGGAGATTGTCTTTTGTCTAGTCAGTGTGTGTGCGCGCGCCATGCAAGCATGTTTTAACTTATTCTTTTCGTTTGAGCTGTTTATTTTCTGTTTTGGAAGTGAGTAGTGAATAGTGTTACAGTAGTCTGCAATTATCAAATTATGTCTTGTGGTGCCGTGCTTGTGTTTGGATTTTAAGAAGTGCGACATCAGCAACAACAAAATGGACGACGAAACTAACAACTTAGGTAGTTATTTTTCATTGCAAAACGGCTCTGTCAGCAGCTTAAGGTGCCCATGTAATGGTTGATGAGAACGTTAAAATATTGTGATCGGTATTGTTGTCTTATAATATATGTGTCAATAAATGTTTATATGAACAACATCTTTTTATTTTGTTAAAGAAAACCCAATTTCATATGCTTTTCTTTTGGTACCTCGTTTGTTCTCTTTGACTTTCCTTTCAGAAAACGACATAAGAACTTCCGTTGGGACTATTGGGAGTTCCTGTTTTGTGTTGCAATAAGTTTTTAGTTACAAACATTCCTGAAGGAATTTTTGTTAACTAAAACTAATACTGACATGAAAACGCTTCGAACAAGCATTAAGGACTCTATTTGCAAGGATCTAAATTATTAAACCAAGAAATCTTTTTCACGAAACAAGAAAGGTTTATCTTTTTTTAAAGGCAGCATGAATTAAAATAATAATATTAGTTATTGGTCTGAGGACATAGCTTTCTCATTTTAAATTAAACACCTTTGAATCAAGTAAAATTAGTGTTCAAGCTAGATTTATTATTGTTGAAAGAACACTTTGTCTATTAAAATTAAGCATATATTGTTCCCTGTGAAGCGATTTCTTTTTGAATCGAAATCAATATTTTCTTGTGGTAAAAACACAACCTTGACTTGCATCAAGAGAATTTATCGACTTAAATTAAGAATGCTAATCATTCTTGGTTGAAGATGTATTATCTTCAATCAATCGAGAATTGTTTTGTTTCAAGATTATTTCAACTATAAGTTTAAGTATTTTTGTTTCTCAATATGAGAAAATATTAGTTTCAATATATATGATGCAACCATAATCTTAGTTCAATGCAACTTAGTTTCATGCAAGATTATTTCACTTAATCGGAGAAAACCGTTTTTTCTGTGTACTCTGCGCGTTTCGAATGAGAGCAAAGCTAACCAATTCAACACTGTATAGCATTTGGGGCGGAGTATCTGCTTCTCCGTGGCATAAATTACATCGTATCAGCGCGGTGGCGTTTAAAAATCAAGTCATTCAGTGTTTCCTTTGAAACCAACTCTCATTATCGATGCCGCGGTGGTCGCGATCGCAGCACGCCTGAGAGCAATGATCAACGAGCTCGCGAGTCCTCGCGACGGTCGGACGGGTCAAAAACAGGTCCGCAAGTCTGCGCGATGTTTGTGGTCATGACGGACGACGATGGTGGTACGCTCGAGCGGACCACAAAGTGGACCGCAGGGAGTCATCTGCCGATCGCGTCCTGCCAGACGACGCCGTCCACTAAACCTCAAAGTGCGGAATGGTAAATGCGCACGGCGCGTATCGAATAACGACCCGAATAGGGGAAACACAATAGTTAAGCATGACGTTTCGTTTTAGAGATAAGCGCCGAGGGACAAAGCTCTGCGTGTGCATATGTCGATAGATGTCTTCGTCTATTGAACAGTCACGTACGTTACACTAAATCCCCGTCGGACCGCACTGTTTGCAAAATCTAGGATTACAATCATTTGTAACAATCTTGAAACCATTTGAATGTGCTACCAACTTATATTTATAAGAAAGCACCAGATTTTGCAAAAGCCGTTCCCTTTGCTAGTGTAGTCTTGAAGGGCAAATCACGCTGTTTACATGAAAACACACAATGAGGCTGAACAGAAATTTAAATGCATTTGATTTTGATTCACTGATTGAAACTAAACACTTTCAAGAAAAAGCAAGAAAAAAAACGCTACTCATCGCTCGTGGATACTGCCAAAATAATTAAACCGTGTCTTGAAAAAAACTTCATGCGTTTATGATTTTCTGACTTAGATTACCTATCTGTGCAAGTTAATCGAAAAAATATAACAAACTGCTACGCTAATCAAACACCCATTTCTCCGAGAGTGGTAATTGTGAGATTAATGGTTATTCCCATTGAGAGGACCGGCCGGTGCGTGGTCATTACCCCTTTATGTCTTTCAATCTAATTGCATTCTATTTCACAACGCTGCAAAAGATAGCTCATTACCACGACCGGTCCCAACACAAATGATCTGTTGCGAAAAGTACTTTTGCAGTAAAAAAATAAATTAGGAATTAAAAAATACCCTTAGGACAAACCTTTTATTTATCGTTATTTATTTTTATGTCATCATAAGAAAAATTAGAAACCCCATCTCATTTATTGAAAAACCGACCATTCTAAAAACACTCCTCCACTGTTCGTTACAGTAATGAACTGCTAAAAGAAATATATAATTTTGTTCTTAGCGCTTAACTGTTCCGATATACAACCAAACAATGTAGGTATTAGCTCAAAGAGCCTGCTGATGACGTTTTCATTCACTCATCCCAAACTGGTTCATAAGGCAGACCTTATGCTAACGGCATTCTCTTCAGTGCACCATCGGGCGAGACAGAGTTGCTGTTGGCAGTGCAAAAATCTAGATAAGCAACAAAACCGAATTTACCGACTATAGATAGATTATTATAGCCAATGAACTAAAAAATAACTGCAGCTGCACTGCTTTTTAATAACAAGAGGCCATAAATAAATAATAGGGGCTTGTAAATCTCGCTGCGTTTACGTGAATCACATTAACTTTGCTGGTTGCGGGAATAGCTCGTAACCATCCTGTTGGAAATGAAAGCGCAGGAGCATAAAAAGATATAACAGAAAAAAGCATAGAAATATCGGAACTGCAATTTCATACTGATAACTCATATTTTCAGTTTCCATTGTTTTCAGTCGAAAAGGACAGGAAACTACTAGGAAATAACTAGGTGTTCTCACATGATGAACACGTCTCAGACATACTAGTCGATCTATGGTCCCAGCAAACGTAGAGCAGGATTTCGACTAGGTGAAGCGACGCTTGCGAAAGGAAGGAGATACGTGAATATGAGAAAATGGAGCCGTCATTGAATAAAATTCACATCATCATCTCTCTCTCAGGGAGATGATGATACAGATGTCTGAAAGATATGGATATAAAGTTAGAGAACAGTTATAAACTGATTAACAGAATTTCACAGTATATTTAAAGATTATTCAAACAAAGTTTGAAAAACCCAGAAAATGACCAATATTCAAAATTATTAATAGCTTTTGATGCTATGTTAAAGGTAATAATTACATTTTAAGCGTGTAGGTAGGAAATCGAATGTAATAATTACCTCTAAAGAATTTCTATTAATAAATGTAGGATTTTACCCAGTTACTAATCAACATTTACATTTTAATTATTACCTTTGTAACGGTGTCCTCGTTTAAATATTACCTCATTGTGCTCTCAAATATCATTTGATTAGTTATGTACATTTGATTATAGGCAAAATCATTTTTAATTTACCTACATTACATACCTTCATTTTATGGTTTACCGACCTGATTATAGATGATTTGGTTTACAACATAACAGAATACAGAAAATAGTTGATTTAGTGACTATTACTTGAAAATAATCAAATCGGAAGGTGAAGAAATAGGAAATCTTATTACAGAGTCAATTAAATATAACAAACAGGTCAATCAAAGTGATAGCCTCGTGAGCGGTTTGCGCGCACGCCGCAACTATCACAAAGAGAAGCTTCGTTGTTTTCTTCTTGCATTGCGCGTCGTAAGCTCGAGAAATACAGGCAGCGAACTATAATAAAACAGTTTAATAGCTAAAGGTTTTCTGAAAGTAGCTACTTTACAATTATCTGGAATAGATATACTATTACGTTGCACAATCGCAATAAAAACAAGTGTATTGAAGCGCAGAGGTGGTTACTTGTAAATTATGCATAAAGTGACTATAATGACGCGTAATAAAGTAAGGTTAAATGTCAGTCAATTTAATAGCAGAATGTTTGCTTATTTACGTTTACAATGCTTGCTAACAACATTAAAATTGAAATAGCTATTTATAGCAGACATAGTGAAGATTATGAGTGGGCTGGGATCGAATGAAAGGTATAGTCACAGACAGTTTATCCTGCGGTAAGTGATTCCCACGGCGCGCGGTGGTCAACATGGGACTTGTCGTATTATCATATAAAACGCGAGTCGTGAACGGGCGTGACCGCGTGCGCGGGCGCTTCCACCGCAGCCACGCATGCTCATGCGCCGGCGGCGATGCAAAATGCTCACTACGGCCTTTGCTTAACTCTTGCTTCCGTGGGCTTTAGGCTATACCGACTATACTATACACACATTCAACACAAATACTAACAAAATAAAATTAATAAATGTACAGTCAACGACTTGACAGGCTACCAATGCCTGGTCATTTCTCTTTGCTTTACAGTAAAGAAATGTCATTAGCAAAAGCAAGAAGTTAAACGGACGCCAGATGTTCAAAAATAAATATTTTCGTAAAATAAAAGTAAAAACTTTTGAATTACGAACAGAAAAGTCGTCAATCATTATAAGTTTCAGCCAAACCAAAGATATTGTGATAATTTATCACGCTGTCGAATTTCACCTATAAATAAATAAGCACAATATGAAAGATTGCCAGCAGATGTGTGCATATTTACAGATGTAGTTAATTCACAGAATGCAGAAGTGCAATATAATTTATGCAGTTCATAAAATACACGAGATGATCAACTTTTACACCGTAAGAATATGGCATTCGATGGAGTTGAAACATTGTATCAGCACCGCGAACCAATAAACCGAAGTGCATTATCAATCAGGGAACTCTTGATTTTATGGTACTCGTAAAACATGACGTTTTATCACAGAAAGTAGACAACGATGCGAAATTCGAGTAACTGTAGATTGAGAGAAGGCTATTCAAAATGTAAGTTACAGCGCCTTCATCAAACGAGCACATGATGTGAGTTTTAGTCGATCACGTCGACATCTTCGAGTTGATTGAGTGTGATCAGGACGTTCCAGTGAGAATGAACTCAAAATGTACGTAATTTTCAATAGTATTCTTAGACACACAGTGGTGTATCTTTTTTTTTTTTTCATAGTAGGGGAAATGCCTTACGCATACCCGTCCACCGGGGGACGGACGGGTTATGTCGGACTCTCCACTGGAAAGGTGGTATACCAGTGGCCCTACCGACTAAAACCCCTACTACTCCCTCTGATCGTCCGTAGTGGGGGAATACGCCGTATAGCACGATGCCCTGTGCGCGTTCCCCCGGACGGAGCCCGCCTTCATGGCGGGCCGGAAGCGGGTCGCTTCCGGCTTCCCCCCCCCCCCCCTTCGTGAGGGGAGGCCAGAAGGGACGGCCGAGGATGTCAAGCCGCCTACCAGGCAGCGGTGACCCGTGCAATGCTGGCGGCGGCACCCCCGTATCACGCGCCAGCTGGCCACCGTACGCAGACCCTACTGGGCCCGCAACCACGAGCCACCCAAAGAGCAGCTCCGCTGCCGTAACCTTCGGTACGGCCCCGCCGGGCCGCGACGCACAGGGGGGATCAGCCTCGGGTTACTGGCCCCCGCCAATCGGTTGTGCGCCGCGGCCCCAACCACGCGCCTCAAGGCGCCTGCAGGCCCCACTGGCCCCGCATCCCCGCGTCACCCTTAAGGGCCGCAGCGACCCTTACTGGGCCCGCAACCACGAGCCACCCAAAGGGCTGCTCCGCTGCCGTAACCGACGGTACGGCCCCGCCGGGCCGCGACGCACAGGGAGGATCAGCCTCGGATTACTGGCCCCCGCCAACCGGTTGTGCGCCGCGGTACCACCGGTACTAGGCCCCCTCGCCACGCCGAGGCGAGAACTCATTGCCCTCGGCCGTAGATTAATCGCCAGAGAATTGCTTAATTCATTTCATAAAGATCTTGATATGGTCATAGTACTACATCCCCGAGGTTCAGTTCAATTATAACTTTGAATAAAATATGCACCATGCATATAATATCAATTAATATTTGATTACTGCAGATCAATTTACATTCATTATGGAATACACACAGAATTCGCTATGAATAAACTTACTATCTCGTTTAGCTTTTAGTTGAAGTATACAGGTTGGCCCAATTAATGTTGCGGGTATCCATTTTTGAACCAACCAACACAAACAAAAATATCTTCCATACATTTACTTAGAGGATGTTGCTGTATACAAGTAAAAAAAAACATTCAGTGTTTTCTCAAAATTTAAATGTTTTGTAAGATAGCTTGAAAATTTGGCAAATATTCAAAAAAACAGCCTGTATCTGAAACATGGCTTGGTGAAGAAAAATGATGCCACGAAATTGGCATATTATGATGCGATAGGTACTATTGTCATGGTTACAATATTATAGATAGACCAGACAGAATACTTTGATCCTAAATATGTCTACTAAACGAAAATAGTGTGCATTTACTAGGCCCGGCTAGCAGTATCAGAATTATTGTTTATTATTAAAAGACATCAATGATCTAATTCAATGACTAGGTTTAATAAAAGATTAGCTATTGGTTTCTCGGCGTATTCAAATTCTGCAAGGCAAAGCGGTTGATTCTATTACCCTGTATTTGCAATGTCATAAGCCTAAAGGCATTTACGCACGATTTCGCAAAATTGCGCCTGATACCATCAATAACTCAATGGAGATTGAAATAAATTGGCTGCTAACAACCAACATGGTTGAGTTTCAATTTGTACGCGGATAACTTTCAACCTTAAGTAAGTATAGATTTAACCAGATAATGAAGCTATATTTGGATGCAAACTAATACTTGTTGAACAGCGCAAACGCAAAGCATAAACTGCTTTGTATTACATTTACGGCTGCGAACAAGATGTTATCTGTGGGCAATTTGCATGTTAAATGAAGTTATAATATCATTGATTGACACCTATTTCATAAAGATAACTTTTTAATGTATCAATGTGACGTCAGACGAGTTATGTAGGTTGAAATACTAGTTAAGTAGGTAAACAGCTAAAGCTTAATACTTAATTGGACATACGTAGTCGTGCACTTAATTCAAGAAAATAATTATAAACTAACTATGAATGATTTATAGTTTTAAGTGCCCGGTGGCGGTAAAATACTTTAGAAAATACAAAAGTATGTAGCAGTTACTAACTTCTTGAGTCTGATGATCTTGATGTGAGGAAGAAACGATATATTTTTGGATTTTCATTTAATTTTTTCGAACAAAGTTCAATGTAATCATCATCAAATGAAACACAACAGCAAATCTATGGCCGTTTATCAGTGTTCAAGGAAGGAGGCACATAAACCAGCTGCTCTTACTAACGCACCGCAGCGCTGCGCCCGCGCCGCCAGTCGCAACTCTACGCGCGCTCTCCTATTCAAGTCCTCCATAAACTTGCGACTCATTCGGTATTTATACACATCGTGATACGTCATCGGCAAATGCAACGCGATTACTGAGATATCTGTTTGCTAACTTACAACTATGACCAACTAAGACACCCTAGGCACTGTTTATCTTAATGAAAGATAGCGGTACCTAAAATAGAAAACGATAGAGTTTGCAACCGGAACATGTTAGAGAAACTAACTCGTCTTTGCCTTTTACTTTTCTTTCAGTCAATGAAAAGAAACAGCCAACCATTAGCACTTTGAGACTGATACTGGGGAGTTGTCTAGCACCACAGTTGACAAGCCATGAAACCATGATCACTAAAATAACATAAGACGGAAACATAAGATAAATCACGAATAAAATAAAATAGACAGTTTATTCAGTCAACAGATAGATCTATTTTATTGTATAAGAAAGAAAGATTATAGTTACAATATTCGTACTACAGAATAACTACCAGAGAAACACAACAAAACGAATACAGCCATAACTCATCCAAGTAAAGCAGACTGATAACGAATTTTACTTGCGATAGTAAAGCTTACACCACCAGCTTTCTCGAGCGTGACTTATAAATCTTACTAATGCTGGTGCCATTGAAGAAAATCGCGATACCGAGCACCAATGAAGAACAAGTGCGCGGCGATGACCGCTAGTTGACTACACGCCCGTTGTAAATTGATTTATTGTCGGTCGTGCTCTATGCAAACATTTGACACAAGATGAGTCTGAGACAAGCCCATAAATTACTAGATTGCGAAGAGCGAATACCGTCTCGTGTTTCAACTTAATTGGGTGCACGCGTTTACGCGACCTAACAATACGCACCAATTTTAAACACAGATTCATTTAGGTACTGAAAACTGAAACATAACGTTGCAGAAACAAATAGCAAGATACATTTATAATGGTCGATTGGTTACCATGAGTCATAGGATAGGATTTGAGCGCAGCCAGGGCAATGTGCTTTCAAGAAAATCATAAATCTGTGCATTTATGCTCAAGTATATTTAAACGACGTGTACGAAGTATATTTTGACGACAGATTTGGTGTAATTATTGAGGAGACAGCTACTACACCAAAGGTCGCGGGTTCGATCCCCGCACACTACAAACATTTGTGTGCATAAACGTTGTCTATTTTTATTGGGCTGGGTGTTTTCCTATGTGTGTGTGGAAATACATTTCCAAAAGAAAAAGTATTTAAGTTTGTTTATCCGTTGTCTAGTATCCCATAAAAACGGGCTTTAATTAGCTCATCTCGGGGCTAGGTCGCGCTGTGTGGAATAATGTCCAGGGATATTTTATATTTTTTATTATTGTTTTAGCATTTTCCATGCAGTATCTTTACTTACTAAAGATCTGAAAACCAGAAAAAGACATTTGGTCATGTTGGCATCAGGCAGGACTTGAACCCGCATCTTTCGCAAACCGTTCATAGGGTAAAATATACCAGAAAGATTCGGACGGTCTGTTAATGGTCTCGGTAGTATATTTATATTTATTTACTTAACTTAACGTCCTTTTTCCACGCCATTCTTCGGTGCTGGCTTAACGCGCTATTCTTTCAACAGGTTTAGGACCAAAAGGTGACCCGACCAGATGGGCCAGTGAGCTGACCAATGTTCTATACAAGCATCAAATTAACTGTGACAAAATGCAAATAATAATTGGCAACCCGAATGTGTCGGACCACCCGTGCGCCTCCCTTGCGGGCTAGCAATATCGCAAACTCACAAAACCTGTCGGCGCGCAGTCTTGCCGCGCAGCACGGATGCACCACGGCCACGCGCAATGCGCGGTAATCGAAAATTGAAATGTTAATTGATACGCGAATCTTGCTTCCAGCAAGTTCCCTTTTCTGTCATTTCAAGGCGCAGGAATAAAAACTCAATGTTCTTATTAATCAGCGTTTTCTTTTGACAACCTATAAGTTAAACTACTTGACACTTCTGAGTATAGTTTCATTCTTTGAAACAAACAAATGCTAAGATGTCTAGAGATATGAATATCTTCAGAAGTCTTTCAACTCTCCACTTTTATTTACATAACGGTACGAAGTAGATAAACTTAATATTTGCACTAAGCCTTTACACGTTTACCGACTAACATTTTGAACACATCAAAAGTATACTTGCGAGCGTAATCATTAACAGATAACTATGAGTGTTTTACTTACATAAGATTTACTTACGAATATTAATTATGATTATAAACTTCCACAAACCGTTTTAAGAACACTTCATCGTGAACATGACTAATGTTGAGGCTGAAGAGACCCTAGAGTCGCGAAGGTGAAAGTACATGAGTACATTTATGTAACTGAAAGCCACTAGACAGAACCAATTAGGCGAAGATCAATGATGATGAGAAATGTAAGATTTACGATGCGATGTGATGCAAGCAAAGGGACAAGTGCTTCCGAGATTACAGAGCGCGTTTTAAGCGACATTATTTCACTATAAAATAAATTCTAGTACAAAGAATGTCTTCTTTCTTAATTAGCATCTAATCAAGGGATTCATTTAGAAGCATCCAATACACGATTTACGAGCTGCGCTCGGCGAACTTTCTCACGGGCCTAAAATCAATTCACCACATCTTGTCTCACTTTTATACACATGTCTTCTGAGAAAGTTCATTATAGGAGAAGTTTTATTCAAAACTAATTAGCGCAACAGCAATCTAAATGTATCATAGGAATTAAATGAATGAAAGAAACAAAAATGAATAAGTTCGTGAATTCTTTAAGAAAATTATTAATTTCGAAATGTTATTATTCGGTGAAGGAATATTTTGATGATAAATTATAAATGTCTGTCTGCCCCTATCTTCCACATTGCTGTACCTGTCAAGGTGCATGTGAATTGTAGTACCATTTTAGATGCTAAGTCACATGTAATGCAATTAAATAAATCAATAAATATTTGACTGGACCATCATAGGGTACATAAAGATAGTTAAACTGAAAAGTGAGCTTGGAAAAGCGCTGAAAGTCCGTGGAAGAAAAGGCTTCATAGGTGCGGGCGACGCGGGGCGAGGGTGCGCGTACGCACGGGGCGTGGCCGCGGCGCCGCGCCGGCCCGGGACGCAGCAGAGCCGCTGCGGATGCTGCGGCGCGCGCACCTGTCGCACGCACTCACGACCACGAGCCACGCGCGCACGCGACGAATCCCGCGAGTTCTTGAAACCGATGTGAAATGACCCTCTGTGTAAATAGTGACCGTGATACAAACAAACACAACCTGAATTAGCGTTACGCATCGTTGGATCATCCCTAGCCGGTAGGTAGTGCAATCTGAGCAATGTTTTATCTGCTTATCACACTATCGCATGTTATGATTGCGAGCGTAATATCCGCCGTGCGAATATCAACGTGCTGCTTCATTACGCTATCTTTTGGGTAATTAATCATTTCTTTAATAAAAACGAGGCATAAATAAACAACTGAGATAACTTTTGTTTGTATTCTTTTGTTTCACTTTTGTGTGATAAAGATATCAAAATTCAAAGACATTCCAAAAGGTTTCATTTTAACACAGGCATAGCACAAGCAACCAATAGGTATTTTCATAAACGTCACGAACTTTAACAAATGTGCGTAAAATTTAAAGACGGCTATTAAATAAATTACAGCAATCTAGACTGCAGTGAGTAATTAGTATAGACGAAGCAATAAAATGTATGAGGGCAGCAGTAAACTCGTCCGTTTGCAAAGAGAACGCATGCCAAACCTCATCATCACATCAAACGGTACTCCAACCCGCAAACTAGCTTTGCACATCTCGTCTGTCGAAATAATGCGTAAAAATAAAGTAATACTTTGCTATAATAAAATGTCAAGTTTCGCAATTGAATAAGAAGGACTCAAAATAAGTCGCTCGAACAGAAAATAATAACAGCAATATTATAAACTAGCGGCCGCTCGCGACTTCGTCCGCGTGAACTTAGGATAAAAAAAACTGATATATCTCTATTATATTGTACTCTAAGTGCTAATCAGATGTATAAGCAATGTTATTCTAAAGTTTCATTAAAATCCATCCAGTAGTTTTTACGTGAAAGTGCAACACGGCACATCCAGACATACAAACTTTCGCATTTATCATATTAGTAGGATAGGTTCCTCGCTCAGATCATAGAAAGGAAGGATCCTTTCTATGATCTGAGGTTCCTCGGTATACTTATTACAAATTTTGCGATCCTTCTCGCAGTTGAAATTTGGCACACATGTAATTGCGTTTCATGACAACGTTTATTCACTTATTCAATTAATTAAAACCCGAAACATACATTTATGTACTAAAAAGTCTCACAATAAAAGCTTAAGGTAATGGTTATTCATACAATCTCAACACTTCAATTGCTAAGGGGGTTAGTCAGAATGATGATTAGTCATACCACCTGAGACAATAAAACATAATTACTCGGAGTTCGAGGTTACAAATGTTAACCAGAAACAATGAAAGTACCAACACCCAGACCCAGCATGTGCGTGAAGCGAACCCGCGACCATTCTTGTCGAAAGCGTCGAAACTCGAAACCACGACATTTAGCCATTGCGGTAAGCGAGTTGTCATCAGTAATCTAGAGGTGGTCACACTCGCGTGAATATGATTACGATAAATAAATACCAAGTTCCTATAAGCCACTTAACGGAAAGTAGCATTTTTACGAAAGCCACACCGTAAAATGCAGACGCAGCCACTTTTTACAATAATGGTCCTTCATTTCCCGTAGCAGTTAATTTATGCAATTCACTTAAACTGCTGTGGACTTGCATCATATTATTTGCAACTTAGACAGCATTGCATGAAGGCATATAGACTGTGAAGATGAAATAAATTGCAATCACTTTGTATTTCTCGCGATTGGCAAAAGCTTGAGACAGGACAAGTATACACATCCGACGACGTAAGTACTGATTGATGGTGGCAAATTTGCAATTGTCGACATACGAGTATTCAAATGTACACAAGCAGAGATCAATAACGAAAGAAAAACTTTAAATGTAGACCGGTCAAATTGAAATTAGCAAGGTTTTGTAAAGGTCGTAGTTCTAGCAACATCATTATTATTTAGGAGGCATTACTGGCCACCGCGAATCACCACTAGGACTAAAAGATAGTACACATGTTATGCGTTTTACCGATTGTCTAATCCGAATCCAAATTAGAATTTGGCAATCTGTCCCATTTCATTAATTATGAAGAAAAGGAAAAAGGTTGCTCGAATATAGTTTGACTACTGAACGAAAAGATTTACGTACAAGTACGTAAATTAATTTACAAAAACTTAGTGCCTAGTTGATTTTATGCCTAAGATGCCCATAAAAGTAAACATTAAAATTAATATTCATACACGATTCATAGAATTTATTGTATGTGATGAGATGAAAACATAAGCATAAAGTTGTCATACCTATATTTCTAATGGAAAAATACGATAACAGGGTATAATAATTTAAACTGGTGTCACATTGATGATGCAGTGTTTGCACATCGAAAGAACATAAATAACTTTTTTTATACAACTGTACGCACGTTGACATCAGCACACACATACAGTTAGACCGGTGTTCACGGACATCGGTCTACTTGCACATTACACAGCAACGCTTATATTTCGATTAAGCTATGAAAATCTACACCCGTAATTCATACTCTATGCAAAATATCTGCCATATGAGCACGATGCATCATAAGAAATAACTAACCATCGCTCTACAATTCCACAAAGAGTAAACATGTTTTACCTAATGTTTTTACACTCTACACTTATGGTAAGTGAGCGATCACGATGTAAAATAACATTTCTCTTCGATAATCTGTAATAAGCTAGCAAACATTTACTGCGTACCCTTTAACTAGAATACGCGACGTGTTGTTAGGAGTGTTTACTAGTGATGGACAAGTGGACCGCCTGCAGCCACATCACCAAGAACCTTTAGCTTGTTAATGTGACATTAGCATTAAAGGACCCCGCGAGTCCATGGGCGATAATTAGAGCACTTCGAGTCGGGCGAATGTGAACGAACCTAACGCGGTTGGACGTATAAATCAAGACGTTAGTGGGCCGACATTAGTTAACAAGCGAAGCGCAGCCCGCACTGGATATCGTAATTATCGCCGACACCATGCAACGCCTATTAACGAGTATCGCCAGTGGCTCCTGAAAGCTACTCTTGTGGCCCTAGGCCCCATCGTTGCATAACGACGTGGGAAGAGCAATCGGTGAAGGGCGATATGAGAGCAAACACTCGGTAACTCAACAGCGATGATTTCATACCGGTCAAGGAAACGATTGAAGGAAAACGTACCTACCTATCGTAATTGGCTATTTTTCAATAGTTAATTAAAACGCATCTACGTAATAGTTATATTGCTCACTGGCGTGATAAAATGGCTATTACGCGATATTAAGGTTCAGAAGGCTGCATGTGCTTGCGCATATACGTAAGACACCATTAAGTGCTCGCCTTGAGAATAACTTTGGTAAGTCTTATCAATAAAATTAAGATCTATTATGTCATGTACTTCATATCCTCAAGACATACTTATTGCTGTTCAATCACAAGTCACAAGTTATCTTGAGTAAAAGCCATCAATTACATTCCAGAATCTTGAATGTTAATTACATGCAGGACTTCCTTTAGTAAAAGCAAATCTGTGTTCAGTGTGTAAAGCAAATTCAATATCCAGCATAAGATTATAATTAAGGGCCATAAATTTTGTTCATACGCGGAACATGTCCGCGTCTGGACCAACGACTCCCCTGGACTTTCGCCCGTAAATTGTGGCCTGAGCAAATATAAAGGTGCAAGGCCTAATTAGTAAGGCCAACTCGCGATGCGTATAATTGTATAAATGTTACTTAAGGAATTTGCGTAAATAATCGTAAAATTAGCGGGGGACGTAGTGCAGCTGTAATGTTTAGTGCGAAAAGCTCAATAAAACAGTGGAAGCTTATGCGCAAACATTACATAACCTATCCTAAACTGTTTAACAGTACCGTAGCGGCTGCCGTTTTAGGGCACGTGCTATTAGGGTCTGGTATTAAATCGAAAGGTATGCGTGTCAACGCAAGTAAACACGCGGTCGGTGGTGGTATACCCGGTGGCACAAGTGGCGTTGTATTTGTGCTCCACAAACAAACTCCTGACGCGTCTGGCGCGATGCGCTCGAGACAGATATCCCAGATCATAGGATAATGCACTTTCCACGCAAGGTCAAACATCGATGCCGTGCCTGCTAAACCAGACCCGACTCCCATTGTTTGAAAGACAAAAGGACTTCTTAACTAATGACTGTGACATGAACTTTACATGGAAAAAGGTGTCACAGGCGATGTAATGCAATGTGCGACAACTTAAATAACAAAACAATGTCAGTTGACAAAGGAAACAAAAACCTGTTTTAACATATTCGTTTTAGGACAAAATACGAGACTGTAATTACAGTCGTCACAGAATTAATAAAGCTTACGATGTCTTGGAAACATTTACCTTAATAATACATATCTATCGATAAACGTTGCAAAACCAGTTGCCAAACGAAATTTATTTTAGCCTACCATAAAGGCGATTAGAAACTCGAATCTCGCGGCGAATATTTACGGATTATGACATTATTATAGGGCTTAGCATCCTATATCTGCGTGGAGATGTAACTTTGTTTTCTTAACCTCCATACTTAACGCGCGTATCAGTTGCGAGGCGAGAGAAAGTACCAGGTTCATTTCGTAACTTTTGAAACATGCAAGAAAATCGATATGTATGAAATGTTTTCTCAGAATACACAATGCAGACATATAGGAATTCCTAATTAGCACACACGCTTTCCGAGATTACTTTTACTTACAAAGTAATAGTAAGAGCGACGTTATTTGACAAATGATCAGAGAGTTCAGCTTTAATAAATTTATAGTGGCATATACCTGATTAAATAGTGGCTTAGCTAGGAAATGTGAATATAAAATAGTGAAAACCCACACATTCATAAAAAAACTGTTGTTAGAGAGACTTAATTGTCACCGCGTGCTAACCAGTTACTTTATTATAATTCGGTTTGGAATTCAAATTTAAATGTTGGAAACGTGTTAAAGTTTACACGCGACAATAAGATTAAGTATTAAAATCATATCTTGTGTGTGTGCACACACGAGACAAAAATATTGTTACATTTTAGTGAAAACTTTGTTGTAAGTATAAGTACCAACCACACACGCAAAACATATCTAGGATCTTCACCTTTACGAAGGAATCATCATCAATAAAAGTCAACCGCAAGGAGGCCTCGGCGCGGTCTTGAATATGGAGCGCAAAATTATAGCGGAACGCGTCGGATCGCGACAGCTACACTTAATGTAAATTCAAAGAATCATCATCATGCTAATAACATCATTACCAAGCCGGTTCCTAACATTCGTGAGGCACTAAATAACGACCCCACTGACAACAGAGGTGAGCGAGACGAAGGATCAGAATGTGTTAAGACAAACAAATGTGCATTAAATAAAATTATTTCAAGAAATTCTTCGGCTAAACCTCGAGTGTTTAGAAGACTGCACATTCCTATTCTACCCCAACGGGAGCACTTAACTTGGAGCCACATTATCTGTTTTCCAACCATTTGCGTTGTATTGTTTAAAAGTTTCGTAGCGACACAATGCATTAACTTGAAGACATTGAACCTGGCTGTGTTGACCCTAGGCCTGGCAAAAACGCATCTGGTTGATGATTGGATCATTTGCATCTGAATCAGTTGAAAGATGCGGATCAGTGAAACGCATCATTTGGATCATTTGAATCAGTGATTTTGAATCGTGCAGATGATTGCACAAAGCAACTGAAACACTAAAAAAATAGTTTTTTTATAATTCTTAATACCGTAATGTATCATGCCTTTTTTCAATTTTTATTGCAATTGTTGATTTGTACATTTTTTTTTTAATTTATAAACAAATATTACATAATTAGAACAATATCACGCTTATTCAATGAAAACCACACTCATTCTGCATCTCATTTACTCTTACAGAATGTGTACGTCCGTCTCTCTCATACGCATGGGGGACCCGATATAGCTCGAACCGCTCCGAGCGTCTACAAACGCATCATTCGAATCATTTGAATCTCGCTCTCATTCGGTACACGACAGTTGACGCGCTCACTGAGCGAGTGAGCGAATGAAGCATTACCAACGCGTGTACCGAATGAGATCGAGATTCAAATGATTCAAATGATGCGTTTGTGGGCGGTGTTAGAGATTCGAATCAGTGCATCAGTGTAATGAAACGACTCAGTGAGTCGCTTCAGTAAAGAGTTACACACGTCTAGTTGACCCTCTTGACATGCCTTAGTCGCGCTACCACACCGCAATGAATCAGTCTCCTTTCTAAACATTTATGCCTCATAGTACAGTACGCAATGACATCATCTAAAACACAGATAAACAAAGCACATAACAATGTTTAACAAAACCAAGAAAATGTTGGTACAGTCAGCCAAGAAAGTGGTCTATCACTTTTGACAAAAGTTTCTGCGAGATGTAACGGTCGCTAAGGTTGACTTTTCTAACAGAGTTTAACACAATGCACAATCATGCTATGACGTTTGGTCTGCTGTCTGAGATGCCTGACATTTGACGTCATTGGATGACTTAGTTTAACCTCATTAAATACGATAATCTATTTTGCTCAACTAAAACCATATCGATCTTTTTGAAGACAAACTTATTACTACTGAAAAAGATAGTCTCATTGACAATTCTACTGTCAAGTATTTCCGTCAATGAAATATTAGTATCAATCTGATGTATGATAAACACTTGACATGACGTTATATCATAAGACAAAGAGAGCAATAGTCACTGACACAAACTTATTGCCAGGGAAAATTTACCTAGTTGTTTCATGACGTTCTAACGAATCTCAACCGTAGGGTGGTAGACCACATTTTTGGCTGACTGTACCTAGTACACACACGTAAAAGCGAAAGGAGATTTTCACTTGGAAAGGTGTCGCCAAAGCTGTTAAGCGAGAAACATCTAAAACAAAAGCATTATTGGTCCGGTTTGGGAACGAACTTTATTAGGCAATAGACATTGTCTAGTGAGTTTATCAGAAATCAAGAAGGGAGCGGCAGACTGCACGCGTGCTGGGGCCGCCTCCGAGTGGGTCCGAGATTAGAGCCGCTCAAATATGCAGTCCCACATTGCACAATGCTAGGTGCAAGCACCCACTGGGACACTCCTGTTTCCACCATTACAGATAAGCTAAGCACGCTTTTGAATGTGTTATTTCGATTATCTTAATTATTGTTTTTCCTAAAATGTTTCCTGATTAGATTATAAATTTCATAATTTTAGGATATCAGTCCAAACAGTACAAAGTTTAACCAAAACTTTTAATTCGTTATTTTGCCAGTTATTATAGTTATTGCACCACAATTAATGTTTTAAAGTAGGAATTAATGCCAATAAGGCATCTACCAATCAACCATAAGGTTAAGCAGAAACTTTTGAAAAGTTTGTACCGGGCGATAAAAATGAAACAACTTTCAATGAAACATAAAGACAGTTAAGTATTAAGTATTTGATAGCTATTGTGGTTGATACAGTTTAGAAGAATTGGTTTAAAAATGCGTATGAAAGACTATTAAAAATTACTTTAGTTTTTGTTGGCACAATACTCCAACAATTGATAGAAATGATTACCCTACAAAATTGGGTATTAAATAATAATTTACACGCTGCCTACGGCGAGCTCACGCAATATGCTGATGTTTTTGGGTTCCATTAAAAAGGGACGGAGATCATTTTCTTATACGGCAGACACTATCGTAACACAGTCAATAATCGATGTTGAATCCGAATAAAAATTTTGTTTGTGTAATAAATATCACATAAAAAGATAAACGTCCAAAACGGTAGCGGTTCACGCAACAACAATTACATAAGATAATCCTCTGTATAATTTTCGAGTATACAGAGAACATTAAATAACTATCAATGATGTTACACGAAAAATAATCATAAAACCCAACTTGATATTCTCAGAATACTCTGACCATCATGTTTTTACGATCGTAACCTCACATTAATAAAGACAACTTAGGTTACGACAAACCGCCATAAAACAAAGGTACGGGCAAGTAATGGAAAAACGCAGACTTTGTTACATTACGCTAAATGCCAGAAAATTGCGACGTCTGAGTCGTCTGACGCCCGAGCAATATGCAAGACCTCGAATGCAAGCGAAACATAAATTCATAGCATAATTGCGCAGACTGTGTCATTGTTAAAATAGGTTGCAATCTAATTTCTGATTGTTATTTATACCAGTTTATACTAACAGATAACATATGGACGGAGATATTATATTGTTGTAAATTCGTTTCGCTTATTACTGCAACAGTGCAAGTGTGATGTTTTCAGTTAGAATCGCACATACAAGTGACAACTAGGTGGTCCGGGGGGGTCATACAGTAGTGACAGCAGTTAATTAAGACTTGGCTGGCACCGCTGGTGAAATTCCGGATAGGTTAAATCTATCGACTGGTGGCTGATACCAATTAATAGGCAGCCGGTTCGCGCGAGTGGCCGCCGCGCCGTCTGCGCCGCCGGTAACCCACTTGCCGGTTGCAGAACTGACACTAGGCGGTTCAAGGACCTCTAGCACTAAACCTACGAGCTCTTAACAAACCACTAAGTGCTTTTTGTAGCAAGACAAAACTTTCAAACTTTCTTATCGACAATGTTAGCAGTTCCTACGCAAGAAGTATCTTATTGTTAACACACGGTGATCCTGATGCTGATGGAGTTATGATAATTTAGACTCTGCTCATGCAAGACAACTACACGCACAATACGTAAAGATCAATTTTCGAAATGAGGACGTATGGTGACGTGACCTAAGGCACACTGATAACAGGTTAGTTCCACAAGAACAATGATAACTAGCAAAGTATCTCTACGTTCCTCTTTAATATTATGTAATTTTTTTAAGAGATAGCTATCAAAACAGATTTTTGCTGCGATTATAGTTAAACCTCATAAATCGCCATACAAACATAACGCCAGGTCAGTCATTACGGTTGTAGATGTTTTGCTTACAACACATCACCCACAAGTCTTTAACGTAAATACATGTCATCAAGTGGATTAACAAGCTCTGCTGTGGGAGTGATAGTGGCAGGCACACATGTCAAGCTGTCATATTTTGGAAGTGGGCCGGTAGTGCTGGTGATGATACTGGCGTACACAAAGGCCCTTCTTAAAACATCAACAGCTAATTAGTAGGAGCCTCGATTCAATTTGTAATTCACCACATACATAATTTCTTTTTTGTAGTCGACCGCGTGAATGACGAAGTAATTTTTCGACGATTGGGGTCATAATTAAGGGGAAGTTTTTGCACTAAGAATTCGAATTGAAGAGAAATTTTAAAATGGTGACTCATGAAATTGCAACATAAAAGCGAATTTATAATCGGCTACCCGACGACATTCCACGAAGCCGCGTAGTCGCACAGGTAAACTTTAATCGTGCTCCCGCGCCTAGCAAACTTGTCACCGACAAAACACTCAAATGACTGAATTCCAAAGACATTACTGTTTCTATTCGACATGATATCGTCGGTAACCGATTCCAAATCAGACAATTAAAACGAAGGCCTAATTCCGTGACATGGAAAATGTTATTTATCGATTCCGCTTTCATGCAATCGATACCTCAGTCCTCACTCGGTCAAAGAGATGTCTCACTGACCTCCATAAGGCGTGCCCTTCTACGAACCTGACAGACATTGTACTACATTATTATGGTGAACTCGAAAAGGATTCAAGTAACGTGTGACTTGATCTGCCATTTATCTTTATTAAGATCTACGACATCAGTAAGCTTGACAGAGTAGAGGGTTCGTCGCCATTTGAGTACGTGGATTATGTGATGTAACTAGCTGAAGCACAAATAAAGAAAAAACGCTAATCTTCGTGATGCCAAGAAATCTCAAAGATTAAAAAGGAAGTGCGTTACATTCGACTAGACCAAGCAATAGTAGGTACCTGCATTAAATAAATCGGAAGACGCAGAGAATTAAAAATAAATCTAAATCGGTCGGGTGGTCTTTCGCTTTTCATGTAGTACAGTCGACCACGCATCAGATGCTGCAATCAATTGAGAACTGACCTTTATTGCATTTAAATAAGATGATACTAAGCTGAGCTGTTGCCGCCTGTATCTGCTCGTAAGCATCTTTTCATATTAGAAAAAATCTGATAGGACACCTTCCTCCCCACATTTTAATTTAACAACGGAAGCCGCATGACTCGACAGGAAAAAATCAGATTAATTTTCACCGCTACGTCAAGTCTGTTATTGTTACTTTATCCGTTGAAATTAATTGTTCAAAAACTTCGCTCCGACTTTGAAATAGGAATAAACAAAGAACTAATTATCCTAAAATATCTGTAGGGTAAGTGTGTCATGATCCTTTTCACACAAAGAATATGTACTTTAGTACACAAGTTTACAAGTTGCTAGTGCAAAACATAACAGAAGCACATTTTCAAACGACTGTTGTGAA
>OX465522.1:0-25000 GCA_950022985.1 Udea ferrugalis
TAACCTAACCTAACCTAACCTAACCTAACCTAACCTAACCTAACCTAACCTAACCTAACCTAACCTAACCTAACCTAACCTAACCTAACCTAACCTAACCTAACCTAACCTAACCTAACCTAACCTAACCTAACCTAACCTAACCTAACCTAACCTAACCTAACCTAACCTAACCTAACCTAACCTAACCTAACCTAACCTAACCTAACCTAACCTAACCTAACCTAACCTAACCTAACCTAACCTAACCTAACCTAACCTAACCTAACCTAACCTAACCTAACCTAACCTAACCTAACCTAACCTAACCTAACCTAACCTAACCTAACCTAACCTAACCTAACCTAACCTAACCTAACCTAACCTAACCTAACCTAACCTAACCTAACCTAACCTAACCTAACCTAACCTAACCTAACCTAACCTAACCTAACCTAACCTAACCTAACCTAACCTAACCTAACCTAACCTAACCTAACCTAACCTAACCTAACCTAACCTAACCTAACCTAACCTAACCTAACCTAACCTAACCTAACCTAACCTAACCTAACCTAACCTAACCTAACCTAACCTAACCTAACCTAACCTAACCTAACCTAACCTAACCTAACCTAACCTAACCTAACCTAACCTAACCTAACCTAACCTAACCTAACCTAACCTAACCTAACCTAACCTAACCTAACCTAACCTAACCTAACCTAACCTAACCTAACCTAACCTAACCTAACCTAACCTAACCTAACCTAACCTAACCTAACCTAACCTAACCTAACCTAACCTAACCTAACCTAACCTAACCTAACTCTAACCTAACCTAACCTAACCTAACCTAACCTAACCTAACCTAACCTAACCTAACCTAACCTAACCTAACCTAACCTAACCTAACCTAACCTAACCTAACCTAACCTAACCTAACCTAACCTAACCTAACCTAACCTAACCTAACCTAACCTAACCTAACCTAACCTAACCTAACCTAACCTAACCTAACCTAACCTAACCTAACCTAACCTAACCTAACCTAACCTAACCTAACCTAACCTAACCTAACCTAACCTAACCTAACCTAACCTAACCTAACCTAACCTAACCTAACCTAACCTAACCTAACCTAACCTAACCTAACCTAACCTAACCTAACCTAACCTAACCTAACCTAACCTAACCTAACCTAACCTAACCTAACCTAACCTAACCTAACCTAACCTAACCTAACCTAACCTAACCTAACCTAACCTAACCTAACCTAACCTAACCTAACCTAACCTAACCTAACCTAACCTAACCTAACCTAACCTAACCTAACCTAACCTAACCTAACCTAACCTAACCTAACCTAACCTAACCTAACCTAACCTAACCTAACCTAACCTAACCTAACCTAACCTAACCTAACCTAACCTAACCTAACCTAACCTAACCTAACCTAACCTAACCTAACCTAACCTAACCTAACCTAACCTAACCTAACCTAACCTAACCTAACCTAACCTAACCTAACCTAACCTAACCTAACCTAACCTAACCTAACCTAACCTAACCTAACCTAACCTAACCTAACCTAACCTAACCTAACCTAACCTAACCTAACCTAACCTAACCTAACCTAACCTAACCTAACCTAACCTAACCTAACCTAACCTAACCTAACCTAACCTAACCTAACCTAACCTAACCTAACCTAACCTAACCTAACCTAACCTAACCTAACCTAACCTAACCTAACCTAACCTAACCTAACCTAACCTAACCTAACCTAACCTAACCTAACCTAACCTAACCTAACCTAACCTAACCTAACCTAACCTAACCTAACCTAACCTAACCTAACCTAACCTAACCTAACCTAACCTAACCTAACCTAACCTAACCTAACCTAACCTAACCTAACCTAACCTAACCTAACCTAACCTAACCTAACCTAACCTAACCTAACCTAACCTAACCTAACCTAACCTAACCTAACCTAACCTAACCTAACCTAACCTAACCTAACCTAACCTAACCTAACCTAACCTAACCTAACCTAACCTAACCTAACCTAACCTAACCTAACCTAACCTAACCTAACCTAACCTAACCTAACCTAACCTAACCTAACCTAACCTAACCTAACCTAACCTAACCTAACCTAACCTAACCTAACCTAACCTAACCTAACCTAACCTAACCTAACCTAACCTAACCTAACCTAACCTAACCTAACCTAACCTAACCTAACCTAACCTAACCTAACCTAACCTAACCTAACCTAACCTAACCTAACCTAACCTAACCTAACCTAACCTAACCTAACCTAACCTAACCTAACCTAACCTAACCTAACCTAACCTAACCTAACCTAACCTAACCTAACCTAACCTAACCTAACCTAACCTAACCTAACCTAACCTAACCTAACCTAACCTAACCTAACCTAACCTAACCTAACCTAACCTAACCTAACCTAACCTAACCTAACCTAACCTAACCTAACCTAACCTAACCTAACCTAACCTAACCTAACCTAACCTAACCTAACCTAACCTAACCTAACCTAACCTAACCTAACCTAACCTAACCTAACCTAACCTAACCTAACCTAACCTAACCTAACCTAACCTAACCTAACCTAACCTAACCTAACCTAACCTAACCTAACCTAACCTAACCTAACCTAACCTAACCTAACCTAACCTAACCTAACCTAACCTAACCTAACCTAACCTAACCTAACCTAACCTAACCTAACCTAACCTAACCTAACCTAACCTAACCTAACCTAACCTAACCTAACCTAACCTAACCTAACCTAACCTAACCTAACCTAACCTAACCTAACCTAACCTAACCTAACCTAACCTAACCTAACCTAACCTAACCTAACCTAACCTAACCTAACCTAACCTAACCTAACCTAACCTAACCTAACCTAACCTAACCTAACCTAACCTAACCTAACCTAACCTAACCTAACCTAACCTAACCTAACCTAACCTAACCTAACCTAACCTAACCTAACCTAACCTAACCTAACCTAACCTAACCTAACCTAACCTAACCTAACCTAACCTAACCTAACCTAACCTAACCTAACCTAACCTAACCTAACCTAACCTAACCTAACCTAACCTAACCTAACCTAACCTAACCTAACCTAACCTAACCTAACCTAACCTAACCTAACCTAACCTAACCTAACCTAACCTAACCTAACCTAACCTAACCTAACCTAACCTAACCTAACCTAACCTAACCTAACCTAACCTAACCTAACCTAACCTAACCTAACCTAACCTAACCTAACCTAACCTAACCTAACCTAACCTAACCTAACCTAACCTAACCTAACCTAACCTAACCTAACCTAACCTAACCTAACCTAACCTAACCTAACCTAACCTAACCTAACCTAACCTAACCTAACCTAACCTAACCTAACCTAACCTAACCTAACCTAACCTAACCTAACCTAACCTAACCTAACCTAACCTAACCTAACCTAACCTAACCTAACCTAACCTAACCTAACCTAACCTAACCTAACCTAACCTAACCTAACCTAACCTAACCTAACCTAACCTAACCTAACCTAACCTAACCTAACCTAACCTAACCTAACCTAACCTAACCTAACCTAACCTAACCTAACCTAACCTAACCTAACCTAACCTAACCTAACCTAACCTAACCTAACCTAACCTAACCTAACCTAACCTAACCTAACCTAACCTAACCTAACCTAACCTAACCTAACCTAACCTAACCTAACCTAACCTAACCTAACCTAACCTAACCTAACCTAACCTAACCTAACCTAACCTAACCTAACCTAACCTAACCTAACCTAACCTAACCTAACCTAACCTAACCTAACCTAACCTAACCTAACCTAACCTAACCTAACCTAACCTAACCTAACCTAACCTAACCTAACCTAACCTAACCTAACCTAACCTAACCTAACCTAACCTAACCTAACCTAACCTAACCTAACCTAACCTAACCTAACCTAACCTAACCTAACCTAACCTAACCTAACCTAACCTAACCTAACCTAACCTAACCTAACCTAACCTAACCTAACCTAACCTAACCTAACCTAACCTAACCTAACCTAACCTAACCTAACCTAACCTAACCTAACCTAACCTAACCTAACCTAACCTAACCTAACCTAACCTAACCTAACCTAACCTAACCTAACCTAACCTAACCTAACCTAACCTAACCTAACCTAACCTAACCTAACCTAACCTAACCTAACCTAACCTAACCTAACCTAACCTAACCTAACCTAACCTAACCTAACCTAACCTAACCTAACCTAACCTAACCTAACCTAACCTAACCTAACCTAACCTAACCTAACCTAACCTAACCTAACCTAACCTAACCTAACCTAACCTAACCTAACCTAACCTAACCTAACCTAACCTAACCTAACCTAACCTAACCTAACCTAACCTAACCTAACCTAACCTAACCTAACCTAACCTAACCTAACCTAACCTAACCTAACCTAACCTAACCTAACCTAACCTAACCTAACCTAACCTAACCTAACCTAACCTAACCTAACCTAACCTAACCTAACCTAACCTAACCTAACCTAACCTAACCTAACCTAACCTAACCTAACCTAACCTAACCTAACCTAACCTAACCTAACCTAACCTAACCTAACCTAACCTAACCTAACCTAACCTAACCTAACCTAACCTAACCTAACCTAACCTAACCTAACCTAACCTAACCTAACCTAACCTAACCTAACCTAACCTAACCTAACCTAACCTAACCTAACCTAACCTAACCTAACCTAACCTAACCTAACCTAACCTAACCTAACCTAACCTAACCTAACCTAACCTAACCTAACCTAACCTAACCTAACCTAACCTAACCTAACCTAACCTAACCTAACCTAACCTAACCTAACCTAACCTAACCTAACCTAACCTAACCTAACCTAACCTAACCTAACCTAACCTAACCTAACCTAACCTAACCTAACCTAACCTAACCTAACCTAACCTAACCTAACCTAACCTAACCTAACCTAACCTAACCTAACCTAACCTAACCTAACCTAACCTAACCTAACCTAACCTAACCTAACCTAACCTAACCTAACCTAACCTAACCTAACCTAACCTAACCTAACCTAACCTAACCTAACCTAACCTAACCTAACCTAACCTAACCTAACCTAACCTAACCTAACCTAACCTAACCTAACCTAACCTAACCTAACCTAACCTAACCTAACCTAACCTAACCTAACCTAACCTAACCTAACCTAACCTAACCTAACCTAACCTAACCTAACCTAACCTAACCTAACCTAACCTAACCTAACCTAACCTAACCTAACCTAACCTAACCTAACCTAACCTAACCTAACCTAACCTAACCTAACCTAACCTAACCTAACCTAACCTAACCTAACCTAACCTAACCTAACCTAACCTAACCTAACCTAACCTAACCTAACCTAACCTAACCTAACCTAACCTAACCTAACCTAACCTAACCTAACCTAACCTAACCTAACCTAACCTAACCTAACCTAACCTAACCTAACCTAACCTAACCTAACCTAACCTAACCTAACCTAACCTAACCTAACCTAACCTAACCTAACCTAACCTAACCTAACCTAACCTAACCTAACCTAACCTAACCTAACCTAACCTAACCTAACCTAACCTAACCTAACCTAACCTAACCTAACCTAACCTAACCTAACCTAACCTAACCTAACCTAACCTAACCTAACCTAACCTAACCTAACCTAACCTAACCTAACCTAACCTAACCTAACCTAACCTAACCTAACCTAACCTAACCTAACCTAACCTAACCTAACCTAACCTAACCTAACCTAACCTAACCTAACCTAACCTAACCTAACCTAACCTAACCTAACCTAACCTAACCTAACCTAACCTAACCTAACCTAACCTAACCTAACCTAACCTAACCTAACCTAACCTAACCTAACCTAACCTAACCTAACCTAACCTAACCTAACCTAACCTAACCTAACCTAACCTAACCTAACCTAACCTAACCTAACCTAACCTAACCTAACCTAACCTAACCTAACCTAACCTAACCTAACCTAACCTAACCTAACCTAACCTAACCTAACCTAACCTAACCTAACCTAACCTAACCTAACCTAACCTAACCTAACCTAACCTAACCTAACCTAACCTAACCTAACCTAACCTAACCTAACCTAACCTAACCTAACCTAACCTAACCTAACCTAACCTAACCTAACCTAACCTAACCTAACCTAACCTAACCTAACCTAACCTAACCTAACCTAACCTAACCTAACCTAACCTAACCTAACCTAACCTAACCTAACCTAACCTAACCTAACCTAACCTAACCTAACCTAACCTAACCTAACCTAACCTAACCTAACCTAACCTAACCTAACCTAACCTAACCTAACCTAACCTAACCTAACCTAACCTAACCTAACCTAACCTAACCTAACCTAACCTAACCTAACCTAACCTAACCTAACCTAACCTAACCTAACCTAACCTAACCTAACCTAACCTAACCTAACCTAACCTAACCTAACCTAACCTAACCTAACCTAACCTAACCTAACCTAACCTAACCTAACCTAACCTAACCTAACCTAACCTAACCTAACCTAACCTAACCTAACCTAACCTAACCTAACCTAACCTAACCTAACCTAACCTAACCTAACCTAACCTAACCTAACCTAACCTAACCTAACCTAACCTAACCTAACCTAACCTAACCTAACCTAACCTAACCTAACCTAACCTAACCTAACCTAACCTAACCTAACCTAACCTAACCTAACCTAACCTAACCTAACCTAACCCCACTCTCGAACTCCTCGATTTCGGGATTTTCGAGATCGGAACCAGGGGATCCAGGAACGGCAGGAGCACCATTCTACCGGCACAAGGTAGAAAAAACCACGACACAACCACCTCCACCAAGACCTGGAGGCTACCTCACCAGCGAACGAAGAGACAGCGTACTTCGTGTTTGCGGGAACTCCTGCGCGAGAACCCCATCAGCTGTGCCCACTGCGTGCAGCCAGGCAGCCTACAGGACTCCCCTTTACAGAACCCTGTCAGCGCGGCCGGCCTGCCGTGCACCGCTGCGAAGTTCTCCCAGCAAACCCAGCGCCAGCATCCAGGAACCTGCAAAAGCGGAAGTAGAATTAGATCAGAAAAAATTATTGTCAGCAGCCTCACTGCAAATATCAGCATAGTTGCAAAGATATTGGCATTAATCCAACTTAATTAATCTTAATCAGAAAACGGAAACTCAACTATAAATAGCCCTTAGAATTTGTAAGATACCTTTCTTGTTTCTCCCGTTTGCGTGGAAACGGTGCCTCCTAGAGGATTTCTGTAAAAACATTTAGAAGTCAACTTTCCGCTACCTAGCCAACCCCCCACCACTCGATCCTGAGAACCCTCGCGAGGATACAAAAACCCCCGTGGAGACTACACCAGAGCAGCTGGGCAACATAAAACCCCACCGTACCAAGCGTCTGCCACTCCACCAACAAGACCCTAAGAAAAAACCCGCGAGGCCCCCTCCAGTCCCCCAGGCTATCAATCCCAACCCCTAAAACCCCTATAGCCCAGCCCCCACGCACCCCAGACCAAAACTCCTCACCACCTCCAAAAATCCCTGTCCCTAGCAGCTTCCAACCCCATTTTCCCCAACCCCAAAACTCACCCCCAACCCCCCCATTTGATTGACTGAAAGTTTTCGAGGGTCATATCTCGGAAACCAGAGGTCCAAGGCGGAAAACACAAGAATTTTGCTCACCGAAGGTGAGCAAGAAGTGACCCCCGCCCTCCCCTTCGCCCAAAACCCATTTTTCCCGGAATCCCACGCCCCCCCCCAAAAACCACCCCTCCCCACCCCCCTAGGCATCCTACTCCAAAAAGTCCCAAACAAAACCTAATCCCACAAGTCCCCCCCACAAGAATCCCGAACAAAATTTCCAAATTCCCCCTTTTTGGCAAATCCCACATCCCACACCCCAAAAACCCAAGTCCCAGCCCGATCACCCTTGACACTTTCTTAAAAAATCCCCCTCCCTTTATCTCCCAAACGGTGCGTCCTACGCAAAAAAGGACGAAATTTTCGTTACCAACTCCGTTGGTAACGAACCAGGAGTCCTCGACCACCCCTCCCCGCCCCCACCCCAAAACTACCCCCAACCCCAAAACTACCCCAAATTTTAGATTTTCAATTAATTGGACATAACTTTTGACAGGACTGACGGACAAAGACGCGGTTTTTAGTAAAATCATTTTTGAAAGTAGAGCCAGCGACCGCCACCAAGAATTTTCAAAAATTTTCAAAAACAGAGTTTTCGTTTTTCTGAAATTTTTTACGCAAACGGGAAAAACAGCTTTTGGGGAAACCGCGATATCTCGGAAACCGAGACAGCCAGAGCGACGCGGTTTTCTTCAGTAACCGGCCCCCGAACTGCGCTACCTACCTGTCTCAAACCCGCGACTCTAGGTAGAGCAACAGAAAAGTTGAGTTTTCGACTTGAAAATTTTTAAATTTTGACATTATTATTTTATAAGATAAGTAGGCTTTTGCACTTAAGTTAGGATAAGACCGCTCTACATAGAGCTAAATTTTTAGACGAAAAAATTTTTTCGGAAATTTTATTGGGAAAAATCCCAAACTGTAAAGGGTGCGCAGAACCGTCTTTTAAAATACATAAGAAACAAATTTACAACTTTTACAAAATTTATTTTATTTTATTTATTACATATTCATTTTATTCTATTTTAATTCACCCCAATTATTTCAATTTATTTCAATTTTAAAATTCAATTTTACTTTAATTTATAATCCAATTTACAATTCGTGTCCCCTTTACAATTTTATTATTAATTTTATTTTGCGACGCATTCTCCCCCAAATTTCAAAATGTTCGGACACCACACACCAAAGAAAGTTGCAGTAAGAGTGATGAGACACTCACCACCACCGCATATTGAGCAGGACAAGGCTGAACCACCTAGCACCGAGATGAGCTCAACACAGGGCTCAAAAGTGAGGCGCAGTATCGGAGAATGGGAGGCGGGCAAAGGGGAAACCACCCAAAAACCCCCGACGCCACCGAACAAGCCCCCAAGCGCACTCGCCAAACCAAAAACTGGCCCACAAGAAGGCCAAACAACTGGGAGACGGACCTCCACAGAGGCCTCGACAAACTCCCCGAAGACCCAAGGTCCCACAAAATACAAGGACCGGCTGACGGAAGCCAAGGCCCGCTTCAATGACGCAAATCGTCTTCTGGGTAGCTCGCGGAACATTAAAACCGAAATCAAGGACGGAGTTACCCAGGCTATAAAAAGACTATACGATATGGTGAAAGAAGCCGAGACACAAATACGCACCGGCACAACAACAACACCGACACCACCTACTGCAATAAAGACGGCCGCAACACAGCAAAAGGCAGCAACAGCACAAACCGATCTTGAGGCCAACATAAATAAAATTATGCAGCAACACGCCGAAAGGCTGAAGGAACATGAGACCAAGATGCAAGCCTTGAATGAGGCCCTCGACAAGACCCAAGAGATAATTAAAAGCCGAATGACGTATGCCGACGCGCTGGCCACCCAATCCCAACGCAGCACAGAAGACGAAAAAGTGACAAAGACCCTACACTCAGTCATCATCTCGTCCCAAGTCGAGACCGACACGGGAGAAGACGTCCTGGAGAGGGTGCGGACCGCCGTCAAGGCAACAGACGGCTGGATAACTGTAGACAACGTCCGCAAAGCGAAGAATCGCAAAATTATTTTAAGCTGCAGGTCCAAAAACGACACCCACAAGGTAACAGAGAGACTACGGGAAGCGGGGGATCGTCTTTCGGTGGAAGAGATCCGGAACAGGGATCCGCTTGTGGTCCTGAGGGGGGTCATGAAGGTCGTCAGCAATGATGACGTCATGAGGGCCCTCAGGAATCAGAATGCGGACCTTTTCCGGGCCCTGAAAACGGAAGACGATAGAGTGGAGATTAGGTTCAGAAAACCTACAAGAAACCCCCACACCAATGACGTAGTACTGAGAGTGTCCCCGGCCATCTACAAAGCCATGCTGGACAGAGTGACCCTACACATCGACATTCAAAGGGTCAGAGTTGCTGACCAGTCACCACTGGTTCAGTGCTCGATGTGTCTGGGTTACGGACATGGGAGGCGTTTCTGCACAGAAACCCAAGTAAAGTGCAGTCACTGCGGGGAAGCTCACCTCAAAGCAAACTGCGAAAAGTGGATGGCGCGGGATAAACCGAGTTGTTGCAACTGCATGGCCGCGAATATGGACAACGTAGGTCACAGTGCCTTCAGCACAGACTGTCCGATACGCAGTAAATGGGACGCCTTAGCTAGAGCAAAGATCGCGTACTGCTAAGGGCCCCCCAAGCAACAACAGGGCAGGCACCCCAACCAGCGAGGCAGCATACACCGTGGCCCAGGCTAACCTTCAGCGCAAGGACCTGGCGACCACCGAGCTGATGATCGAAGCCAGCGAGCGTAGGATCGCCTTCTCGCTGCTCCAGGAGCCCTATGTGGGTGGAGCTCGACGTATGAAGAGCTACCGTGGTGCGAGAGTCTACCAGTGCGCGGACCAAGGAAGCGGGACTGTCAAGGCGGCTGTCGTAGTACACGACGCCGACCTTGACGTTATACAGTGCCCAGAACTCACCACGAACAACATCGTAGTGGTGAGGATCCGGACCAGCGCCTGGGAAATCGCAGTAGTCTCTTACTACTTTGAGCCAGACCAGCCCATAGAGCCATACTTGGAGCAGCTGAGAAGCGTACGCAGAAACCTGAAAAACACAAAGATTGTCATCGGCGGTGATGCGAATGCAAAGAGCACCTGGTGGGGAAGCACCAAGGTCGACCACAGGGGAGACGAAATGTCAGGGATCCTGGAAGAGTTGGACCTCCAGGTACTAAATCAGGGAGACACCCCTACTTTCGACACCGTTAGGGGTAACGTGGCGATTAGCAGCCACGTGGACGTTACCGCCTGTTCGCTGGACGTGCTCGACCTGGTAGACGACTGGAGGGTAGAATGCGGGCTCACGAGTTCGGACCACAACGCGATCCTTTTTAAATTAAAACTAGCAAAATCAAAAGGTTTGGACATAGTAAGGACAACGCGCATCTACAACACCAAAAAGTCTAATTGGGCCCAGTTTCGTGTGAAACTGGCGCAATTAAATAATAATAGTAATCTTAACTCTGAGGCCATAAATACCATAGACAACACAACAAATTTAGAAAATGCAATAAACCAGTTTACAGTCAATATTAAGATAGCCTCGGAGGAAAATATTCCAAAAATTAAGACTGGATCAAAACTCACCATCCCATGGTGGTCCGAAGAACTCGCAGCGCTGAAGAAGGCAGTCAAAACCAGGAAGCGTCGAATTCGATGCGCAGCACCGGTCCGAAGAGCGAAAGTCGTCGAAGAGTACCTGGAAATGAAGACGTTATACGAGTGCAAAACAAAAGCCGCCCAGACCTGCAGCTGGAAGGAGTTCTGCGAGAAGCAGGACCGTGAAGGGGTATGGGAGGGGATATATAGGGTCATTGCTCGCACGAAGAAGAGAGAAGAGGACTTGCCTCTGGTAAAGAACGACACTCCACTGAACCCAAGAGAGTCGGCTACCTTACTCGCTGAAACCTTCTATCCGGCAGACCTGGTGAGCATGGACAACGCTGACCATCGGCGGACACGTGAAGCTGCAGACAGAGTGAACGTGCAAATGCATGGAGAGGTACATGACCCGCCGTTCACACTGCTAGAGCTGAAGACCGCCGTGGACGGGTTCAATCCCAAGAAAGCTCCCGGGGCGGATGGTTTCACTGCGGACATTTGCAAGCAGGCTATTCTTCAGGATCCTACAACCTTCCTTTCCCTCTCCAACAAAGCCCTTGAGCTATCCTACTTTCCCACCATGTGGAAAGAAGCCACGGTAGTAGTTCTGAGAAAACCCGGCAAAGATAGCTACCTCCAACCCAAATCCTATAGGCCTATTGGCTTATTACCCGTCCTAGGTAAGATCCTGGAGAAGATGCTTGTAGCTCGATTGAAGTGGCACCTGGTTCCCCGGACTAGTACTCGCCAATACGGATTCATGCCACAGAGGAGCACGGAGGACGCACTCTATAATCTAGTGAAGCACATCAGATCCAAGTTGGATTGTAAAAAGATAGTCACACTGGTGTCCCTAGATATAGAGGGCGCTTTCGACAGCGCCTGGTGGCCGGCAATCAGAGTCCGTTTGGCTGAGGAAAAGTGCCCGGTGAACATCAGGAGGCTGATTGACAGCTACTTGTCCCGCAGGAAGGTGAGCTTAAGGTACGCTGGGGAGGAGGTTACCAGAGACACAACGCAGGGTTGTGTGCAGGGGTCAATTGGCGGACCCATTTTGTGGAACTTGCTGCTCGACCCTCTCCTTAGAGAGATAGAAGGCAAAGGCATTTTCTGCCAAGCGTTCGCGGACGACGTCGTCCTGGTCTTTGACTCTGACACTGCAATGGGGATTGAGCGTATCGCCAACCCCATACTCGACCATGTCCAGGCGTGGGGGGTCCGAAATAGACTCCGGTTTGCACCGCACAAGACCTGTGCAATGGTGCTAACCAGGAAGCTAAAGTACGACACACCACGCCTGAACATGGGCAGAGTAGATATTGCGGTGTCGCGAGAAACAAAGATACTGGGACTAACCATAGACGACAAGCTCACTTTTAATACCCACGTCGCGAATGTATGTAGGAAAGCCCTGAACATCTACAAACAGCTAGCAAAGGCCGCCAAGGCCAGTTGGGGACTTCATCCCGATATAATTCGAGTCATCTATAACGCAGCAGTGGAGCCCGTAATCTTGTATGCTGCCAGCGTATGGGCACCGGCCTCGGACAAGATAAGCGTCAGAAAGCAGCTCAACACGGTGCAAAGAGGCTTCGCGCAAAAGTTATGCAAGGCCTACCGCACTGTCTCCCTGAACTCGGCACTGACCCTGTCCGGCCTGTTACCCCTCGACCTGCGTATACAGGAGGCGGCGTCCTTGTACGCCGCCAAGAGGGGACTGCCGCCTGACGAGTTAGGAGATCGGGAGATGGAGGTACCGGTAGCCTTTGCAGAGCTTCCGCATCCGGCCAAGCATATGGAGATAGGGTTCGAGTGTTTGGTAAACCAGGAACAGGTCGATAGCCGAAACGCGCAGTCTGTGAGGATCTTCACGGATGGCAGCAAAATTGACGGCAAGGTCGGTGCAGCTCTATCCTTGTGGGATAGAGACGCAGAGATCAAAGCGATCAAACTTTGCTTGCCATCATACTGCACGGTTTACCAAGCAGAACTACTGGCCATATGTAGGGCCTCTAAGGAAGTCCTCCGGCGGAAGGAGGAGAGCTACGGCCTATACAGCGATTCGAGGGCAGCGCTGGAGACGATCGCATGCCATAGCGCTCCCCATCCACTAGCCGTCGAAACCCGACGCAACCTTGCAGCAGCTTCTCTCCAGAAGAAAGTTGTGTCTTTCTTCTGGATAAAAGCACATGCAGGATTGCCAGGGAATGAGCGGGCAGACGAATTGGCCAAGGAGGCAGCCCTGAATTTACGCAGGACGCCCGACTACGATCTGTGTCCGGTCTCATTTGTTAAGCGACAGATCCGTACGGAATCGCTGGACGAATGGAACCGTCGATACCAGTCGGCCGATACTGCCTCCGTAACCAAACTTTTCCTCGAGGACGTGCACGGCGCATACAAGATCGTCAGGGAACTACAACCCACAGGGTTAATAACCCAGCTGCTGACCGGGCATGGGGGCATAGCCCAGTACCTGCACCGGTTCAAATGTAGGGACAGCCCCTCTTGTTTGTGCGACCCTGAAGTAGAGGAGACGGTCACTCATGTCATTCTCGAGTGTCCGATACACCAGACCAGCCGGCATGACCTCGAGAACAGGCTGGGGACCGATCTCAAAAAAGAAAGTCTGAGCACCCTCATCAAGGATAAGTCCTCTAGGAAACATTTTGTTGCGTTCTGTATCGAAGCACTTAAAGTGGTCAACAAAAGGAATAAATAGCCTTTCGCTATTATTGGAATTTGTAAAAATTTTAAATATTTAGCGATAAAATATAAAATATGTAAGCAATAAAAAGGGCTTAAACCTTTAACCACTGTGATATATCAATGTAATGTGATACCTGTATGTAATAATGCTGTGATATTTGTAACTCTGTAATTTTAATGTAATGATTTTAATGATATTTATTTAATTTTGATCTTACTCCGTTTTTACTGTATACATAACTCTGAATTTTTGATATCGTACTGTGCCAACTTTGTATTTGTGATTTTTATTACCCAATTTTGTTTTTAAATAATTATACAACGTGCAATCAATTTTATAATTGTGAATTTATACAATGACAAATTTTTATTTTTTAAAAAATGTAATGTTAATTTAACTAGAATAAGCATAGCGATAAGACCGAATAGAGCACATAAATATGTGGCAAAGAAAATGTTGTTAGGACAAAGACATAGCTTATGCTTATATAAAATTAGATTTAAGACTGAGGCACTAAAAAGCTGCCATAAAAATGCACGTAGGTTAGGTATAGCTTAGATTAAAATGTAGAGATAGAATATAAGGCGTAGGGCACAAAAAAGTGCAATAAAAATGTAAGTTAGGGTAAAATATAAAACGACGCTATTGCGTAAGCCTTTCAAAATTGTTATTAAACTCACGCAGGCAATAAAAAGAAAAAAGAGTAAACAAAATCCCTGGTCACCCATGTCAGGGGGAGAAGCAGAAGGGGTAAAACCCCAAAAAAAAAAAAAAAAAAAAAAAAAACCTAACCTAACCTAACCTAACCTAACCTAACCTAACCTAACCTAACCTAACCTAACCTAACCTAACCTAACCTAACCTAACCTAACCTAACCTAACCTAACCTAACCTAACCTAACCTAACCTAACCTAACCTAACCTAACCTAACCTAACCTAACCTAACCTAACCTAACCTAACCTAACCTAACCTAACCTAACCTAACCTAACCTAACCTAACCTAACCTAACCTAACCTAACCTAACCTAACCTAACCTAACCTAACCTAACCTAACCTAACCTAACCTAACCTAACCTAACCTAACCTAACCTAACCTAACCTAACCTAACCTAACCTAACCTAACCTAACCTAACCTAACCTAACCTAACCTAACCTAACCTAACCTAACCTAACCTAACCTAACCTAACCTAACCTAACCTAACCTAACCTAACCTAACCTAACCTAACCTAACCTAACCTAACCTAACCTAACCTAACCTAACCTAACCTAACCTAACCTAACCTAACCTAACCTAACCTAACCTAACCTAACCTAACCTAACCTAACCTAACCTAACCTAACCTAACCTAACCTAACCTAACCTAACCTAACCTAACCTAACCTAACCTAACCTAACCTAACCTAACCTAACCTAACCTAACCTAACCTAACCTAACCTAACCTAACCTAACCTAACCTAACCTAACCTAACCTAACCTAACCTAACCTAACCTAACCTAACCTAACCTAACCTAACCTAACCTAACCTAACCTAACCTAACCTAACCTAACCTAACCTAACCTAACCTAACCTAACCTAACCTAACCTAACCTAACCTAACCTAACCTAACCTAACCTAACCTAACCTAACCTAACCTAACCTAACCTAACCTAACCTAACCTAACCTAACCTAACCTAACCTAACCTAACCTAACCTAACCTAACCTAACCTAACCTAACCTAACCTAACCTAACCTAACCTAACCTAACCTAACCTAACCTAACCTAACCTAACCTAACCTAACCTAACCTAACCTAACCTAACCTAACCTAACCTAACCTAACCTAACCTAACCTAACCTAACCTAACCTAACCTAACCTAACCTAACCTAACCTAACCTAACCTAACCTAACCTAACCTAACCTAACCTAACCTAACCTAACCTAACCTAACCTAACCTAACCTAACCTAACCTAACCTAACCTAACCTAACCTAACCTAACCTAACCTAACCTAACCTAACCTAACCTAACCTAACCTAACCTAACCTAACCTAACCTAACCTAACCTAACCTAACCTAACCTAACCTAACCTAACCTAACCTAACCTAACCTAACCTAACCTAACCTAACCTAACCTAACCTAACCTAACCTAACCTAACCTAACCTAACCTAACCTAACCTAACCTAACCTAACCTAACCTAACCTAACCTAACCTAACCTAACCTAACCTAACCTAACCTAACCTAACCTAACCTAACCTAACCTAACCTAACCTAACCTAACCTAACCTAACCTAACCTAACCTAACCTAACCTAACCTAACCTAACCTAACCTAACCTAACCTAACCTAACCTAACCTAACCTAACCTAACCTAACCTAACCTAACCTAACCTAACCTAACCTAACCTAACCTAACCTAACCTAACCTAACCTAACCTAACCTAACCTAACCTAACCTAACCTAACCTAACCTAACCTAACCTAACCTAACCTAACCTAACCTAACCTAACCTAACCTAACCTAACCTAACCTAACCTAACCTAACCTAACCTAACCTAACCTAACCTAACCTAACCTAACCTAACCTAACCTAACCTAACCTAACCTAACCTAACCTAACCTAACCTAACCTAACCTAACCTAACCTAACCTAACCTAACCTAACCTAACCTAACCTAACCTAACCTAACCTAACCTAACCTAACCTAACCTAACCTAACCTAACCTAACCTAACCTAACCTAACCTAACCTAACCTAACCTAACCTAACCTAACCTAACCTAACCTAACCTAACCTAACCTAACCTAACCTAACCTAACCTAACCTAACCTAACCTAACCTAACCTAACCTAACCTAACCTAACCTAACCTAACCTAACCTAACCTAACCTAACCTAACCTAACCTAACCTAACCTAACCTAACCTAACCTAACCTAACCTAACCTAACCTAACCTAACCTAACCTAACCTAACCTAACCTAACCTAACCTAACCTAACCTAACCTAACCTAACCTAACCTAACCTAACCTAACCTAACCTAACCTAACCTAACCTAACCTAACCTAACCTAACCTAACCTAACCTAACCTAACCTAACCTAACCTAACCTAACCTAACCTAACCTAACCTAACCTAACCTAACCTAACCTAACCTAACCTAACCTAACCTAACCTAACCTAACCTAACCTAACCTAACCTAACCTAACCTAACCTAACCTAACCTAACCTAACCTAACCTAACCTAACCTAACCTAACCTAACCTAACCTAACCTAACCTAACCTAACCTAACCTAACCTAACCTAACCTAACCTAACCTAACCTAACCTAACCTAACCTAACCTAACCTAACCTAACCTAACCTAACCTAACCTAACCTAACCTAACCTAACCTAACCTAACCTAACCTAACCTAACCTAACCTAACCTAACCTAACCTAACCTAACCTAACCTAACCTAACCTAACCTAACCTAACCTAACCTAACCTAACCTAACCTAACCTAACCTAACCTAACCTAACCTAACCTAACCTAACCTAACCTAACCTAACCTAACCTAACCTAACCTAACCTAACCTAACCTAACCTAACCTAACCTAACCTAACCTAACCTAACCTAACCTAACCTAACCTAACCTAACCTAACCTAACCTAACCTAACCTAACCTAACCTAACCTAACCTAACCTAACCTAACCTAACCTAACCTAACCTAACCTAACCTAACCTAACCTAACCTAACCTAACCTAACCTAACCTAACCTAACCTAACCTAACCTAACCTAACCTAACCTAACCTAACCTAACCTAACCTAACCTAACCTAACCTAACCTAACCTAACCTAACCTAACCTAACCTAACCTAACCTAACCTAACCTAACCTAACCTAACCTAACCTAACCTAACCTAACCTAACCTAACCTAACCTAACCTAACCTAACCTAACCTAACCTAACCTAACCTAACCTAACCTAACCTAACCTAACCTAACCTAACCTAACCTAACCTAACCTAACCTAACCTAACCTAACCTAACCTAACCTAACCTAACCTAACCTAACCTAACCTAACCTAACCTAACCTAACCTAACCTAACCTAACCTAACCTAACCTAACCTAACCTAACCTAACCTAACCTAACCTAACCTAACCTAACCTAACCTAACCTAACCTAACCTAACCTAACCTAACCTAACCTAACCTAACCTAACCTAACCTAACCTAACCTAACCTAACCTAACCTAACCTAACCTAACCTAACCTAACCTAACCTAACCTAACCTAACCTAACCTAACCTAACCTAACCTAACCTAACCTAACCTAACCTAACCTAACCTAACCTAACCTAACCTAACCTAACCTAACCTAACCTAACCTAACCTAACCTAACCTAACCTAACCTAACCTAACCTAACCTAACCTAACCTAACCTAACCTAACCTAACCTAACCTAACCTAACCTAACCTAACCTAACCTAACCTAACCTAACCTAACCTAACCTAACCTAACCTAACCTAACCTAACCTAACCTAACCTAACCTAACCTAACCTAACCTAACCTAACCTAACCTAACCTAACCTAACCTAACCTAACCTAACCTAACCTAACCTAACCTAACCTAACCTAACCTAACCTAACCTAACCTAACCTAACCTAACCTAACCTAACCTAACCTAACCTAACCTAACCTAACCTAACCTAACCTAACCTAACCTAACCTAACCTAACCTAACCTAACCTAACCTAACCTAACCTAACCTAACCTAACCTAACCTAACCTAACCTAACCTAACCTAACCTAACCTAACCTAACCTAACCTAACCTAACCTAACCTAACCTAACCTAACCTAACCTAACCTAACCTAACCTAACCTAACCTAACCTAACCTAACCTAACCTAACCTAACCTAACCTAACCTAACCTAACCTAACCTAACCTAACCTAACCTAACCTAACCTAACCTAACCTAACCTAACCTAACCTAACCTAACCTAACCTAACCTAACCTAACCTAACCTAACCTAACCTAACCTAACCTAACCTAACCTAACCTAACCTAACCTAACCTAACCTAACCTAACCTAACCTAACCTAACCTAACCTAACCTAACCTAACCTAACCTAACCTAACCTAACCTAACCTAACCTAACCTAACCTAACCTAACCTAACCTAACCTAACCTAACCTAACCTAACCTAACCTAACCTAACCTAACCTAACCTAACCTAACCTAACCTAACCTAACCTAACCTAACCTAACCTAACCTAACCTAACCTAACCTAACCTAACCTAACCTAACCTAACCTAACCTAACCTAACCTAACCTAACCTAACCTAACCTAACCTAACCTAACCTAACCTAACCTAACCTAACCTAACCTAACCTAACCTAACCTAACCTAACCTAACCTAACCTAACCTAACCTAACCTAACCTAACCTAACCTAACCTAACCTAACCTAACCTAACCTAACCTAACCTAACCTAACCTAACCTAACCTAACCTAACCTAACCTAACCTAACCTAACCTAACCTAACCTAACCTAACCTAACCTAACCTAACCTAACCTAACCTAACCTAACCTAACCTAACCTAACCTAACCTAACCTAACCTAACCTAACCTAACCTAACCTAACCTAACCTAACCTAACCTAACCTAACCTAACCTAACCTAACCTAACCTAACCTAACCTAACCTAACCTAACCTAACCTAACCTAACCTAACCTAACCTAACCTAACCTAACCTAACCTAACCTAACCTAACCTAACCTAACCTAACCTAACCTAACCTAACCTAACCTAACCTAACCTAACCTAACCTAACCTAACCTAACCTAACCTAACCTAACCTAACCTAACCTAACCTAACCTAACCTAACCTAACCTAACCTAACCTAACCTAACCTAACCTAACCTAACCTAACCTAACCTAACCTAACCTAACCTAACCTAACCTAACCTAACCTAACCTAACCTAACCTAACCTAACCTAACCTAACCTAACCTAACCTAACCTAACCTAACCTAACCTAACCTAACCTAACCTAACCTAACCTAACCTAACCTAACCTAACCTAACCTAACCTAACCTAACCTAACCTAACCTAACCTAACCTAACCTAACCTAACCTAACCTAACCTAACCTAACCTAACCTAACCTAACCTAACCTAACCTAACCTAACCTAACCTAACCTAACCTAACCTAACCTAACCTAACCTAACCTAACCTAACCTAACCTAACCTAACCTAACCTAACCTAACCTAACCTAACCTAACCTAACCTAACCTAACCTAACCTAACCTAACCTAACCTAACCTAACCTAACCTAACCTAACCTAACCTAACCTAACCTAACCTAACCTAACCTAACCTAACCTAACCTAACCTAACCTAACCTAACCTAACCTAACCTAACCTAACCTAACCTAACCTAACCTAACCTAACCTAACCTAACCTAACCTAACCTAACCTAACCTAACCTAACCTAACCTAACCTAACCTAACCTAACCTAACCTAACCTAACCTAACCTAACCTAACCTAACCTAACCTAACCTAACCTAACCTAACCTAACCTAACCTAACCTAACCTAACCTAACCTAACCTAACCTAACCTAACCTAACCTAACCTAACCTAACCTAACCTAACCTAACCTAACCTAACCTAACCTAACCTAACCTAACCTAACCTAACCTAACCTAACCTAACCTAACCTAACCTAACCTAACCTAACCTAACCTAACCTAACCTAACCTAACCTAACCTAACCTAACCTAACCTAACCTAACCTAACCTAACCTAACCTAACCTAACCTAACCTAACCTAACCTAACCTAACCTAACCTAACCTAACCTAACCTAACCTAACCTAACCTAACCTAACCTAACCTAACCTAACCTAACCTAACCTAACCTAACCTAACCTAACCTAACCTAACCTAACCTAACCTAACCTAACCTAACCTAACCTAACCTAACCTAACCTAACCTAACCTAACCTAACCTAACCTAACCTAACCTAACCTAACCTAACCTAACCTAACCTAACCTAACCTAACCTAACCTAACCTAACCTAACCTAACCTAACCTAACCTAACCTAACCTAACCTAACCTAACCTAACCTAACCTAACCTAACCTAACCTAACCTAACCTAACCTAACCTAACCTAACCTAACCTAACCTAACCTAACCTAACCTAACCTAACCTAACCTAACCTAACCTAACCTAACCTAACCTAACCTAACCTAACCTAACCTAACCTAACCTAACCTAACCTAACCTAACCTAACCTAACCTAACCTAACCTAACCTAACCTAACCTAACCTAACCTAACCTAACCTAACCTAACCTAACCTAACCTAACCTAACCTAACCTAACCTAACCTAACCTAACCTAACCTAACCTAACCTAACCTAACCTAACCTAACCTAACCTAACCTAACCTAACCTAACCTAACCTAACCTAACCTAACCTAACCTAACCTAACCTAACCTAACCTAACCTAACCTAACCTAACCTAACCTAACCTAACCTAACCTAACCTAACCTAACCTAACCTAACCTAACCTAACCTAACCTAACCTAACCTAACCTAACCTAACCTAACCTAACCTAACCTAACCTAACCTAACCTAACCTAACCTAACCTAACCTAACCTAACCTAACCTAACCTAACCTAACCTAACCTAACCTAACCTAACCTAACCTAACCTAACCTAACCTAACCTAACCTAACCTAACCTAACCTAACCTAACCTAACCTAACCTAACCTAACCTAACCTAACCTAACCTAACCTAACCTAACCTAACCTAACCTAACCTAACCTAACCTAACCTAACCTAACCTAACCTAACCTAACCTAACCTAACCTAACCTAACCTAACCTAACCTAACCTAACCTAACCTAACCTAACCTAACCTAACCTAACCTAACCTAACCTAACCTAACCTAACCTAACCTAACCTAACCTAACCTAACCTAACCTAACCTAACCTAACCTAACCTAACCTAACCTAACCTAACCTAACCTAACCTAACCTAACCTAACCTAACCTAACCTAACCTAACCTAACCTAACCTAACCTAACCTAACCTAACCTAACCTAACCTAACCTAACCTAACCTAACCTAACCTAACCTAACCTAACCTAACCTAACCTAACCTAACCTAACCTAACCTAACCTAACCTAACCTAACCTAACCTAACCTAACCTAACCTAACCTAACCTAACCTAACCTAACCTAACCTAACCTAACCTAACCTAACCTAACCTAACCTAACCTAACCTAACCTAACCTAACCTAACCTAACCTAACCTAACCTAACCTAACCTAACCTAACCTAACCTAACCTAACCTAACCTAACCTAACCTAACCTAACCTAACCTAACCTAACCTAACCTAACCTAACCTAACCTAACCTAACCTAACCTAACCTAACCTAACCTAACCTAACCTAACCTAACCTAACCTAACCTAACCTAACCTAACCTAACCTAACCTAACCTAACCTAACCTAACCTAACCTAACCTAACCTAACCTAACCTAACCTAACCTAACCTAACCTAACCTAACCTAACCTAACCTAACCTAACCTAACCTAACCTAACCTAACCTAACCTAACCTAACCTAACCTAACCTAACCTAACCTAACCTAACCTAACCTAACCTAACCTAACCTAACCTAACCTAACCTAACCTAACCTAACCTAACCTAACCTAACCTAACCTAACCTAACCTAACCTAACCTAACCTAACCTAACCTAACCTAACCTAACCTAACCTAACCTAACCTAACCTAACCTAACCTAACCTAACCTAACCTAACCTAACCTAACCTAACCTAACCTAACCTAACCTAACCTAACCTAACCTAACCTAACCTAACCTAACCTAACCTAACCTAACCTAACCTAACCTAACCTAACCTAACCTAACCTAACCTAACCTAACCTAACCTAACCTAACCTAACCTAACCTAACCTAACCTAACCTAACCTAACCTAACCTAACCTAACCTAACCTAACCTAACCTAACCTAACCTAACCTAACCTAACCTAACCTAACCTAACCTAACCTAACCTAACCTAACCTAACCTAACCTAACCTAACCTAACCTAACCTAACCTAACCTAACCTAACCTAACCTAACCTAACCTAACCTAACCTAACCTAACCTAACCTAACCTAACCTAACCTAACCTAACCTAACCTAACCTAACCTAACCTAACCTAACCTAACCTAACCTAACCTAACCTAACCTAACCTAACCTAACCTAACCTAACCTAACCTAACCTAACCTAACCTAACCTAACCTAACCTAACCTAACCTAACCTAACCTAACCTAACCTAACCTAACCTAACCTAACCTAACCTAACCTAACCTAACCTAACCTAACCTAACCTAACCTAACCTAACCTAACCTAACCTAACCTAACCTAACCTAACCTAACCTAACCTAACCTAACCTAACCTAACCTAACCTAACCTAACCTAACCTAACCTAACCTAACCTAACCTAACCTAACCTAACCTAACCTAACCTAACCTAACCTAACCTAACCTAACCTAACCTAACCTAACCTAACCTAACCTAACCTAACCTAACCTAACCTAACCTAACCTAACCTAACCTAACCTAACCTAACCTAACCTAACCTAACCTAACCTAACCTAACCTAACCTAACCTAACCTAACCTAACCTAACCTAACCTAACCTAACCTAACCTAACCTAACCTAACCTAACCTAACCTAACCTAACCTAACCTAACCTAACCTAACCTAACCTAACCTAACCTAACCTAACCTAACCTAACCTAACCTAACCTAACCTAACCTAACCTAACCTAACCTAACCTAACCTAACCTAACCTAACCTAACCTAACCTAACCTAACCTAACCTAACCTAACCTAACCTAACCTAACCTAACCTAACCTAACCTAACCTAACCTAACCTAACCTAACCTAACCTAACCTAACCTAACCTAACCTAACCTAACCTAACCTAACCTAACCTAACCTAACCTAACCTAACCTAACCTAACCTAACCTAACCTAACCTAACCTAACCTAACCTAACCTAACCTAACCTAACCTAACCTAACCTAACCTAACCTAACCTAACCTAACCTAACCTAACCTAACCTAACCTAACCTAACCTAACCTAACCTAACCTAACCTAACCTAACCTAACCTAACCTAACCTAACCTAACCTAACCTAACCTAACCTAACCTAACCTAACCTAACCTAACCTAACCTAACCTACCTAACCTAACCTAACCTAACCTAACCTAACCTAACCTAACCTAACCTAACCTAACCTAACCTAACCTAACCTAACCTAACCTAACCTAACCTAACCTAACCTAACCTAACCTAACCTAACCTAACCTAACCTAACCTAACCTAACCTAACCTAACCTAACCTAACCTAACCTAACCTAACCTAACCTAACCTAACCTAACCTAACCTAACCTAACCTAACCTAACCTAACCTAACCTAACCTAACCTAACCTAACCTAACCTAACCTAACCTAACCTAACCTAACCTAACCTAACCTAACCTAACCTAACCTAACCTAACCTAACCTAACCTAACCTAACCTAACCTAACCTAACCTAACCTAACCTAACCTAACCTAACTAACCTAACCTAACCTAACCTAACCTAACCTAACCTAACCTAACCTAACCTAACCTAACCTAACCTAACCTAACCTAACCTAACCTAACCTAACCTAACCTAACCTAACCTAACCTAACCTAACCTAACCTAACCTAACCTAACCTAACCTAACCTAACC